>JAVLUX010000050.1:4287500-4782500 GCA_032164185.1 Moxostoma hubbsi
ATCATTACATACGCTCAAATATTTTTTTCAGCCTTATTCAGCTGTGCCTACAATATAAACACTGTGTACTCAGCAGAACTTTTGAGGTTGCCCCAGAGCCGAAGAAAAAAAAAGTGTCTGTCTCGATGGGAGTTTTGGCTGCTTGTAAAGGAACTCCCAGATTTCAACGGGCAAATAAAGATGACAATTTTGTTCTTTTAACTCCCGTTCAGACTTTGAAAAGTCTCCGTTTGTGGTCAGGGTTTCATCGAGAGGGAAGTGGTCAAGCTTGGGATTTAGCAAAACACATCATCCGTACTCTGGCGCACACATATGGATGCTTCTTAGACTACAGAATGGGCACTTTTGGCTTTGTGGACATTTTTGGCAAGGTTATCCGGAACTGTCATGATCCTGAAAATTTTGTCATTAAAAAATTATTTCATTTTTATGCACTCATCTAAAAAGAATGATTGAAATAAACCATTTGAATATTTATAGTGTGACAATGATATAGTAGTTTTTACATGAATGATGACGACTATTTCCATGACCAGCAATTTTGCCCCTAAAAAGGTTTTCTCATAAGTTAGCATACTTGTTTACTAAGGAGACAACAGTGTCAGAGCATGAATTAGTTGAAATATCAACTGTCAATTCCACTTCTCCTCGAATCACCATTCACACTATGGTGGAAATCACCATTTATGGTTCAAAGAAGCAAACCAAAAACGAGTTCTCCTTGTTAAAGCTAATTTCGTAGCTAGCATTTTATATATCCTAAATACACACAAATGATATATTCACACTTTTAGAATTTGACAAAATGATAGCTTGTTTGGAAATTACTCATAAAAATACAATTGTGATATTTACTTTTTACTATTTCAACTAATTTGTGCTCTTATAAGGAAACTGTTTTGCGGCAAAATTGTTGGTCATCCTGAGCGTTGACAGCTCAACTTTGGGACAGTCGTTATATCATTTTCACACAATATATATTGAAATACAGAAATTTCACTCATTCTTTTTTTTAGAGTATCATAGTTTTCAAAATGTATCATTTCTTTTGACATTTTTTATGATTTTCATATTTTCAGATTGAAAGTCTGAAGCAAAGGTAAATGATCAAATCTATACATAAATGGCATTTTAAACATTCCAAAAATAGATAATGATGGCAAGATACAAATTTTCCAGGACAGTTTTGTAAGTAAGTGTCCATTATATAACAAAAACAAAAAAGTTCATAAGTAGTTAGGTTTAATAAAATCAACCTCTGGGGCACAAATATGCCCATAGTTGGGTTGATTTTCATCAAAACGGACAGATTTCTAATTCTTTCTCTTCTTTTTATTTGAGGGTCTCATTAAAATTGATACTTGGTATTTTTCAAAAGCCTTTTACGAATAGATTTGATTGTTTTAGCCTTGTCCCAGATGTAGACGGTCAATATTAAACTAAGAAAATCCAAATGATTAGATGTTTAAAACTATGATAATTTAAACAAAGAGTGAAACAAACAAACCGCTTCAATATTTATTGTGCAAAAATTATGTCTATACTGTGGCTCAGGTGGTAGAGCGGGTCGGCTGCCAATCGCAGGGTTGACTGTTCGATTCCCGGCCCACATGACTCCACATGCCGAAGTGTCCTTGGGCAAGACACTGAACCCCAAGTTGCTCCCAATGGCTGGCTAGCGCCTTGCAAGGCAGCTCTGCCACCATTGGTGTATGAGTGTGAATGTGTGTGTGTGAATGGGTGAATAGGACAGGGTGAATAGAAGGTTAAAAAAAGTGCTATATAAGTGCAGACCATACATTTACCATAAATTATGCCAGTCCCATCATTTCCATCACACCAAACAATTTGCCCCAAATAATGTTTCTGTGAATGTGTCAGTGAAAAGCATACTTGAGATCAAATTTGTGATGTTTGAAGAAAGCAAATAAAATTCAGGGTAAATATCACTTGTGAGGGCCTCCCTTATCCCTTATTGGGCCTCATTTCCAATCAGACTGTAATTTTTTCCAAACTATAAAAAATAGTGTAAAAATAGTACTTAAATGTGTGTATTTACGCTACATAAAATGTTAGCTATGAAATTAGCTTTACAAACCAGTCATAAATATATTTATATTTCAAAAATATTAAAAATGTCATTTCTGTCACCATCACCATGGAATAATACAGTATTAAACACAATACAGAACTCGAGGTGTAATGGAAATGACACTGTGGTTGGAAATGTCCTGTGATGCGTGCACATACACTGTTGGACATTGTTAGTAGACAATTGTAAAAAAATATTGAGAGTGTGAAGAATGTTTTAACAAGACTTTATAGATGCTCGCAGTGCTAAAATTGCCCAAAGTTGAAGAATACAGAAGTGCCCACAGTGTACAGTATATACAGAGTTAGAAAGAGGAAGCAACGAGAAGAGAAATGGGCATGGTGGTAGAAAGAGACAGTCTGTGGTGATATTCGTGTGGGAAGTTTAATCCCTCTGTGGCTTTTTATTATTGTCTAAAATATCTATTTTGGGCTCTGGTCGAGTTTGGCCGACCGCAGTGCCTGTCCTGTCATTATCTTTGGCCCTCCTGGTACAATTTGCTTCGTATTACAGGAGCAAAACTAAATATGAGTCTTGGCAAGGACAGTGACGTCTGTAACCGCGCACAGACTTTGAAAGGTTTTTCTTGGACGCTGGTGCTTCTTCATAGGTTTGTGGGGACGGATAGACTTACAGACATTTTTTTTCACGCTGGCTTTCATGGATATATCATCAGGCATTGGGGGTGAGCTCTCGAATGTCAAACGCCCTGTCTGGACACAGGAAGGAGGCGGCAGTCAGGCGTGGCGTACTTGTTTGCAGTGTCAGTCTTGTTTAACGTCTGCTCTGTCTTATCCTCAGGTGGCCTCATGGGTCCAGACCTCGGCAGCGGATTGGGCACCAGTGCTGGTGAGAGCAATGTATATTTACCATACGTGTATGTTTGCAGTCTCAGTATACAGACGGAGCCACTTGGTTTGATTCAAAGCTTCCCTTTGCTTGGCTAGTTCCTCCCCGGATATTTACCCAGCACACCGCTGTAGGATGTTGCGGTGTAGGGTCTTAAATAGTATATGTAGAGAACTGTTTCATCAAAACATCCTATGGCGAATTCTAATATGATGAAGCCTTCAACACCTAAGCTAGGTGAGAGGAAAGATAGCACGATACATTCACAGAACGTCAAGATCTGAGGCTAGATTGCACTTCAAAATGTCTTTAAAAATGTCTAAAAGATCTGGCAGTCATATTTTCAGGCCATATGAAGACAGTTCATTCATGAAAAAGATTGGAAAAGTGCCAAAGTCAAAGCATGCATGAATTATAATTTTCTTTTTTAAAGAAAAAAAGACTATCTTTGCACATTGTGATATGGTGGGATTTAAACACATTGGCTGTCAACACCATCACTGTTTTGGTGATAGACTCAAAACGTTGCTGGTAGAAAGATACTGTTATGTCTGTTAAACTCTGTTTTGTCTTTTGAAGTCTGAAGTTTAGTACATTTTAGAAAGGTTTTACAAAATGATGAGAGCTATTAGATCCACCAAGTGTCTTTTTAAACCTTCTTCAAATAAAAGTTGAAAAATGGCCAAAAATTCTTTTTTTATTCTTTTATTTTATTTTAATTATTTTTTTATTTTATTTTATTTACAAAGTTATCTTTTTTAGAACACCATAAACATTCTTCGTACAAATTTTTGAATACATTTTATAATGAATTTGTTTTTTTCTTTTTTTGGACAAAGTTTAATTTTCCTGAAAGTAATCAAATAAATCTCCATTAATGTTTTATAAAATAATTCTATATTTAAAACAAGATCATTGATCAAACTGCTGTACGATCCCGAGTGTTAGATTGACGTGTCCTCTCTCCTCTTCCATTGTCCCATAGGAAACGGGTACGGGAACCACCGCAACTCCCCTGGTCTGCTGGTCTCTCCGGGAAGCATGAGTAAGAACATGCAGGCCAAGTCTCCTCCACCCATGACCATGAACATGAGCAACCGTAAACCTGACCTCCGAGTGCTGATCCCCCCCGGCTCAAAGAACACCATGCCCTCTATCGTAAGTTCTTCTGTGAGCATATACGTAAACATCACATAAAGTCAATAATACCATACATCTACTGTCTGTGGTTTGGTTTAAGTGTGATGGTGAATTTCATGATACACTTTAAAAATGTTTTTATCTCACATTTCACCCCAAAATCAAAAGAAAAAATTTGTGATACAAATTACACCTATTTTTAGGACCATTCATATTTTTTTTATTTTTTATTTTTTTATTTTTTTGCATTGGGATATTGCTTTTATGACAATTAATGCAATTGTTTTTTACATAATGCTTAGTATTTTTACCCCCTTTATCTTTCCAATTTGGAATACCCAATACTTAGTAGGTCCTTGTGGTGGTGCGGTTACTCACCTCAATCCTGGTGGCGGAGGACAAGTCTCAGTTGCCTCCGCTTCTGAAACCGTCAATCTGCGCATCTTAACATGTGGTTCGCTGTGCATGACACCGTGGAGACTCACAGCATGTGGAGGCTCATGCTACTCTCTGCGATCCACGCTCAACTTACCACGTGCCCCACTGAGAGCGAGAACCACTAATCACGACCACAAGGTGGTTACCCCATGTGACTCAACCCTCCCTAGCAACCGGGCCAATTTGTTTGCTTAGGAGTCCTGGCTGGAGTCACTCAGCACATCCTGGATTCGAATTCATGACCATACCTGTCAACATTTGGGTAACAAAATCCGTGAGACCTCTGAGCGGGTGGGTGGGGGTTGCTGGATGGCAGAGGCAGGATAAATAGATACAAATTGTTCCGTTGTGTTTTAATGAGCTGAGTAAAGTATTTTTTCCCACTGCGTTCAATATTACAATCAGTGTGACACACTTTGCAAAGGGCATGGCCATTGTCGATATTTCTTCGAGATATGAAATTAAATTCTTCCGTCCAGCTGTTGTTATATTTACATGTATAATTTAGTTTTTTTCACCGTAGCACTAAGTCTTTCTATAAGTCTTCTCCTCCCATCTACCATTGATGCTTGATTCAACTTCCCACGTCTACTACCTGCGCAGATATCAACAGCTCAACTTGTAGTTTGCCAGGTTGAGGTCACAAATGGGTTGAAATTTGTACGATGTGTCGATTGTGTGAGTAGGATGTGTTTCATACAAGATCTGGCAACTGGACAACCTTGGAATAATATATTGATGTGATTATTCATATAATGAGGTTTGGGCCATACAAATGACGAGTTTCCCAGGAGAAAAACAAAACGGGAGGGGGGCGGGAGATGGGTGTGAAATACGGGAGACTCCCGGGAAAAACGTGAGTGTTGACAGGTATTCTCACGACTCCAGGGGTGGTAGTGAGCGTCAATACTCGCTGAGCTACCCAGGCCCCATTTTTCACAGTTTTACTGCCTTTGTAGTAATACATTTTTATTACAATAAGCATAAAGGTCAAAAGAGCCATGGAAAATAAATCATGACCTAAGACAGATTTTAAGAGCTTTTGTCTTAATCACACTAATTAGAATTCCGTTCTTTTTAATTGCTCGCCAGTCTGAGGATGTCGACATGCTTCTGGTAAGTGTTATCATTTCAAACTTCTGGCAAAAATTTGATGAAATACTGAAAAATATGAACAAAAACAAACAACCAAACAAAAAAAGGCAACGATAAATAGAAGCATCAAATTTAAATTCGCAAATATTTTGCTATACGTTTACATTTGTCTGTTGCAAAGGGGACTGCTTCAGCAGTTCCCATAGCAACAGAGAGACCTTTAGCAGAGATGGTTGGATGTTAGGTGATTGCTGGTGGCGAGGTTATTACCCATTATTGATGTCACATCATCTATTAAGCAGATATATGGAACATTTATGATACCACCCTCAAATTTACTTTTCATCCAACAATTTTGTTATGTTGATTTAGTTTTAAATATGTTCTTTTTTTTTTTTTTGTCTTACAGAACCAGAGAATAAACAGCTCCCAGTCAGCACAGTCCTTGAGCACCCCAGTGGTGTCTGTAGCCACGCCCACACTGCCAGGACAGGGACAGGGTATGGGCGGCTACCCATCAGCCCTCTCTACCTCATACGGTACAGGTGAGAGTAAAGCATAATCAATATTTATAATATTCATCATTCTTAATCACACAATTGGCCAAACGTGTTGAAAGACAACATGAAAGCAAAAACAATTATTAAGAAAGTAAATAGGTAAAAAAATATATATTTTCATGTTGTTTTTAATATACACTAAAGTTATTTCTCTTGATTGATTGTTTTTAATTTTAATATTTAAATCAAATTATTATTATGCATATTTTAATGTTAGTACAGTCCTGTTAAACATTAGCAGTTTTTGATTTATGTACAGAATTTATTCAGACTCAATAGTTTTGGTCAGTCCTCTGGCGTTATCTGAGCAGTTTGTAAAGTTTCAATTGCACCACAATGTGGCGCCACTGACACAGTATTTTTTTGGAGTATCTCATAAGACACACTACATCATTGAATTCATACAGTGTGTTGAATTGAGACCTTTCTCTCTTGTTTTAGAATATTCTCTCAGCAGTGGAGACCTGTCCTCTTTGTCAGGTTTTAACAGCTCTGCTTCTCTTCATCTGGGTTCAATGACCGGCTGGCAACAAAACATGCAGCATTCAGGTCTTGGACATTTAGGGTGAGCAGCACCCCGACCTGTGCACCCACAACAATGTGACCATCAGCTGTAATATGTAATATATGTAATATATATATATATATATATATATATATATATATATATATATATATATATATATATATATATATAGTATTACATATCTATAATACATATAAATGTATTCACACAGTATATTTTCTTCAACTTCAGGCACTGTTTGCATTATTTCTAGAAAGACTCGTTAAAAAAATGTTCACACTCTCAATATTTTTTTCTAGCAATATCCAATAGTGTACATTATGTACATGCATTACAAGACTCCCCACCACAGTGTAATTTCCAGCATATCTCATATTCTGTATTGTGTTATATACAATTCTGTGCTGGAAATGACAGTGTTTATATTATATTTACCTTGATTTTTCTTTCTTTAAACGTCGCTTGTCTCATCTCAAGCATGCTGTTGCAACATTGTCTCATGAGAATTCGTCATAATACTACGAGGTGGTGAATACATACCAATTCATATGACTTCATTCGTACGGAAACATACAATTTATATATCAACCAATCACGTATGGTATGCTTTACGGACGCATGTTCAGAACCCGGAAATGACGGTTACTTTCGTGTTACACATCAGGGCTTTAATCACTAATATCGTGGTTATGTTTACACTCTGGGTAGTGTAAGTGTTACAATCTATGGTCAGGAATGGAGTTAGGGTTAGTTAGGGTAAGGGGTTAAAGTTACAAAAACACAGTTTTGGATTAACACGGAACAAACGCCACATAGCAAACTAAAAAAACACGAGGGAAGCGTCTCTCATTGGTGGGTCCATAACTCGTATGGTTTCAACACTTTTGTTGACTTGATTAACATGTATGCTAACTTTTGAAAAAAATCTATTTAGGGCCAAAATTATTTGGTGGAAATGACACTTGTGGGACAGTTGTATATTTAGAAAAATTGATAAACCATTTACACACAATAATAATTGAAATGGTTGATGTTTATTATACTCTTTGTTCAGAGCATCAAAACATGCAATAGTTTGTATTTTTATGATGAATTTTCAAAGTTTAAAATGGAAAGTCCAGGTCTGGGACCAGGTTAAAACAGTCAAATCTATATACACTGCTCAATAAAATGAAGGGAACACTTAAATCACACGTCGGATCTCGATGAACTAAATATATTGAAGATCAAAATCTTTACTGCACATCGTGTAATTCATTGAGAACAAAATGGCGTAACAAACGGTCAATGGAAACCAAAATCACCCACCGATTGAGGGCTGGATTCAAACACACTCTGAAAATCAAAGGAAACAATTGAAATCACAGGCTGTTCCAACTTGTGTGAATTTCATCACAGCAACTCATAATGTGTCTCAGTAGTGTGTATGGCCCCCACGTGCCTGTACGCACTCCCAACAACATCTGGGCATGCTCCTGATGAGATGGCAATTGGATTCATGTCTGGGGAACATGAATGGGATCAATGCCTTTGTCATCAAGGAACTGCCTATACACTCTGGCCACATGAGGCCGGGCATTGTCCTGCACCAAGAGGGACCCAGGGTCCACTGCACCAGCATAATGACTAACGATGGGTCTGAGGATTTGATCCCGGTACCTAACAGCAGTCAGGTACCGTTGGCTAGCACGTGGAGGTCTGTGCGACCCTCCAAAGATATGCCTCCCTAGACCATCACTGACCCACCGCCAAACCGGTCATGCTGGATGATGATGCAGGCAGCATAACGTTCACCATGGTGTCTACAGACTCTTTCACCTCTGTCACATGTGCTCAGTGTGAACCTGCTCTCATCTGTGAAGAGAAAGGGTCGCCAATGTCAGACCTGCCAATTCTGGTGTTCTCTGGCAAATGCCAATCGAGCTGCATGGTGCTGGGCTGTGAGCACAGGTCCCACAGAGGATGTCGGGCCCTCGTGCCACCCTCATGGAGTCTGTTTTGGACGGTTTGATCAGAAACATGCACACCAGTAGCCCGTCATTTTGTAGGGCTCTGACAGTGCTCCTCCTGTTCCTCACACAAAGGAGCAGAAACCGGTCCTGCTGCTGGGTTGATGCCCTTCAACGGCCACGTTCAGCTCTCCTCATGTAACGGCCCGTCTCTTGCTATCTCCTCCATGCTCTTGAGACGGTACTTTGAGACACAGCAAACCTTCTTGTGACGGCACGTATGGATGTGCCATCCTGGAGGAGCTGGACTACCTGTTGAACCTGAATGGGCTGCAGGTACTGCCTCATGGACACTAGCAAAACGCAAAACTAGAAAAGAGCAATGGTCTGTGGCCACCACTTGCAAATCCATTCCCTTTTTGGGGAACTTTTGCCTCTCCAGTGCTCTTGTTGTCACTTTCATTTGCACCAAAACAGGTGACATTGATTCACAATGGCTTGGGTTTCCTAACTGATTGATAGATTGATTGACAGATCGATATCCCTGACGTTTAATGGACTTGGGGTTATACTGTGATGATTACGTGTTCCCTTAATTTGAGCAGTACGAATCTCCCCCACTATGCCCTTCTCATTTGTTGTTTCTGTTTAGATGGGCCTTTCCCTATTTTGCTCTTTGTACATTTCATTCTCATTTTGTCAGCCACTTCATTTGACGTTTTTGTGAACCTTTCTGTTTTGAAACTATAGCTACTGCCAGTGTTTGATACAGTGTTTTCCTCCCCACCTGCAGGAACTGCACCAGCTCACAATTGTGTCAGAGCTCCACCCTTTCCCTACCATCCAATCAGAGCCTGCACATCAAATCCGAACCCGTCTCTCCTCCCCGAGACAGGGCCGGAGGCACCCCGTGTGGCTACGCTCAGCCTCTGCCCCCTCAACCACAGCAGCAACATGTGTCTCAACAGGGTCAACTGCGGCAAGACGCAGGCCGCTCACCCGTCGACAGCCTGAGCAGCTGCGGCAGTTCGTACGAGGGCAGCGACCGTGAGGAGCTTCGCGCCGACTTCCACTCACCCATGGGACTGCTGAGACCCTCTCAGGACGAGCGACACAGCCCGTCTGTCAAACGCATGCGCCTGTCCGAGGGCTGGGCCTCGTGATTGGCTCCGCCCACCGGCGGTACCGCCCCTCAAGGAGGGCTTTTCTATGTGGAGATTTCACTTTATAGTATTATATTTGTTTCTGCGGAGTGTGAGTGCTACAGCAATATTATATATATAAGATAAACAGGGAGGGTGGGCGTGTTTGTGATTTGGGGTTGGGGGCAAGGGACATGCATCGCTTGTGCCATTTGAGGGGAAAACAGAAAAAAAAACATACAAGCAATTTTACATACGTGTGTATGTATGTATACAAGCATACAGGATAAAAAAAGAGAAGTCTGGTACTCTTGTTTGGTAAAGCTACTTTTTAGTTCAGTAATATATTATGCATAATTAAATTAGTATAAAGATGCATTGATGTGTCTCAGGGCTTGTACAAGTAATATTTCCGTACAAACCGGGGCCTTTATGCTCACCGTCAATGCTCACTAACTTGCAAATGTATGTTATCACAGGCATTGTTGTGTTGCAGGTTCAACGTATTTTTGTAAATAGGGGACGATGAGGCTTTTGGGTAAATAAGCTGCCAGGATTTGCAGACTTATTTACGATTAACGTACAGAGAGAGAGAAAGAGAAAGAGAAAGAGAGAGACATCACGCACCATTTTAAGAATACATATTCAAGGGCCCGGGCCCGAGGATTGTGCACAATTAAGAATACAAACGGCATCAGGAATTGTTCTAAATAAAAAGGATTCTATTGTAAATGTTAATGTTATTTAGAGCCATGTTACCAACTTATCCTATCCTATCCCCAATGGAGACAATGTACAAAACATTTTGCTTATATTTTCATAAAAAATGCAGAGCATTTGTTGCTACCTGTTGACCACATGAGTCTGAATGTGATTTCAAGCTTTGCCGATGTTGAACAGAAAGGTAAAGCTGTGTGTGCTCCAAAAATAAAGCCATGTAAACAATTTAGCATCAGTCTTTCCAGAGTTTTTTTTTTTGCATTAGTTACTAATGAGCATCCTAAACATCACGACATTAAGAGCACTTTAGGTGGTTTTGGATCAGTGTTTATTTAAAGGTTATTTGTTGTCACAGACATTTTCCCCCATACTATTTAATGTAACATTTCACTGCAAAACATCATAAGAAAATACCTTTGTTTTCAGTCAATCCACCTGAAGAAACATGTAGATTTTATTAATAACATGAGTACAGTACTTTAGGGTTAGGTTTAAAACATTATGAAAGAAATGCATTTACTGATATTGCAGTGTTTTTGCCATATGTTTTCAAATCTACGTTATCAAACTGATTGGAAGGATTCCTATCAATTCTCAATGTTTGTCTTTTATGGCCTTAGCAGAAAATTCCACTAGTACTTTGGTAACTTTATTTACAGCAACATTTGCAGTTATATCAAATATTATATAATCATTTAAAAGGAATGATGGCTATCCTTAAACATTTTGTACTACACGGTAATTTTTTTTTTGTAATTTTAACAGTAAAAGTCTGTAAAAATGCTACAGTAAAAAAAACGGTGATTGGTTAACGGGTAGTTATCTTAAAATATACGGTACATTTTTTAAATATATTGAAAAAGACAATACGTGTGGTTTTACGGTAACATTTTGTACAAATAATTTTTTTAAATGTAAAAAATATGATTTTCTGTATAATTAACAGTAAAAATGTATATTATGTTTAACAAGAGAGTACGTGTACTTTTTATGTAAAAATGAATTGGGCGTTCCCTGCGTGACCCAGTTGATTTCATTATATTTTATGGGAATAGTTTTGTTTCTTCTTATTTTTAATATCAGTTATGTACTTTGGGGTGTTCTGTGTTATATATTATGTAGTTTAGTTCATGTTTACTGCATTATTTTAATTTAACTTGTGTTACCCTCAGTGTTGGGTAGTAACAGAATACATGTAACAGGGTACGCATTTGAAATACAAAATATAAGTATCTGTAACTACAGTTACAATTTAACTCATTGGTAATTAGAATTACAGTTACATTAGATTACTGAACAGATTACTTTGCATTTTATTGTCATTTGTTTAGTTGAATATTTCGTCCTTTCACATGGAAAACATTTATACATATAAATGATGCGATCCAAAGTGCATTTCAACAGCGGTGAAACACTTTCTTATCCATTTTACCAGATGTTACCAGACATGATCATATTTTTTTTTTAGCATGAAAATTCACGTTGGATCACAATTTCTTTGTTTTTGGATCATTGTATTCTTGTTAATAATTTTTGTATTGTATTCCTGTAAAAATATCTAAACATCCTTAAAACAAGATCAATTTTATTTATCTTGTTTTAGAAACAACACTGCATAAGATATTTAGGTTTTTCAGATAATGTATTTTTAGCATGTGTATTTTGTCTTACTGTACTGGCAGAGTTTTTATAGTCAAAACAAGTGAAAAAATCCACCAGTGCTGAAGAAGTAATCCAAAGTATTTAGATTACATTACTGACCTTGAGTAATCTAATGGAATATGTTACAAATTACATTTTACAGCATGTATTCTGTAATCTGTAGTGGAATACATTTCAAAAGTAACCCTGGTTACCCTGATGGTGTTTAGTGTTTGTGTGAGTGACACTGAGCATGTCTCTACATGTTTATTGGTCATTGCTCCAGGAATGGTCCCTATTGATGAACTTCATGTCATCATGTGCTCTTCTATAATTACTACAGTGATTAACAATACATTATAAAGTGAAAAGCAGATTTTTACAGTTTCAGAAGGTTAATATATCAAGTTTATCATTTATTAATATAAGTGATATATTATGATAATTACCGTATTTTTTTTACTGTGAATGTCTGGCAACCACATCTGCCAGTTTTACCTAATTTTAACAGGATTTGTTTTACAGTGTTTAGACAAGAGATAGACATGGTAAACATCTCATGGTGAAAACATTTAAGCAAGCAATATTTCATGCACTTCCAAACATGAGGAACAAACGTTATTAACACTATAATCCAGAGTAACTTTAATAGTTTAAAGAGTCGAGATAATCGGACACAATATTACTATTTACTATTTTGGGACATGAAATAAAACCATTAGACTGCAGGTTCTTCCTAAAAATGAAATCGATCCAGCGTGATCCCTTTTCGGTTGAATGGATCGCATATGTCTGATTCTAAGATGTTTCTCATTGAATCCTTTTTCAAAACATGTGTTTTTGCACATAAATCATTAACATTTTGGCTTATCTATTCTTTTTTAATTTTATTTATTTGTTACTTTTTTATATTTGTTTGAATCAGCCTAACTGATCAAATATTTTAGCTAATTATGGTCATACAATATCACGAATGTAAACATGCACATAAACTGTAATAAATAGACACGTTTTAATTTGATCTAGAAAATTCTGTCGTGAAATTAAAATAGTAATGACGAAATGTAGATAAAACGCATTACCTAAAATAAATAAATAAAGAAGAAACTCCAGTCGAGTCAACAGCACGAAATGATATTAATCTGTTGAAAATACGTTAATCCCTTTCATCTTTTTTACCAGTTCAATTTTCACCAAAAACAACAAATAAAAAAACTATAATTCTTTAAATAAGCAACATTACATCCAGGCCTTATTCGTTATTTCTGTGCATGTGCAATTTTACAAGAAATCCAATGATTAATGATTTATTCTTCTCTTTTAATTCGGGTAATGCTGACAAACATTCATAGGTTTCATAGACCAAATTAAAGAAATAAGTGTGACCATCATTTCATATTTGGTTTAAAATTGAAATAATTGACTGACCTATAGCATATATTTCTTCGCTTTTGTGTTTCAAATGAAACACACATTACAGCTTATAACCTATTTATTAATGATTCTTTGAACCGTAAACGTTTTTCTGATGTTCAGCTAGTGCATAATCATCATACATTTTATTAAATAAAGTATCTGATATGTTAAATAGATCAATGGAATGAATAACTGTAAGCACCATATATTTATTTATGCCATTCATTTTTAATGAACTAAACATATACAGTTGCTTTTTCCTTTGAAGTGAAAATTAAGCCTATTGTTTGTAATGTTCATTAACTGTGCTAAATATAACTATAAAAAATGTATCGTGCAAATCGAATATATCTTACAGATCCATCAGATAAAACGTGTATTAATTGATGTTAAATGACGAAGCCGAGCTGTTTTACTGTCGGCCTCCGCCAGGTGTCGCTGAAGTGCAACAACAGTTTAACAGATCCGCGTGCTGCTGCTCTCACTTACAGTGTGTGTGCTGCTCTAATGGGAAATGCCGAAAAACAACGGCTCAAGCCTGAGATTATAACAAACAAACAAACAAACAAATACTTAACGAGTAAATACAATTTTAAGAATATTAAAACAAATAAACAAAACTAGAAAATAGGCTAAGCACATGTGTGACTTCTCACTGCTTAGCCTACTAGTCTCTAAAATGATTACACTATATTAAGACTGATTATCTTAAAATAATTTATGGTTTTAAAACATGGCTAAAAAATGAACAATATTGACAATATCGTAATCAGTGAAATTGTTCTGTAATCGCTGGTTTAAATCTCAACTAAATCATGGAGTGTGCTGGTCTATCTGTGTGTGTGTGTGTGCGTATTTTAAAGAGTGTGTGTGGGTGGGTTGATGCACTCGGTTATTCTATTTACTTTGATTTAAAATGCCCTCAGATTGGCTACACAAATGCCCATTTAAAGAAGGATCTAAACAGAAAAAAATTAATGCTTTGATGAAACCACTAATAAGCATTTTGCATAGATTTTATGGGTTTTAAAAGCTAAACGAAAAAAGAAATGCTTGCGATTCTCTTTTGTCTTGTCCTTTCACTCCAAAACCACTAATGAAGAGATTTAGACATGCGTATAAGAGAACATTTATGACATTCACCATGGACCCATCATGGCATCTAATTGGAAAGCAGCTCTGGCGCTTGGAGTTGCCCTACATGATTCATACTAATTAGAAGCAAATTACATTTAAAATTAAATAAAATAAAATGGTAATAATTTACATTATTTTGCAACTATATATATATATATATATATATATATATATATATATATATATATATATATATATATAGTTGCAAAATAATGCAATTGCTCTTACAAGGTCATCATATAAATGCACAAAGACATAATATCCGATTTTATAAAACTCGACTATTCTGTGATACTTACAGTTTGATTTCCACGTGCAACATTAGATAGGCTACATCATTACATTTTTTTAAGACAGTTTAGTATTGTAAAATTTGCTCTAGATAACAAATGATATATGTCGACATCTGGTTTTAAACTGCAATTTATATTATCTTATTAAATTTCATCAAAATACTCACCTGCTGAAGTTTAAAAAAGCTTTGAGGTGCTTTAAAAAATAATAATAATAAAAAATACAGAAAATATGCTGTAAAGCAAATCTACTTGCTATTCTGCCTGGTGACAAACACAAAGCCAAATCAAACAGCTCATTTATAGGCGTTAATTTCTCCGCAATGATTTCTTACTTCCTTCATCCAACGACATTAAAATCCACAATATTTGGTTTGCTTAAGAAATAAAACTCGTAAATGAACCCCACCCACACTCAGCAGAAAAATTACCAATTTTGCACGAGACATAGTTTCGTCTTTTATAGTGTAGTCATTATGGCTTGATTTGCATATTGAGCAGCACTAATTTCCTTGGTGGGTCTATATATGGCTGCACGTAACAAACAAGACTACGTCATTGAACGTGACCCCCCTCCAGCCCTCCATCAAATGAGAATGAAAATAATAATGGAAACTAAAACTATTTAAAAAACTATTTTAAAAAAAAGTCACTCAAGCATTGGAGATGTATTATTTCCTATGTCGTCTTATGGAAAATAAAAGCGGGTCAAAGAGAATGCTAGTGGGTTATGGTGTGGCATGTGCATAAAGAAATGACTGCAAACGAACTACATTTTAAACACAAGAAATGTAATCCTCATATCCCTTTCCCTCATCAGGATACAGGTAACTCACTTTGTAAAACCTGGAAACGTCATAAACCATTTGGTACCATGGACAGCTCATTTGAGCAAAATCTCAGTCCTAAAGGGGAGTTTGAGCAAGTTTGGCCAACTGCATGCAATATTAATTTAATTACATGTCTAATACAGAGGTAGAAAGGGTGGATCATGAATTTGCCCATGACCCACCCCCCACCACCAAAAAACCCGCCCAAACTTGAAGGGCTCGCGCTGCACTTTCCATTTGCTCTCGTGCACGGGCAGCTATGTGATGAAGTTCCTCTCTTCCTATTCACCTCATCATCCAGTGGATGGAATAAAATAGTTTCAAACCACGATGCCAAGTGCATCTTTAGCCAAAAAAAGAAAAAAAAAAAAAAAAAAAAAAAAAAGAAGAAGAAGAAGATGGAGAAAAAAAAAAGGATTTCGTGGATTTGATTTTTAATCGAGGATGCTCGTCTATTCATTTTACATACAGATGACTGGCGACCTCCAAAATCTCATAATGCCATGGTGAGTCAAAAGAACATGTAAGTACTTTATGTTTGTAATTCTGTAATAGCATGCTACACGAAAGCTGTAGTTTAAGTGTGTTTGTACTAATATTGTTACATTTAAACATTTTCAATTAAGGAAAAAAACAACAATATTAATATGTCTGGCCACAGTTAGCCTATTTCAACGGATGACCTTACTATAGAAAAATGCAAAATTGTTATTAAATCAGAAATGCAAAAAATGTTAGAATTTTCTAACAATGGAATAGTTGTCTTTGTTATTTGTTAATACATGTTATTAATAGGCTAGACACATTAATCTTTTTAATCTCGTTATCAAAAATAGCACACCTGACCTTAAAAACACTCTCCTTGTTGTATAGACTAATGCTTGAATCGAAAAATATTTTTTATTGAAGGCACATGCATTATTGGTCTCCAAGTCGTTGGCTTGCATAGACAGTACATTACATGATAAATAAGTGTAATTGTCTGAACACCGTAAGTGGCTGATTGCTTCAGGGTGGTTAAATTAAGAGCAACCACAAAAGATCCCACAAATATATAGTTTGTTAATATATATATATATTAAATACAGGTCTGACAAATGGAAACCATTTAGGCCAGGCAGCCTCTATTTGTGTGTATGTGTAAAAATAACAAGGGGGAAATACTAGACTGATTAGAAATAATAAGCTAAATATCTTTTAAATATTTGCTTTAATTGTCATGGTGAAATGGTTATGGGCATACAGGTATTATGTATAATTAGTCTCCAGTCAGAATGCTTATTATTCTGTTGTGTTTATAATATTTACATTTTGAGGGAGGCTAGAGAATTGAGAAAATGTAAGTGTGTAGCTGCTGCAAACGAATCTAATTAGGTAATATTAGTCTTGCAGTTAAGGCAGGCCTGTTTACACAGCAATAGATCATACAGTATTTCTGAAATCTGAGATCATAAAAGCACCCTACTGGATGCTAAATCTACTCATTGTGATTATTTATATTTCATAATGCATTCCTGTGCAAAGATACCTCGAAACTTTTTTGAAACCTTTGTAAAAGCAACTATAAGAATGCCACTCTTAAAACAAACAGGCTCGTTTTACTATACGGGATAAAACCAGTCTATAACGCCACATTGCTGAAGAGGTGTCCAATCATGAGCATTTAAATTCCGCGCGACCTCGAGACCTCATGAGGTTTGTGCGCATTTTGGGGACAGACTTTAACCCCACTGAGTGCGTCAATTCTGTCATCCGTGAGTACGTCACGAGCAGTGTGCCAGAAGGACGTCATAAGGATGTTCAATTGCACACAGTGCTGAGCAAAAGGACCAAAAAAGCTTTTGGATCAAACCTGCGCACATATGAAAGAAGAGCGATATCTTAAGCTACAAAAACCAAGCAAGTCTGTGTTTAGCTACTATACAGCTGTTGCATTGTTCCCAACGCTTTCTTTATTCCTTGCGTTTTTTGCTGCGTCCCCGTTTATTCTCTTGCCTGGATACGCAGGATTTCATGCGTACCGCACTGTAAATCCAGCCAAGCCAATCACAGACTGGAATAAAAGCATCCTCACTGCTATGGATGGATGGATGTCGTGTATTTTAAGATGTACCTTCATCATTTGAGGCGGTGCTTCAATTTGGAACTTCTAAAATTACGCACGGGAGCAAAGTTGCATCGGATCGACCTAATTTTTGCATGAAGTGATGAAGGACAGATCGTCGCGAGGAAGTTCATTTTTTTATTTTATTTTATTTTTTTACATAAAAACGAATTACTCGTATCTGGTGTCTTGGAGTAATTTGGACATATGTTGGGCTTTGCACTTGTTGTGTTGTGAAACATCATATTGGAGGCGCGTTGTTATCTTTGGTTATCTAGCTGTATGAGTGTGCTGGTCGTCATAAAGCTAGATAACCGAAAGTAAGAACCGCTTCTGTCAGCATCAGCTACGTGGAAAAACTATAGGCCACTGCAGGCTATACTTGTGAATTAATGTATATATTGGTTATAAATGTTCAGTTGCATATGCACAATCTCCAGGGTGATTTGTTTATCATGCATGCCCAAGTATACTGTAAAGCTTTTGAATAAAAGGATGCATATAATAAGAATTTGTTATCAAGACAAAGGCTTAAGTTTGTTGTGAACCCACGTGCGCGCGTGAAGTATCGTTGACTCTGTTCAGTGGACTCACTCAAGCTCTTCAAATGCAATAATTGGGACATAATAGGACGGTGGAAGGAATGGGAATGGATTGGCACACAAACTCATCCTTAATTGATGCGGTCGAGCGCACGTGGGGGATATGATGTGAACGCCTGTGGACCCCCATTCCCACGCTCGAGGGCAAGTGGGCAATGTCTTGTCTGGGGCAGAATATGACAGACAGCCCCTTACGGGGGGGTCCAAGTGCACCCTGCTCATCTGCATCTCTGTGGAGGGTGGAACAGCGTGAATGGGTGATGCTGGAGAGCGTGTGTGTGACGGGAATGTGTAACGGGATGGTGTAGTTAGGAATCAAGGAACGAATTAACGGGCGACTCGTAAACAATCGACGACTAGGACGGCAGAGAGGCCCCAAGTACTGACATCTGATTTAGAGTCTCTTTTTCTTTCCCACTCACACACTTACACTAAATTAAACAGTTGGCTACACATTAGGACAGGCCTATGCCTTACAAAATTGTACCATGGTAGTTTCTACCAAAACTGGCCTACTTAATGGCTACTGTATTGCGTTTTTTTTTAAAACCATACTAAATTCAAATTAGATTTTTTTTTTTTTCAAACGGAGTAAGAAGCTTTTAGAATCTTTCAGTAATTGAAGTTAAAAAAAACAGGCCTAACTGTAGCCTAGTAGGAAACTGTATTTTGGCAGAAGCTATGCAGCTATTCAAATGTACATATAGACAATTACGTAATATGAATTCAGAATTAGTTCTGAAGAAATATATAAAGCAACATCATAAATGTGTGCTTTATCCCTCTCTTTCTCTCACCAATAGGCCTACTTTTTATGTTATTGTACCTAAGGTTGGCCATTGTAATTTATAAACCTCATAAATATAAATAGTATAAACCTTAAAATATTAAGTGCACACGTTTTCAGTACAACATTAAGCAAATTCAGTCCCTGACATCTAAACTAAAGTTTAGTGACTTCATTCAGAGTATCGCCATATTTGATTTTTTTGGCGGGAGGGGAAACGGCTGTGAGGAATCAAAGTCTCTTCAATGGTTTGTTGTTGTGAAATTCGGCATTGATCGTTCAGATTCAGAAACATTGGAAAAACATCTTTATTTTAAAACATAAATATTTCAGAAGACAAATAATAATAATAAAAAAAAATCACACATCGTATTCAAGAGATTTGTAAATCGATCGCTCTTAAAGCCTCGTTTCCACTCCCGCCAAAATTGAAAAATGTCTTTAAATCTATCCATCACGACATGGTTTTCATCACGGTCAGAAATTAAATATGGCACTATATAGTAGTTGGTCTTTATGGCTGCTGTGCAGTGATTGGTAGACAGTTGAACAGGTGTTTCACATCATAGCTGAGATCGTGTTGTTTATTTTAGCACAACTGAAATGCTATGTTGACCAGTCAGAATCTAGAATAGGACTACACCTTTTATAATAATGTATATGGAATCCGTTTTGATGGTCAGCATGTACTTGAATTTGACCATGAAGCACGTACTCAACCCTGAACTTTGATTCCTCATGGGACAGAGGGCATGAGAGGTCAAACAGGTCACCTAGGACAAGGTGGGGTGGAGCAGAGAAGGCTTGGATTAAAAAACATGAACAATATAGACCTATATAGTATAATCAGACACTTTAATGCTAGAAAAGTGTGTTTAAATGTATTTCCAACATGGCTGTTTACTTTGAAAGCAATAGTTAACAAAACTTTGATAAAAACCCAAGCAAATACTTTGTTGAATACTCAATTCAACAATACTGTTTAATATGATTTCACAGACAATGCGTTAAAATATGCTTGAAATATCACATACAATAGTTGAACTGATCACAGAGACTGAATTTAAATTATATTGTCCCTGACAAAAATGTATAACCATAGCTGGTAACCATAGTTACATGTACGAAAATAAAATTTAGTTTTAAAACTTTGTATTAAATATGGAAATAAAATGAAATGATAAAGATTCTAAAATCATACACTTTTGAAGGAGATCCCATTCCGATGTATTATGATTTTAAAGCAGAAACAACAACTACTGTAGTATTATATATTGCATTTTTTTTTTACCAAATGGATGGGGAGAACATGAAATAATCTGTGTTAAATAATATTAAAATGAAAATAAAATGACCTCTGAAATGGAAATCTCATTAGTTACTCTGCTTGCTACTCACCAGATTTCTCACGGACCCACTACAAGCAATAATGAATGAGTTTGATGCATGTTCATGCAGAAATAATCACTGAAATGATGCCACTTTGTCTGCCACCTACCATTCCAACACCTGAGCTAAATAAAGATACTGTTAATCATTTAATGATATGAAAGAGAAAGATCACACAAATGTCCACAGTTATGAGATGTGTCCACCCACTTTTAACAAATCTGTCATGTGTGATGAGCTCTTGTGCTGATTGGAGTTTCCATGGAGATGAGGCGAGCTGACTTCATGCAGTATGGGCTAAAGGTGCCAATGGGTCCAAAGCTGCAATAAGTGTAATGAGAATCACCTTGCATTACTGAGTTTTAGTCACTGAGCAGTGTTCATTACGCTGATATGGACCTTTAGTTCTTCTCAGAGCAATTTATGTTGCCTTGTGGCATCAAGATAAAAACATAAAACATATTAACATTGATATTCACAGTAACTGCACAGTTATTAATAAAGATCAATTGTATTTCTCAGTGAAGCAAAGATATGATCAGACTAGTATAAGATATATTTATATACTCTATAAACGACTGGGCTAGAAATATAGTAGGACTTTTAACAATTTCCCCCAAAATATCCAACATTAATGTCTGATATTTGTATTTCCTTCTCAGATTTACAAGAAATCTTATCTTTCCTAATATGGGACCAAATATATTTGACCGTGGCTAATGACTGCGACTGCGATCTGCAAATGACTTTGTACTTCATAAACATTGTTAATTTGCTGAGAGACTTTGGGATTTTGCTGGAGGGGCACGGGGAGTGGCTTTTGTAGCCAAAAAGTGATATAATTGAAAGCATCAACAACCACATTGTTGCTTGAAGTAAATCTTTGACTTCCTAATCCCTGATGCATAGATCAAATGGTCTATAATTTAAAAAATGGCAAATCTATGCATAAAGGCATATTTCTATATTGTTACAAATATGAAAGTCAATCATGAAATTAAAGGAAAGCGTGTCTTTGGAAAAACATTAAAAGCCCTGATTTACATGCATGTTGATTGACAAGAAGAGATTATGTAATAGGTAAACAAATAATAAAAGGTAAATAAAAGTACAAAAATGCATAGGTGTAGGCGTGATATTATGGTAAATTACATTACATTCAACCCTTTTAATTCATTTTCATTGGTACATGGGCATCTCCAACAACGTCATTGTCCACCGTAGAAGCAATGCTTCCTATTTGCCACCATCTTATGGCTTTGGCAGTGCAGACAGAGGGGGCAATCCCAAAATGTCTGCTGGTACACACACATCGCACGCTTTGCATATGTCACAATGGCTGCCCGTTACCATGAATACCAATTTTCTAATTGGCACCATTTTCATTGGTTTAGCACCATGAGCCTCAGTATAAAATTGGTGCTAATCACACAGCCTGGAGATTCTCAGGAGACTCAGGTTTGATGAACAATCGGGATCTTGTGTTTTGACTCGCCGTTACATGTATAAACCACTCAAAACATAAAAATGAATGCATTATTATAGTGATGCTTAGAGCAAATACTAAATTAATCAGCTCATGACTTCTGACTACTCGCTCCGTTTCATGATATCACAAGCTACGTATATTTCAAATGATATGTATTTGATTTGAGAGCCTAAAATATCAGCACAGCTTATCTTTAGTCTTTATACTCAGTGTAATGAAGGTTTCACTGTGCACATTTTTTAAACATGCCCAACATTTCATAGTACAGTAATACCGATGAGAAGAATTTTGATTACTTTAGAATAGGAACGTTGGTGGAATGCATACAATATGAACAGCAGAATTACAGGTAGATGGCAGATATGAGAAACACTTAATTATTTATTCCCATTTAAGATATTCATGCCATAATAGGTGCCACTGATACTCTAGTTCTAGTGGAACATATCTTGGTGAAATGTTTTATACATTTACGCATTCAATTTAGCATAACATTTATTAGAACACATTATCATAGCGGCTGCCATTTCTTATTTTTAGACTGCAATTCATCCTGTACATTAAACACTATAACAGTAGCTTTACTAATGATTCATGAAGGTAAAGTGAAAAATAATTGACGCATAATGTGCTCATTGACCTATTTAAATCAGGATATCAGGTTATAATGTATTAAAATGTATAAAGAAAACCATAGTAACTGGTCACAATTTGTTTGAAGTTTTTCACCATTTTTCTATAATCTCTTTTGCCATCAACAGTTCATTTTAAATGGTTCTGTGTAGTAAAACATTTGCTTTTTAAGGAACATGTCAAAAAAGCAAAATGCAGCATAAAAAAATAGTTTTAGATGGATTACAGCATGCAACACTGCTCAACACGTCAACTTACAAAATGCAAGTATTTTATGTCAACTACCCATATGCATGTGCTTAGTACTTGGAAACCATGACTCTGATATTTTAAACTAAGGGGGGATTAATGTTGGTTTACTGTGAATTAAATAAACTATTTCACACAATGGGCTGCCATGTCATGTAACTCCAAATAGCCCTAAATTAGAAAAACCTTTCATGATGGTTGTACAGTATTAGAGTGTGCATGGTAAAGGCAATGCAAAGTGTGTTAGACTGTAAATGTACTGTAAATAGTCAATGTGAATCTTGCAATAGCCTTAAACATAAGAAATTGAACTATACATTATACTGCATAACACAAAAGAGTGGACCCAATAACCTGCCTTTGTGGTATAGCTGCACTTATTTTGTGTGTAATGTGAAATCTCTGTTTTTCTATGTGTGTTAGAGGCAGCTGGAGCAGTGACTTGCCCGAAGGAGGAAGTACAGTGAACGCAGCACGGGCTCATGAGGCTGATGCAACATGAGGTGAGTGGAGAGCCAGAGGGCAGAGAAAGACATGTGAACATCCACTGAGGACCACTCATCGCGATGCACATGTATGCATTGGCTCAACATATAACTATATTTATGCAAATGACCAAGACGAACTATAACGAGAGGGGAGATATTGATGCCAAGCAATGAGGCTATCAAATTGGAATAAACAAAACAAAAGAATCTTGGAGTAAAGAGTATGTTTGCAGTCATGTAGGGTAGAGAAGTGGGTGACACAACATTGTAAAGCTAATTCCCACATAATTATTACTGTATGTTGCTGAGTTAAAGGTAATGATGTGTTAAGGATGCCAGGCCCAGCGCTATCATCTTATGCTAGTTAATAGAATCATAACCATGTAGCATAACAAGAATTTGTGTGGTCCAAGGACATATTTCTTGAGCCATAAGTCCCAGCAAGCATATCATGTGTGTGTGTGGGGGGGGGGGGGGGGGGGGGGGGGAGTTAGAAAACCAGGCCAAAGGCAACATTAAACCCCTGACCTATTTCATAAAATCAAGTCGGTAGAATTGGACTGCTATATTGTCGGACACTCACTGACGTTCTTCACATTAGCACACAGCCATGATATATTGATCTGATTATATTGCTTTAACAAGTGCTATTCAGATTAATTGTTTATGAAAAGATAGATCGGAATAAAATTGTTCAGAATTAAAACAGTTTTTACATAATGTCTTAATAAAAATCTACAAGTGTAGAAAGGTTTCTGTGAGGTTTAGGAGTAGGAATAGGAGATAGAAAAAATGATTTGCTCAGTATAAAAACAATAGAAGTCAATGGAAAGTCCACATTATGATACAAAAACAAATGTGTGTGTGTGTGTGTTTGTATACGCACATGGAAATTGCCAAAAAAAACAGAATAAAAATAAAAATTACAACAAAAACAACAGCGGTTACAATAAACACAAACATTTTTACAACAGCTAATTTGCTGATTGTTGATAAATATGCACTGCTGTGCAAATATTAGCGTTCAATTTTCATCTAAATCTTCCTGTTGTCTACAGTAGCTGTAAATGTTTATTTGTGTGTGTGTGTGTGTGTGTGTGTGTGTGTGTGTGTGTGTGTGTGTGTGGTATGCATTTGCACTAGCTCCATGTTTTTCCCCATGGTTCCCACCCAAATAACAAAAGGTTTGTGCATATAAAATCATGCAAATTTATGCAAATTGCAAAACCAAAATAGGGGTATGGACTTGGTACTTTCCTTTGTGATGCAATCACAAAGACCAAAAGGGAAAACAGGTGTCTCTTCCTGTACCCTTATAATTTAATGTTGATTTAACAGTAAAATAGGAAAATATGGAATTATATAAAAATATATATATATATATATATATATATATATATATATATATATATATATATATATATATATATATATACACATACACACACACACACATTTATTCATGTATTGCTACTCAGGTTACATATTCTACATGTTTATCGGCACGTCTATCCTTCCTTTGGTGCATTATGCTGCATGCAGACACAAAGTGGGTCTTCAAGCCCAGACGAGAGGGGCTTCTTTCGCAGACACAATATGGCGAGATGCTGACAGGGCCAGCATGCAGACAGACGCCTCACAAGCCTCTTATAATGCGTGTCCATATTAACATTTTTGCATGTCTAATGCCAAGCTCGCAGCAGACATACACTGTCCGGCAAGCGTGTGAATGGGGCCGTTACAGCCAGCACGCTCTTAATGATTTATTAATCTGCACGGGACTCATCTGAATATTGCACCCTGCATTCAAAGCAGCTCTGCTGGGCAGATGGGCGGACTGACTGTAGACATGGATGCTAAAGGCATGCAGTGTGTTCATGTGCACCCAGCTCCAATACTACAGGTTATGCAGTCACAACGTAGCCACAAAAACACTTCAAGTTATTACAAAAATCACATGGACCAGGCTTGTTAATAAATTAGTATATTGTGAAACTCATTTTAAAGAGTGTTACATTGATTTTTGTGTCAATTTCTCAAATAAATTACATCATATTGATACAGGTCTCATGTACTAATACAATTATTATGCATATACAGCTTTTATGACTACATATTAACAGAGATACTTGGATATTTTTCAAATACTTATAATGAACTTATGAAGCCAAAAAGGCATTTGAAAGCACATTTTTTTATTGCTTTGTAAAGGAAGCATTGGTATTGTTTTTAAAAGGGTTTTCATCCAACATGTCTGTTTTTCAAGATGCAAAAAGTAATTGCTTTTTTATCTTTATTTTGTGCAAAGTTTTGTTGCATACAGTAAGCACAGAGATGTTGGGGAGGGATTATCAGTGCCACTATGTTAAACTGGTTCTCATATGGGCCTACATTTACAGTTGAAGACAGAGGTTTACACACACCTTAGCCAAATACATTTAAACTCAGTTTTTCACAATTCCTGACATTTAGAAAACATTCCCTGTCTTATGTAAGTTAAGATCACGACTTTATTTTAAGAATGTGAAATGTCAGAATAATAGTAGAGAGAATTATTTATTTCAGCTTTTATATCTTTCATCACATTCCCAGTGGGTCAGAAGTTTACATATACTTGTTAGTATTTTTCCACTTGACTTGACTTGACTTACTTGGTAGCAAATTGTTTAACTTGGGTCAAATCTTTTGAGTAGCCTTCCACAAGCTTCTCACAATAAGTTGCTGGAATATTGGCCCATTCCACCAGACAGAACTGTGTTACTGAGTCATGTTTTCCGCACAAGCTTTTTCAGTTCTGCCCACAAATTTTCTATAGGATTGTGGTCAGGGCTTTGTGATGGCCACTCCAATACCTTGACTTTGTTGTCTTTAAGCCATTTTGCCACAACTTTGGAGGTATGCTTGGAGTCATTGTCCATTTGGAAGACCCATTTGCGACCGAGCTTTAAATTCCTGGCAGATGTCTTGACATGTTGCTTCAATATATCCACAAAACTTTCCTTCCTCATGATGCCATCTATTTTGTGAAGTGCACCAGCACCTCCTGCAGCAAAGCACCCACACAACATGATGCTACCACCCCCATGCTTCACGGTTGGGATGGAGTTCTTCGGCTTGCAAACCTCACCCTTTTTCCTCCAAACATAACGATGACCTTTGTCCCAATGTGCACTTACAAACTGTAGTCTGGCTTTTTTATGGTGGTTTTGGAGCAGTGGCTTATTCCTTGCTGAGCAGCCTTTCAGGTTATGTCGATATAGACACATGTCTACCGGTTTCCTCCAGCACTAAACAACGTTAATCTCTAGGAGAAAGAATGCGTCTCCTTCCTGAGAGGTACGATGGCTGTGTGGTCCCATGGTGTTTATACAAGCATACTATTGTTTGTACAGATGAGCGTGGTAACTTCAGGCATTTGGAAATTGCTCCCAAGGCTGAACCAGATTGTGGAGGTCCACAAATTTCTTCTGAGGTCTTGGCTGATTTCTTTTGATTTTCCCAAAATGTCAAGCAAAGAGGTTCTGAGTTTGAAGGTAGGCCTAAAAATACATCCACAGGTACACCTCCAATTGACTCAAATTAACCTATCAGAAGCTAATTGTCTAATTGCCAAAAAGATTGACATCATTTTCTGGAATTTTCTAAGCTGCTAAGCAAAAGTTAACTTAGTGAATGTAAATTATGACCCACAGGAATTGTGATTAAGTAAATTAACAGTGAAACAATCTGTCTGTAAACAATTGTTGGAAAAATTACTCATGTCATGCACAAAGTAAATGTCCTAAACGACTTTCCAAAATTATAGTTTGCTAATATGAAATCTGTGGAGTGGTTAAAAAGTTAGTTTCTCCTATAAGACTATCTTTGTAAAGATACAGCTGCAATATATTACTGTAACGCGGGTTATGATGGGCATGGAGGAGGCGAGAACCGGCTTGTCAATATAAATAATATTTTAATGAAGAACTTAAAACAAAAGCATAAACATACACATAGGACAACGGACATGTCCGTGATTAAGCTCTCTCTCTCGAACCGTCGTCACCGGCCGCCTTTATCCCTCGCGCGCCCCATCAGGCCGATTGGGGACCGGGCGTGCAACATTCCAGCCTGGCCCCGCCCCCCTCCACTGCACAATTACAAAGTAATCAACCTTTTTAAACTGGGAAAATATATGCAGTACTTCCGGTGACATCTGCCTCATATTAGCAGGCAAAATATGAGTATTGAGCATATCAATGCATATTTATCATAGTGATGGTATATTCTCTGCAACATACTGAAAAGGATTGTGATGTGCAAATACAAACTCGCAAATGCAAATGTGACAGAAAAGGCCATTTTCAGCTTTTAAACAAATACAACAGGGATCAAGGATTTTAACGAGTCGCATAAAACCTTTAACACATATTACAGTGCCAGACAGTATGTGCAAAAGCTGTTATAAAACCATGTGTCAGGTCTTGAAGGCCATATTTTAGTTCTACAATCAGTTTTTGGGATGGTACTTACAATCCTTAATCAATGCTGGCAGGGTATCAGCCTGATTGAATTGTGCAGGATAAAATTAAACTGGGTGGATGGACAAAATTTGGGCTGGTTTATGATAATTTAAGAAGGAATAAGAAATCCCATTGCTTAAAAATGAGTCAATACAATGTCTGATATAAAATTGACCAGAAAATCAGAGGAGCTGTTGCCAAATCCACCAGTATGTTCTAAACAAGGGTGAACTATTACCAACAAAAGCCTTCATCAGCCAAACAAGGACAATTGCATCTAAGTGAACTTCTGGAATTTAATCAAGGATGGACTTCAAAGACACTGGTCAATAATCTTGCAGTTCAAACACAATCACTGTCTAAATACTGACCCTTAGCACTTAATAAGTTTAATAATTTTTTGTAATGCAAATTTTAAAATCAAAGGGAGTAAATTTTTACTGTCGCCAATGGCGACCTTGACAGAAATTACACTCACAAATAAATTTATTTGGTCACAAATGCGACCATTTTTAGTCGCAGTTTGGAGCCCTGCACAAGGATGATGATTTATCGACTTTATAGACATTACATTTTTATCGTCTGTTAATGCTGAACTTCTGTAAAGCTGCTTTGAAACGATGTGTGTTGTGAAAGGCGCTATACAAATAAAATTGACTTGACTTGACTTGATTTGCAAGAAAATACAACGTTTTAAAAATGTAAGTTGCCTAGTCAAATTTAACAGTGGAAAAGTAGACAAAATGTAAGAAAACATATAAAAAATTGCATGGATAATACCTGTACCTACAATAATTATCACGTACATCTACAACAACAACAAAAACATTTTATAAATCCGATTTTCATATACACTATGTGGGATGTTTTAGGCAGAAAAATTCAAACTAATTCTGGCAACCAAGAATGCTGATTGAATATATTTTCTGAGTGACTGTTTGCACCCACACACTGTAGCTATTTGTACCCCAACAGTCTGGTTGAACAACAGATATATGACAAACTAGACAATAGATGTTGCTGCAGTGGCATGGCGTGTACAGACATTGTAAATGTGTTGTGCTGTCCTAGCGACCCTGGTTCAATTCCTCCTTTTGTCCCACTTTTTTTTTTTACCATCCAATTTCCCATTTCCACTCTTAATATTTCCTTTAATACTACTTCCAATAATAAATAAAAATAAAAATAAAGGCTGATTTAAATTGCAGTGATTTGGTCATGGTGAATACAGAGAATGGTTTGATCCGGAAGCGGGGTCTGTCGATCACACCCGTTCCCTTCTTCTTACTCCCGTGGCTCGGCGTCACCTTTGTGTAGAATGCATCACTGTATACTATAGTAATAGTAACCATGTTTTTTCGTGGAAACCTTAGATTTAATGCAACTAACCATGGTGTTACTTCAATAATATGGTGGTAATATAGTAACCATGCTTAATTTTGTGGTTACTATAATTTTACTACAAAATACCATGGTGACCAAGGTTATATTTTCTAAGGGAGGGCTAAGGTTAGGTTTAGGGAGAAAGGTTGTTGTAGGGTGTCTGTGGCATTCTAAATAAACACAATAAACATGCTGCATCGATGGCCATATACTGTATGTTAGTATTTAAATATGGGTGCAGATAGTATCCAAGGTGCAGATAGTATCTACCATTTTTTGCACCACAATTGGTGTGCAAATATTATCTGCCACTCTTTTACTAGTTCCCTCTTCTTCTCCTTTAGTAATGCCTCAGTGGGGAGGATCTTACAGTATATTTAAAAAATATGAAATGAATGTCTTAAGTGTTGCCAAATCCACCAGTCTGTTCTAAACAAGAGTGATTTGCAAGCAAATACAAAGAATTTGCCAATGTACATTACTTAGTCAAACTTAATATCAAAAGTTGAGAAAATGTTAGAAAACCTATTAAATAAATATGAAAAAGAAACAGAACTCAAAGCATGGGTACTGCAAGGGCCTACAACAATTCACATAGTGTATATACATTACAAATTTTTTCTAAAGATGCCGTTAAGGTTGTCATAAAATCGATTTTCATATACATTAATTTGTCCATTTTTGGTGGAAAACATTCAGTTAATCTGGCAACCAGGTATGCTAGTCCTGTATATTTTGCATTTCTCTCTGCTGTATTTAGTGCCGATTAAGCATGGATATTTAAGCACTTTGAGAGATGCTGCTCTCACTTGGGTACCATGCTGGAGTTCTGTTAAGAGTGGCAATGAAGAAGACAGTGAAGGAGGGGAGGACAAATTGGAAGGGGCATAGGGTGGCCTGGTCAAAGGATTCATTGTGCTGGGGCAAGGAGCAGAGTTAATCAGGACACCCAACAGTAATCAACGGTAGAGTTTGGGTCGGACAACTGCTTGGGTAAACATCCATTGTTCTTGGGCTGAAGTACCAAAGAATGCCAGCATTGTCCCCCCATCTCTCATTAGGGTGTGGTGGGGGGTTACATGCTCTCGGTTTGGGCTGTTAAGAGCTTCGAAAGCGGATGGGAACCAGAGGGGTAAATCTGGGTGGAGGGGGAGAGAGGAACAGGGCTCTCACAGTTCTCACACCACAAAGCATTTTGGCCATGGGCCGCACAAGCTGCAGGAAAGAGAGAAAGGCCAAGCTTGTCATGACATCTTCACGTCAAAATCTCATGCAAAGGCTCTAGTTCAAATGGGGGTAGAGGGCGGAAGTTCTCAACAGGGGAGGATGACACGAAAATCAATTAGAGAAAGCAATGCATCCGTAGCCAATATCAATATGTTCCCAAAAGTCCAGGCTTAAACTTTGGCAAATGTCTTCACAAAATATCTTTAATGAAGAATGTTTTAAAAATAATGAGCCACTCTAAGTTATTCTTCATGTTCACATGAAGTGGACCCCCTAAATCAACCTTAAAAGTGGTAAAATCACTGTAATGCTTGGCCTCTCATCTCATGGCTTATTGCTCTTATAGAATGGTGGTGACAATAGTAATACGATAAAATACGGTCTGTAAATAATTACATTTGTTGTTTTCTTGTTATGGTCTTTTTCACTAATAAAAAGAATTACCATAAACCATTCTTCCACCAAGTAGTATAGTTCATTAACTAAAGACAGTGGAGTTGTCAAGCAATTTGACTAATTAATTCAGAACTCAACTGTTTTGCAGTAATAGGTATCTATGCCAGCATTTTTACAGTACAATAGCTTTGAATGCTGCTCATCCAATTAGATTTAGAACTCGGAACTGTTCGTTTTCGTACACCATGCCTTCACAGGATGTGGGCGGCGCATTGCTTCAAAAGCAATAGAATCCATTATAATGGTATAGATGCTTTCTACAATGGATGCATCCATCACCCCATATTGAACGGGTGTCCCGTTCCATTTTAGCATTGGTGCTACTACTGTCAGCAACACAAATAAATGATTTAAGACTTTCGTGTCAACAGTGTAGGCAGCATCAAGCCATTACGTCACATTGCTTCAACAGATGTGCCCGGTGTAGACAGGGTATAAGGCCACATCCACACTAGTTTTCTAAGTAGCTTCAGTTTCCTAGCGCCATCGTTTTTATAATTGTTGTATTTTTTTTTTTTCAAATTATGTGGTAACCGGGAGCATTTTTTGATGGAGGAAATGCCATTCTAGTGTGGATGAGAGTCAAATGAAAGCTTATTAGTGTGGACATGGCCTAAATCTATGTCCACAATAATCTTTGTTTGAAAACTCAGTTTTTAGTGTCCTAACATTGCCATTTTTTTGTCATTGTCAAGTACACAGTATTGGAAAGCGTTTTGGAAACAGTAATGGAAAGTCAACGTTGTGGCGGAGGAAAACGTGCTACAGTGTGGACTGGACTTTAATTACATGATATGCAGAAGGAGACGGTGAAACACACCCCGCCAACCCCCCCTTCGGTCGTCAATTTTACATTGTCCCCCATTTTTCAATTTTCTAAAGGGATGATTTTGGTTGCCAATCTGCCACCGATTAAGCATGGTAGCTTGAGTAAGCTGGTGCAAAATTTATGGATTCAAAGATTAAACAAAAATTTTAAAACTATGCAATGGGGTGAAAATTCTCTCGTCTTACCTGAAAGTTGTGTTCTCCATATACATGCTCAAGTGTTATCATGTTAGCAATGCTCTCAACAACATTTCTCCTGCAGGCTAGCTTAACATTGTCTTGATTAAGAATAACTGATACATATACCCAACATAAATTCTCTCATGATGATCCAAATACGCTGAAGTGAAGTATAATTTTAACAATTCAATGCAAGTCAGTTCACTCAGCGGCCATTTGGAAAGGCTCCCCCATATTTTCTATGTAGCCTGTCAAAGATTTTTGTGAACAGTGAGTTAAAATTCCATCTGTTCCCCACATCAAAACTATCATATACACTGATCAGCCACAACATTAAAACCACTGACAGGTGAAGTGAATAACATTTATTATCTCGTTACAATGGCACCTGTCAAGGGGTGGGATATATTAGGCAGCAAGTGAACAGTCAGTTCTAGAATTTCATGTGTTGGAAGCAGGAATAAAATGGGGACGCATAAGGATCTGAGTGACTTTGACAAGAGCCAAATTGTGATGGCTAGACGACTGGGTCAAAGCATCTCCAAAACGGCAGTTGGGTGTTCCCGGTATGCAGTGATTAATACCTACCAAAAGTGGTCCAACGAAGGACCACCAGTGAACTGGACACAGGGTCATGGGCGCCCAAGGCTCATTGATGCACATGGGGAGAGAAGGCTAGCACGTCTGGTCAGATCCCACAGAAGAGCTACTGTTGCACAAATTGTTGAAAAATGTGCTGGCCATGATAGAAAGATGTCAGAACACACAGTGCATCGCAGTTTGTGCCCATTCTGACCCCTGTCCACCACCAATATCACCTAAAATGGGCACGTGAGCGTCAGAACTGGACCAAAGAGCAATGGAAAAAGGTGGCTTGGTCTGATGAATCACGTTTTCTTTTAGATCATGTGGATGGCCGGGAGCATGTGCGTCATTTACCTGGGGAAGAGATGGCAGCAGGATGCACTATGGGAAGGAGGCAGGCCGGCGGAGGTAGTGTTGTGCTCTGGGCAATGATCTGCTGGGAAACCTTGGGTCCTGGCATTCATGTGGATGTTACTTTGACACGTACCGCCTACCTAAAGATTATTGCAGACCACGTACACCCCTTCATGGCAATGGTATTCCCTGATGGCAGTGGCCTCTTTCAGCAGGATATTGCACCCTGCCACACTGCATAATTTGTTCAGGAATGGTTTGAGGAACATGTACAAGAGTTTAAGGTATTGCCTTGGCCTCCTAATTCCCCAGATCTATGGGATGTGCTGGACAAACAAGTCCGATGCATGGAGGCCCCACCTTGCAACTTACAGGACTTAAAGGATCTGCTGCTATCGTCTAGGTGCCAGATACCACAGGACACCTTCAGAGATCTCGTGGAGTCCATGCCAGAGTTGTTTTGGAAGCACAAGGGGGACCTACACGATATTAGGCGGTGATTTTAATGTTGTGGCTGATCGGTGTAGCTTGAGAAGTCTTGGAATATTGCACAAAAGTTGTATTGACTGCTATTTATAGTGCCTTTTTGGAGCTCGACAGCCCGTGGTTGCTATATACTTTTAATCTATTGAAGACAGCAACTTGGCAAAAACTTTTTTTGAGTTCCATGGATGACAAGAAAAATTAATAACATGAGGGTAAGTAAATGATGACAGGATTTTGATTTTTGCTTGAACTATTCCTTTAATAGCGTCTCCTGTGTGTGTGGTCCTCTGATTTGGAGAATTATGGTTTCCATTCTTCTATATGGACAAATCTAAACATCAACCTTTAGCACACATTTAGCACAGCATCCCATTCTGACCAATGAGCAATCAAAGGGAAGGAGAGCAAGAGAGAGAAAGAAAAAGAGAGATTCATGTAGCACTCTCAGCTGCCCTCCCATGAAGAAAGCATGTTACTGTAATTAGACATCGGCCGAGTTTGGCACAAGGATAATTTTCCATGAAACCCTTTCATCTTCCTGTACCCTCACCCACCTAATTTTACATAATAGTAAGACACGACAGGCTGAAAATCTCTCCTTAAGTCATGATGTTGCCTCTATACATCTGTTTAATGAGTATATATGTGCTGAAAATTGAGGTCTTTTGTTCGTTTTAAAATCTGAAAATATCTCAAACCATTTATCTGCTATTTTGTCTGTCGGAAAGCACACTGGGTTGAAAACTTGTCTTTGTAGTAGGGATGCATTTCACTAGTGTGAGACATCTGTCATCATTTACTCACCTTTATGTCATTCCAAACCTATATGATTTTGTTCTTCCATTTAAGGAGATGCTAGGCAGAATGTTAGTGACTGGCAGTCTCAGTCACCATTCACTGTCACTGTATTAGCACTGCATTTAACTTCGTAATGTGACATTTTCAAGTGAAACAGAATATTCAGCAGGAACTAATGTAGGGTGGGACTTGATTTATCCATATGGATGTAATTGGATAGTGAAAAGTATCACATAATATTACTATGATTTTAGAGGTTATATGTAAATTATTCTCTGGAATGAAACACTTCCTGTTGTCATGACCTCACCACTGGTGTTTGGCATGAGAAGAGGGAGAAACATAAATTATGACATCACTTCCTTAAGCTACCAAGGTCTGCCACAGTTTTGACTGCAGACTCAGAAAATTACATAAGCTACAAAGAAAAGAAAGGTTTGTGTGTGTGTGTGTGTGTGTGTGTGTGTGTGTGTGTGTGTCGTAGGAGGAGGGTGGTGTTACACAAGTGTTTTGTGGTATGCTGGATTAAAGTGGACAAAAGTATGCAAATATTGTTGCTCAGTTCTTACGGGGCTTTGTTCAAGAGTTTGACAGACAGATAAGATGCATGTGAGGATTTGTCACCATCTGTGACACTAGCCTTGGGAAACTGTACCTTAATTAGCATAAGAATAATTGATACATTAAATTATCCTTACAACCACAGAGGGTTGTGTAGAAGAGGTGTACAGATGCAAATTAAGGGTCTAGAACAAAAACAGAGAAATAAAACACTGGTTGCAGTTATTTGATGCATTTGGATTGTGATTGATTATTTGTGCAAATTAAAAGTTTTAGAACATTCAAAGAAATGAAAGGTCATGCACATGACCTTAAAACAACAATTGTTGATTTAAAAGATCTATTTTCTATCTACAGTACACAATTATTATACTATTTGGTTTCTGATAAATTAGCTAAAGTAGAAAATCTTTGGTTTAAAGCTTTGAAGTTTTGCGCAAACAACTTTGAAATGACGGTAGTCTTTACCTGGGTCAGTTATATATTTAACGTAATTGATTGAAGGTACAGTACTGTGCAAACGTCTTAGGCACATAAGGTGTTTTACAAAAGCATTTATCTTCAGATGGTTATTTATATCTTCAGCTTTAGTGTGCCAATAGGAAATATAAATGTTAGACTCCCAAACATTACATTTGCAAACAGAAAATATTAGAACAGAAGAACAGGGAGCCCTGCAACAGATGTCATGGCCTCCACAAAGCCCCCCACTGAACATTGTGTCAGTCTGAGATTACATAAAGAGACAGAAGCAATTGAGACAGCCTAAATAGACTGACGAACTGTGGTGAATTCTCCAAGAAGCTTGGAACATCCTATCTACCAACAACAAAGCAAAACTGTGTCCAGGTGTGTCTAGGAGAATTGGGGCTGTTTTAAAGGCAAAGGTGGTCACACGGAATATTGATTTAGCTTTTTATATTTACTGGACTTTGTATGACATTAAGTGATAAATAAAAACTATTCATTTCATTATTTTTGAAGAAATCCTCTCTATGCAACATTTTTCACAAGTGCCTAAACTGATGCACAGAACAGTACATTTGCATTAGAAGTACATTAAGCGTTTCGATTTTCAACATAAATTTTATAAAATAAAAAAAACATCTTTGAATTGAACTGAATTGAACATATCAAATGATGTACATCTCAAAAGATACCAGAACTGTCCATAAATGTTTAAATATGTACGGTTTCAAAAGTACACCCACTAGATGTAAAGATTATACATGTTAGCATGACTTGAGATGTCGTCATGGCAACAAAGTTGTAATTTTGGATATAACTTTAAACGGTTAACTTAGCAAGTTATTTTATAAGACTAAACTCATGTTGACATGTATAATGTAACGTCTTGTGGTTAGTTTTGAAACCATGAAAATTTTCCCGTTTATGGACCGGCCCCCATTTACTTCCATTGTAAGTGTGTTACAATAAGTAAAATCTATTTTTGTAATAAATGAGGGAGGAGTCTAAATAATTTTTTCTGGTAATCAACAAAATGCCAAAGATGGTGTCGATTGAGCTTAATTTGTATTGAACCCGGAACATTCCTTTAAGATATTTGTTGCTCAACTGCATCACACACACATTGATGCGGCTTGCATCTTGCTCACTATTAAAGTCCGGTACCGGTTAGGTGTGTGAAACTTTGGTCTGTTAACAAGACTGACTCATTCTCCATGTTTCACACATTTCTCTGTTTTACAGTCCAGAGGAATTTAATAGAACTGACTGTCTTTATAATGAAAATGCAAATAGTATTTTTATTTTGTTGCAGATTGACCCTATAGTCACACCCCTACATTATTACTTTTATTATGCTAGTGAGAATAACAAGTGATCACTTTCCCCTGTCATGAGCAATGAGGGTTTAATTTCACTTATAAATTGATATTTCCGCCTCTCATTCCAATGTCTCATCAAATGGCTAAAAAATTCACCATAGCCGAAGGCCAACCTGACATCCACGAAAAATAAATTAAGTAGAAAAAAGATGTCAAGGAATGGTTCTAGAAAATGAGAATCTCTACCGATCTGCCAGGAACATATTTGTCATTTATGGAAGTGGATGGCAGTACATCAGGAATTCAGTTTCCTCCTGAAAACTTCATCTCGAGCTCATCACAGTGCATTCATTAATTACGCCGAGCTCATGGTATGTGTTGTGTGAACTTCAACATCATATAGATTTGAGGCCAAGTGTCATTTTTTACTTTTTAAACTCACTTGTTTGCCTTAGACAGTGGTGATTTTGAACGGGGAGTACATTTTGCGAGTCTCCTGCTCCTAATCTCACATGCGTCTCCTCGAGAGATCTCAACAATGTCTCAAAATGTGCTGAGATTTGCCAAATTACTAAAGCCTTCAATCAAAAAGAAATCAAGAGATTTCTGTTCTGTTCCTGTATGTCAACAACTGACTCGTTTGTGTCTGTTTCTCTTGAGGAACTTCAGGAGAAACATCTAAACACAGCTGAGAACTTGATCAAATCTACTTTGCGACTGCAATGTTTGTGCTTTACATTTAAAGTGTGTTTCTATATTTGCCTTTCTAGAGGTGGCAGACAAATGGAGGATGACCTAAAGGAATCGATTAAATTATCTGATCTGGATCCTTTCGTCTCAGCGATGGTGAAACAATGGTCAGAGATCACAACTCTTAATATCTGTGAGCACCGATGTCCTGACAGTTCCAGTTCAAGGGGTAAAATATCTAATATAAAGGTACAATATATAACATAATATAAAATATGCATGATACATTGTATAATATGTCTAAAATATGTCTGTAAACTATTTTAGCAGAAACTTTTATCCGAAGCGACTTTCAAATGAGAAGTAGTGTTACCGTGTTCTGCCTTTTATTCACATTATTTACCCGCATCTGCTTTTATTATTCTCATCTTTTTGAAAAAATTGTCTGCTAAATGGGTACATGTAAAAAATGTCAATGTAAATATTTACACAATGCTATATTTTTTTTAAATAAACTTTAATATACAATTAAAATATGTTCAAGTTTCTTTTTTTCTGGCCACTTTGTGTGTGTGTGTGTGTGTGTGACAGTGATTTCAATAGTCCAGCCAATAAGGGTATGTCAGTCTGCATGAATGGAGGATATGAGCATAGCCTTTATTGCAATGTGTGCAAGACATTCTCCTCCATTATACTTCAGTACACATGATATGTTACATAACAGAGGGAAACCAGGTCAGTAATTCAAGCAGTGGTTACTAAGAAACCCTAAGAAACGGTTTGGCGAGTGCAATTTTATTTCCTGTGTTGAAATATTTATTTTTAAATAGGAAGTTGGTGTGGGACATGTCGAATGCTTTGTCCTTTCTTTTGTACTTTAAATGGCCAGTGGCCATTCAGTTTACGGCACAGCCAGGAACCATGATTAGCTATTAGCTATTATCTATTGCTAGTCTTTTTGCCTGCACTCCCAAAATGCTGCTCTTGGTCTGTATGTAAAAAGTCACTGATGCATTTTTCAACAAATTTCAAAGGATTTCAATACTTTGCCAAAGGCTACATTTTAAAATTCTGTAATCATTAAATCATTGTTTTATCATTTAGTTTTTATTTTGCCGTGGGACACAAAGGGAGTAGTCAGAACATCCGAGCTGGAGCTGAAATGACCAGAAAAGCATTCCTCTTTCCATGCACTACAGTGTATACCAGGTACTTGGATGCCGTGTGACCACTTTGTGTGAGGAAAAGATCTAAACTGATATCTTTATTAAATGATCAGCATTCCCATCCGTTGTGACAGACAGATCCCAACCTGCACTCATTTAAAGCATAAAAAATTATTTAAAATCTAGAAGCATTACAACAGCAATGTTAAATTCCATTGGCTCTCGTCCATTGGCTCAAGTATACTGAAACAGTCACACTGCCCTGCAGGTGTTAAATATAATATAGGGGGAGGGGATAATCTCATTTTAGAAAACAACTTAAAAAAAAATAATATATATATATATATATATATATATATATATATATATATATATATATAGGCAGTAGCACCCTGCCAAAAAGTCAACAAGCAAGTAAACGTTTTTGCTCAGTTGTGTAAGAGAAAGAAAAGTAAATCTAAAAAGAAAAGAAAATGACATCTAAATGCATATATCTGCTATAAGTTAATTTAGTAACTTTAAGTTAAATCACCACTTTCATATTTGCATTTCTGTCACCTACTGGGTAGGGAGAAAAAATTATAGCAAAAAAGACTTGAATATTGGATTAAACCGCTAGAGTTTTATGGATTACTTTTATGCTGCATTTATGTGCTTTTTGAAGCTTCAAAGTTCGGGCCATCATTCATTCATCTGGAAGGCCATTTTACTAATAATTATGGTGGCTAAAACGTAACAGAGTGTAGACTCTGACATAATGAATGCACCATTATTAATGATAATGCTATTTCAATGGCCATAGGTTGAGAGAGGTCCACTTACTCCAGTATCTGGTCAGTAGACGTGATGCTGTAAGTGGACACTGGCCCTCATGTTAACAGCATCCTCTCATCCTCTCAGGGGGCCCTTTTTAGAGGTGCTAGTGAAATGAATTAGCGTAAATCCACAATCTACTCCACAGCCTGTCCTGAAGGTAGAGTGAACCATCATGTCTCCTCATAAAAGGCTATGTGGCTGTCCGATCAGTTTTTCTTAAATGTGCTGGCCAGCCCCTATTTACTCTCGTTAAACTCTTAAGAAGCCAAAATTGTCCAAATAACCAGCAGAACTTTTTTATTTTTTGCAACACAGGTGGCACAAATACATTTACATAAAAATAAAAGTAAAGATTTATGGCATATAAATTCCTTAATAGCTCACTGTTATTATTTAATACAAGAACCTCCACTAGTAACTGTAACTGACTTTAAATATAACTGTCACTTTAACTTGTTAAATAACTTTAACTGTACTTGAAAATCAAGCCTATCAAACAGAGTTCACCCACATATAATAATTATGTCATTATTTACTCTCCCTCATGTTGTTCCAAAACCATATGACTTTCTTTCTCCTGTGGAACACAAAGGAGATGTTAGGCGCAATGTTAGCCTCAGTCACTATTTACTTTCATTTAATGTAAGGAAGAAAGCCATACAGGTTTGGAACAACACAGGGGTGAGTAAATGATGCAGAATTTTCATTTTGGGGTGTACTATCCCTTTAACACAATTAAAAACTAAGACACCTGCCCCATTTTCCCACAAAACTGAGACCTAACTCATTCAGCAAGCATTAAAGTCGGACTGACGGTCACATCTCAATGGATCATGTGCACGACAGACTGTCTGGTGGTCTGTGGTGCAGTTTGGGAAAAGACTATTGTCCCGCTACAGCTTCAGACCCCACAAGAGTCTCTCCCCCATTCTGAGAGTCAGACAAGACTAAGAGGTTTCTGCATACACGTCCACTTAGACTCTCTCCCCACTTCACCACAGCAATGCATGATACCAGCTCTCTTAAGCCCAGAGAGAGGGCCAGACTACAGCTGCCCGTCTGGGGCCCGTATGAAAGAACGGGCGTTTTTCAGTTGGGGTGGAGAGGGGAAGCTGTGAATGCTCTCCCAAAGAGAGATGAGACATATTGAAAACTATATTAAATTACCCTGATTAACAATTTAGCCACGAACAGGAGAGGCAGGGAGGGGTTCTATTGGCAAAGCAAAAGCCTATTCACCGCCAGAGCGGCGGGGTCGAAAGGTCCCTCAAGTTCACAGGCTCTGCGGCTTTGTTATGCTAACACACAATCTCAAATCAGCAGCCAAGTGGAGTGTGAAATAGAAATGATTCCTTGAGAACTTGCAGTGAGTTTGTTGTCCACACAGCACCACCCCAGACCTCCCCCTCCCAACACCAGCAACCCGTCTGCTCCAATGCTCCATTTTTTGGAATACTCTATTGTAAAATACAAGTGATCTGGAGAAGCTGCTTTTAGCCATTAAGTCCCAATCTTTTACCAAATGAAATTAGACAAGCTCCAAACATTTAATTCCTTTAAAATGTTTAAAAAGACATATTAGTTAACTTATATTGAAATATTGATTAGGCCTTTACATATTCAAATGTTTGAGTCAATTTCGAATTTCCTCTTCTTTTACATAAATTTCATGTTAAAACTGCTTTTAGCCATTAACCCTAAAACATTGAAATGTCTTTTTAAATATTTGGAAGGCATATTTTTTTATGTTAGTAAACACTTGATTAATATATTCATTAAATATATTCATACTGAATACATTCTATATACATTCTGATTTACGGTTAAATTAATCTGTAATTTTTTTAGATATATTAAATTCACGTTTTGCTTTTTTTGCATGCTGAATGTTCTAAGTGAGTGTGTCACACTCCACAGGGAACTATTCTGGGTCCTTGGGGAACCAGAAAGCCACATCATGCTACAAGTAAACGATGGGTCAACCATTGTCTGAATCCAGGTCAACATCTCTTGGCCTCTCAGGTTAAATTCAGTGATAATCAATGACCCTCCATTATGTTTAGTAGATTATGTCTCTCTTGGGTCTTATTTGTGAGACATTATTATATAGCAGAAGGTGGATGTCAGAATCAGCCATGGATATTTTGAACTTTTAGCAATACCCAGAACATAAATGTTGTTGAATATTGACGGACCAGTTAGCTGTATACTCGAGCCTGGACTTCAGCAAAAGTGAAATTTCTATACTTTATTTTCAACTGAAGTAAATTGGTGCATAAACTGACTTTTGTTTTTCAATTTCATAATTTTCATATTACAATAAATATGATGTAAGATTTGCCATGTAGCTGTTAGTGTAACTCCCTAGCTCTCAGGCTATCTTGGCTACTTTTTCCTGTCAATTAGGTTGCTACGTAGCTAACTACAATTTAAAGTAGCTTTCCCATGGTTACAGCTGCATTTACACATCCAAATATGGATTTTGGTACATATTTCCTATTTCTATTCTTTAATAAAAGATTATTTAAATTAGCAGACCAGTATCTTAGCTAATTTTCCTGTAGAGTAGTTAGTTTCTAGCTAGCTAGGTTTAGCTAGATTTTTGCGTAGCTTCTACAACTGTGTTTACAACTTTGTATACATATACACATATTGTATGCATTTTGATTAATATTTTCATACACAGATGTATGAAAAGATTATTTAAATTAGTAGACCAGATTATCTTAGCTAATTTTCCTGTAGAGTAGTTAGTTTCTAGCTAGCTAGCTTTAGCTAGATTTTCGAGTAGCTTCTACAACTGTTAACAACTTTGTATACATATACACATATTGTATGCATTTTGATTAATATTTTCATACATAGATGTATGAAAAGATTATTTAAATTAGTAGACCAGGTTAGCTTAGCTAATTATCTGTCAAGTAGGTTGCTAGCTACCTACATTTTAAAATATATAAAATAAAGTAGCTTCCCTAACACTGGTAAATACAGCTGCGTTTTCCCGTCCAAATATGGATTTTGATAAATTCATATTTCATACCTATACATACAAAACATTTATTTAAATTGGCAGACCAGGTTAGCATAGCTAATTTTCCTGTAGGGTGGTTGGTTTATAGCTAGCTAGAGCTAGATTTTTAAATTGCTTCTCCAACACGGTTTACAACTGTGTATACATACACAAGTACGTATTTTGATTGATATTTTCAGACAGTACATAGATGTATTAAAAGATTATTTAAATTAGTAGACTAGGTTAGCTTAGCTAATTTTTCCGTAGAGTAGCTGGTTTCTAGCTGGCTACCAAGATTTCTTAGTAGCTTCCCCAACACTGCTTACAACTCTGTAAACATATCCAAATATGTATTTTGATAAATATTTCCATACGTAAACATTTAAAAATATGATATAAATAAGTTGACCAAAAACGAAAAGCACAAGCTCACTTTCAGAAGTTTTCGAAATATTTAAGGAATAAAATTCAAAGTGATCAATGTGTAATATTTGTAAATACAGTGCAGTAGCTGTTAGACAAAAATATCAACAATAGTACCGGGTCGTCTGTCAACCCAAGTCCACAGCTTTGTGGATTATAACGGGACCATTCCAGTTTTGTCACGTTGCACTCTCATTCTCAGTTGCTTTCTCAGAAAAGGTGTTAGCTATCTCTCTTGCTCGCTATTTCTCTGTCTTTCTCCTCTCTCTTTTGGGATAATTGCCATAGAAAATTGCACAGCAATTTCAGATTTATTTAGTACTTTGAATACATCCTCCCCCTGTCAAGTCTGATTGGTATCCAGCTGCTTGTTACCATGGTAATGACAAGATCATTTTCCTGTAGCTCTTTCTGAGGTCGCCTTTCTCAGACGACAGGTTAAGCAGACATTCTTGACCTGTGGGGGCAGATCTACTGCCATCCTTACATTGTTATGTCGCCAATGAGGCAAAATAAGACAGGGAACAAAAATACATCAAAACTTGTGATCAGATTCTGATACTCGAATCAAGTCATTTTTATTTGTATTGTGCCTTTCACAATACACAGTTTCAAAGCAGCTCACAGAAAATTATGGTGTAATGTCTTAAAGTTCTTCTTGAGCAGTTTCATTGAAAAACGTCATTGAAAATCATGCCTGAAACTTTGTCCCCCAGTAAGCAAGCCAAACGCTTGATAAAATAAAACATTCTAGACGTATCCCTACCATAGTACAATAATGGTATCAGATGGAAATAATATGGTACTTTGATATATATATATATATCCATACAAATACATTGTACTTCAAGGTACATATTAGAATTTATGGTATATGTCCCATATTGTAATACCATGGTACTTTTTGACAGTGTTGCATGTTATTTAAGCCATATATGAACTGAAGTACCAAATTCAGGTAAACAACATCATATACAGTATCTGTACCCTATTGACCATCTGTGGGGCATCCTCAAACGGAAGGTGGAGGAGCACAAGGTCTCTAACATCCACCAGCTACGTGATGTCATCATGGAGGAGTGGAAGAGGACTCCAGTGACAACCTGTGAAGCTCTGGTGAACTCAATGCCCAAGAGGGTTAAAGCAGTGCTGGAAAATAATGGTGACCACACAAAATATTGACACTTTGACCCAATTTGGACATTTTCACTTAGGGGTGTACTCACTTTTGTTGCCAGCGGTTTAGACATTAATGGCTGTGTGTTGAGTTATTTTTAGGGAACAGCAAATTTACACTGTTATACAAGCTGTACACTTACTACTTTACATTGTAGCAAGTGTTGTCACATGAAAAGATATAATCAAATATTTACAAAAATGTGAGGGGTGTACTCACTTTTGTGAGATACTGTAAGTTACTCTTGCTTAAAGAAATGTTTCGGGTTCAATGCAAGTTCAGCACAGTCGACAGTATTTGTGGCATAATCTTTATCATCACATAAAAATAAAAATAAATGAGGGTTACAATAAGGCACTTACAATGGAAGTGAGTTGGGCCAGTCCATAAATCAATGATTTCAAAAGTAAAGCCAAAAAATTAAAAAATATGCGTATTAACAATTTAGTGGGCGTTAAGGCGTTGATCAGGTTACAGGGTTTACCTGCTTTACGTTGTCATGACAACAAAGTTGTGATACTGGATATAACTTTAGTGTGATAAAATTGTGTACTAACCTTATTGTGTAAAGTCATGTTAACACATATAATAGTATAGGATAACATGATAACACCTCATTATAACACGTCTTTTGAAACAGAGAATATTTTAACGTTTATGGACAGGACCCATAATTTCACTTCCATAGTAAGTGCCTTTAGGTATTAAATAGTTTTACTACAATATGCCTCAACTAATGCCGACTGAGCCCAACCTGTATTGAACCCAGAAGAGTCCATTAAATATGATATAATTTATATTATAATTGTCTATTAAACATTAAACATAATCAACATAATTACCAACCTTGCATGAGGAAAGTCATATATAGTCTGTACATGGAGATCCATCCATGTGTACAATCTCCCTAGCAACAACTGGATCTCTTACTGTTTAAAAGGGGCCCTTGGTCCCCTGCTGACCTGAACCCAAGCCTGGGGCCAATATAATGAGCCTGAAATCAGCTCGTCAAACAAGAGCACCATACTCCCATGAGGTCAAAAACTCTGATGGAGTGAACCAACAGCCACAACACAATTAAAGCACATAGATGAAAGATTTTGCAGTGGGTTGTCATAACCCAAATCAGTTGGTGACATATTAAAGAAGACAAATGCAGTCTATTTCTACTTTCTTTGTTGGGTTTGCTGTCTAACTTTCACAGAAATTCATCATTGCATTCTCAAGAAAGACTCTGGTATGTGCTGCCAAGTAAAATGGCTCAGAACAATTCTAATCAAGTATGATTATAGTGCTGTTGTACTGAATATTTCAAGATAGATATAGATATTACATGGCAAGATTTTAACACAGGTCTTGTCACAAAGGTCAGATGAGTGATGTGTCTAAGAAATGTGGAGCACTGAATTAGCTTTGAGTAAAGTCAAGCCGCTTAACCCCACTAATGTATATCGAGATGTCGCCATTACCTCTGCGATCTGGATCACAACTAATGGACACTCAAGGGTCTGAGGGGGCTTGATGTCTCACAGAAGTGAGATAAGAGATGACGGTCTATTTTGGATGTGTTGGGAAAATGGCAGAATTAGAAGATCAATTTAATGAAGAAAAGAGGATGTAAAGAGGATTTTGAAAGGCAAAAAATGCTCTCAGATTTTGTTTTCCACTTTTTTTCATCACAGCTGTATTTTGGAACTTTATAGACTTTAAGGTTTATAAAAAAAAGAAAGAAACAAGGTGCATCAAAATCTACCATCTTTTACACACCCTCATGTCGTTCCAAAGAAACGTTCTTACATGGAACACAAAATGTGGATTTTGGAAGTCATATGAATGTCATATAGCCATTCAGACAGCAGATACTCTTTTAAAAAATCGTCTTTTGTGCTCCACAAAAGAAAGAAAGTCATACAGTAAGCCTGATCTCATTAAAATCAAGAGTTTCTGGCAAAATTTCTGCAATATGATATTATGTAGCTCCTTACATGTATAGCGGCATCAACAAAACCGCCCTCCCTACCCTAATCCTTAAAACTTGACCTAAATGATAGGGTTATAAAAGCAATTGTGAGAGGAAAAACCACGTCAGTTTATGGTGCTTCTATGACACTTTCGGCTCATGAGTTAACTTGCGTTTTCCTTAGGACTCATACATCGCATATGCAAGGCTCTGTCAGTTAAATTAGAGCAGAATTTGATCGAAACTGAATAAAAAATTCAAGTCAACTCATGAATTGTGTTAAAGTGAATAAGTCATAGCTGTTTTATCACCTCTAGTATTCATTTCACCAGGAAACTGCTGTGACACATACAACGAACCACGTAAAAATCATTTTGCAAAACATTTTAGAATAGTAATGTGATTCTATGAGACCCAGTTGCATCTGGGTTTTGAATGGCATGAGAGTGAATAAATGAGGACAGTGAACTATTTCTCTAAGCTTGCTGAACAGTGTTAAAATTACGTCTTTGTTTTGTCTACGAAGCTCTACAGGATCATCAGAATGAATTCTAGATTCTACATAAAAGAAAGAAAACCACAGGCCTTTTTGACAGCGCCCCATACTCACATCCCTCCAACTGTGCAGAATCCAAAGACTTTTTTGTGTGTACGAGTCAGAGTTTAACACAACAGGCTGGACGTTTTTCATCCAACACAATGCATGATTGTAAATTATGACATCAGCAGCCGTGCAACTACATGGTGCAACTGTCAGAATATATAACAAAAAGATCTGACAGCGCAGACTGATGAAATCTAGGGTCGGATTTTTTCAAACATCAAGGGCTCACTTATTTCCCCCAGCCTGCTTACATCAGGGCTTCAATGTGGCCCAGACCCTGAAAGGGAGTCGGTAGCCATCGAGCCTCTGTCCTCGCTTACAGTTGCCAGGGTATGAGAGCCAAAATTATCTCTCCCTGTCTGGCATCCCACAGCGTGACTCCTGGCATGATCTAGACAAGGTACAGCTGGAGGAATAAAGGCTGTCTTTTGAAATTAATGCGCTGGCCTCTTGTCTTGCACGGCGAGGACAAAGACAAGGAAAAAGCATGCACCGTGGTATAACTGTGCTAATGTGCGTACAAGACACTGTATTCCGTAGATCTCATTTTAATGCATTAGCCAAATGTAAAGAGGCTTTCAAAACACCATTCGCTGGTGCCTGAACACTCTCGCATTAAAGATTCACATCAAAAAGAGCCCCTGCCCTGACGTGCACACTAATTAGTGCTCGGCTAACGAGCTAGGTCCTCCATTAGCACCCTGAGGCTGAGGGTTATTAGCATTATGAGGGTTTGTATAGCAGCATTCTTCTTTTTCGCACTCAGTCCCTGATTAAAATGGAGTAATGTTTCCTGTCTGGTAGAGTCCACTTCCGCATTAATACAGAGAGGGATTTCAGCCTGAAAAAAATAAAAAGACTAGAAAGACTGAGTGAATATTTTGCTCCCTCTCTTGGCCATGTTTCAGATATGTTATTTTGCAGGCAATAGTGAAATATGAGGTAGTTTTAAATATAATATGAAATCAAATTTTACTATGTACTTTCTTTAATGGGATGTGTCATTTTTCCCCTGTAAAAACAGGAAAAAATACAACTTTCTTACGTCCCAGCTTCATATGCAGGAAATAGAAAATATTTATGCAATCCTGTTTGGTGATGCAAATAGCACAGATTTTACACACCATTTTAACATTTCTGAGTTTGGAACACAGTATCATGATAACTCATAATAATTGGAACAGAATGACAAAATTGTAAGATATCATATGACATTTCTATCTTTCTTTCTTTCTACAGTTGAATTTAGAAGTTTACATACACTTTAGCCAAATACATTTAAACTCAGTTTTTACAATTCCTGACATTTAATCATAGAAAACATTCCCTGTCTTAGGTAAGTTAAGATCACTTAATTTAAGAATGTGAAAATGTCATAATAATAGCAGAGAGAGCGATTTATTTCAGCTTTTATTTCTTTCATAAAATTCCTAGAATGTGTCAGAAATTTAAATACACTTTGTTAGTATTTGGTAGCATTACATTTTAAATTGTTTAACTTGGGTCAAACATTTTGGATAGCCTTCCACAAGCTTCTCACAAAAAGTTGCTGGACTTTTGGCCCATTCCTCCCGACAGAACTGGTGTAACTGAGACAGGTTTGTGGACCTCCTTGCTCGCACAAGCTTTTTCAGTTCTGCCCACAAATTTTCTATCAAACTGAGATCAGGGCTTTGTGATGGCCACTCCAATACCTTGACTTTGTTGTCCTTAAGCCGTTTTGCCACAACATTGGAGGTATCCTTGGGGTCATTGTACAATTGGAAGATCCATTTGCAACCAAGCTTTAACTTCCTTGATGTCATGGGATGTTGCTTCAATCTATCCACATTTTCCTTCCACATGATGCCATCTATTTTGTGAAGTGCACTAGTACCTCCTGCAGCAAAGCACCCCCACAACATGATGGTGCCACCTCCATGCTTCACGGTTGGGATGGTGTTCTTCAGCTAGCAAGACTCACCCTTTTTCCTCCAAGCATAACAATAGATATTATGGCCAAACAGTTACATTTTTGTTTCATTAGACAAGGGGACATTTCTCCAAAAGGTAAGATCTTTGTCCCCATGTGCACTTGCAAACTAGTCTGGCTTTTTTATGGCGGTTTTGGAGTGGTGGCTTCTTCCTTGCTGGGCAGCATTTCAGGTTATGTCAATATAGGACTAATTTCACTGTGGATATAGATACTTGTCTACCTGTTGCCTACAGCATATTCACAATATCCTTTGCTGTTTTTCTGAGATTGATTTGCACTTTTCGCACCAAACTATGTTCATCTCTAGGAGAAAGAATGCGTCTCCTTCCAGAGTGGTATGATAGCTGCGTGGTCCCATGGTGTTTATACTTGTGTACTATTGTTTGTACGGATGAACGTGGTGCCTTCAGGCATTTAGAAATTGCTCCCAAGGATGAACCAGACTTGTGGAGGTCCACAATGTCATGGCTTATTTCTTTTGATTTTCCCATGATGTCAAGCAAAGAGCCACTGAGTTTGAAGGTAGGCCTTAAAATACATCCACAGGTACACCTCCAATTGACTGCAATTAACCTATAAGAAGCTAATTGCCAAAAGGCTTGACATCATTTTCTGGAACTTTCCAAGCTGCTTAAAAGGCACAGTTAACTTAGTGTTTGTAATCTTCTGACCCACTGGAATTGTGATATAATCAATTAAAATTTAAACAATCTATCTGTAAACAATTGTTGGAAACATGATTCATGTCACAAAGTTAATGTCCTAAATGACATTCTAAAACTAGAGTTTGCTAATATGAAATCTGTTGAGTGGTTAAATTTGTTTTAATGACTTCAACTTAAGTGTATGTAAACTTTTGACTTCAACTCCATCCATCCATCCATCCATCGTCTATCTATCCTCAGAAAGAGTGGAAGGGTATATAGATTGAATGATTCAAATTTAAATCACCCTGTACACCAATTTATTTATTTATTATTTTGTACAAACTCTCTTTCTGGACCTGGTGCGTGCTTCTCTCACACAAACAATCCATTGAAAACTCCTCGGCTCCAGTCGTGTGTTCCAGAAAAAAGCTTTACAGACTCAGCAGGCTGGAAAATTGGCCCACGCTGTCACAGTTAGCTTAGCTGATCCTTATTATCCACATTTCCAAGGGAAATGCTACCCAGCAGCCGACTGCAATGGCCCAAAAGGGAAGGTTCAAACGTTAATGGCAGCTCTCGGCATGGGACAAAGGCCTTTACAACGCCTGGGAAAAAGTGTTCCGTGAGCTTCCTGATACTAGGAGAGTTCAGTCGGACCCGAAAGGTCAGCCAGCGACAATGCTTCATCCTAAAAGGACCCGTTAGAGACAAAGCCTTTCTTTTACAACTATATTCATCACTCAGGGGTGGTTTCTGTTGTAGTCTGGCATGCAGTCACTATCAAAAGAATATACCCAATGCACACACTATGAACATTTTTACAACATCAAAAGAATGGGTAAAATGCCTTCTTACAAATGTTTTTTTAAAATACCCAAGTAGAAGACCCATAACGAGTCAATTTTGACTACTTTGAAAACATCAAAATGTGTAAGTCCTGTAATTGGTCACCCTTTTTTTCCCCAAGTTATTCACCGTTTCAAAACACCTTTTTGCACCACTATTTCATTTTTAATATTCTTGGGGTTTCACAAATGAACAAATATTCCATGTAAATATTCCCCATAGTCCCTCAATTAAAATGAGGTAATATAAGCCACTAATACTTAGAATAGAATTAGCCAAATACAGAGAGATATAATATGTCACACTGCAGGACATGTTAACTTCCTATATAAACAATGATCTTTTAATGTTGTTTAAGTGCTACAGGGGCCTAAAATGCGTGTCCTAAGCAAACATCCTCTTCCCCTTTGACCCTTGGGAGTCTTGGACAACATACTTGTGGACAAATGGACAGACATAAAAGCAGGTCAAGTGAGGGTTGGTGGCAGCTTAATTTAGCAGGACAAGGGCACCAGCAGACAGCAAATGTGAAGTGACCACAGTTCAAAGTGTCATTGAAAATCCACTTGGTCAACTATTGCTTTGACCTGCTGACCACCCTGGTCTTGTTCCCGATTCAGACACATGTTGCATCAGGTGAAAGGCCAGTGCATAACCTCTGTTTGCTCACAACAATTATAAAAGCAAATGAAAATGCAAAACAGGCATAAAGTAAAACAATGGTTAAAAAAAAAAGGATCTCTGATTGTCTAGAGTGGAAAGTTCAATCATCTCAAAACTAAAAGTAACTTCTTTAAATATTTTTATTATGATCACATTAATATTCCGAGCTGACACTTTAGCCTCATGCACCATTCCCTTTCATTTTATGGAAAAAGATGCAATGGATGTGAATAGTGTCTCAGGCAAAATTTTTGCTAAACATCTCCTGTTTGAGTCATTTGGGTTTTGAACAACATACATTTTTGTAGTTTTAAACTTAAATTGACTCACTTATATTAAGGGTTTATTGAATATAATTGTGTATATTACAACAATAAGACAAAAAGCATTAAAACAAAACTGATGTCAGCGAGAATTGCAGACTACAAACGTATGACACCGTCAGACATAAGTGTCCCTTACGGCTGTCTCCCTAAAATGCAAATAACACACAGACCTTTCATTAACATGTTAAAACCATCTGCGAGCAATAATTATGCATTGAATGGCTGCCGCCAATGTCGCCATTATTTTCCCACAGTCCTAAAATCCTGCTTATTCTTAACTAATTCCAGCTTTTGTTCATTTTGTGAGGATATTTCCTACAACAACGCACCCCTTCACCCAGAATTCAGGGATAGTTCACCCGAGAATGAATGGTCATATTTTTCCAAACCTGTATGATGTTGTCTTTCGTGGAACTCAAAATGAGATGTTAAGAATTTCTGTCTCAGTCACCATTCACGTACATTGTATAGGAGAGGACAAAAAGAATGGTGACTGAGACTTAAATTCTGTTTTTCTCTTTTGTGTTGTGCAGAAGACAGTCATACAGGTTTGGAACAACATGAGGGTAAATGTAGACCGATTTATCGGTTTTACTGATTAATCTGTGCCAGCAGTTGTTTTTTAGAACTATTGTTTTCTGCAATAATCTATGGCAAAACATATCAAAATAAAAGTCCCTGGTGTGTTGAACAATAAACAGCACCTGGGATTTTATTAATTTAGGCACTTTGTCTCTGACCATCATGGTAAGGAAAGAATAGGATTTTGTTTTTGACATTCAATAAATAGATTTTAAAAACTATCACCCGATTAATCGGTTATCAGCCGTTCACACTTAGTTATCATTTCAGCAAACTCCACTATTGGCCAACATCTAAAATTATGACAGAAATTTCATTTTTGGACAAACTATCACTTTAAAATGCCAAAACCCAACATGTTACAAAAACATCGACAGGTTTGCATGTGTATTTATGAATTTGTTAATATACACAGAGAGAGATATCAGCCGAGCTGTACGGTGCAAACTCATTTGAAACGCCAAACCACAAACACTCCAAACCCTGGCAAACCAAACAGTGGTACGTAGTAAACTCAGAAAGGGCTCAATAGCTAGTCCCCTGAAGTGGAGGGCAGGTCTGTTTGTTTTGACATCAATGGATTAGGCAGGTTGTTAGTGCATGCAGTGAGAGGGCAGCTGCTCGTGGTACTTGGTCATTCAAAACGTATGGATTACAAGGTGGTAGTAGCGCTCGGCCCAGCGGCAGGCAGTCCGACTGCCCTAAGGGAGGTCAGGGGTTAAATGGTTTGTGTAAAGGGCCCAAAACCCATAATTGAAAATAGACCTTGTCCTCTTTTAGGTCACAAAGGGTGACGTATATAAAATCCACTGGGCGAGAGGTCACGAGTTAAAGGCATTTATGGACCTGTTGAGTTTCCTTATTCCATTAATCCTGGTATTTATTCAACGCTTTTCAATTCAACGAAAGACAGAAACAATGCAAAAGACTATAAGGAGATTTTTCTGAATATTTCTCCTCTCACTCTGTACTATACACTTAGTCAAAGATTTGAACACATCTACTAATTTCTATATTATAACTATTTTCCACATCTTATAATAATCAAATGTCATCAAAACTTTGAAATTTCTCAAATAAAATTTTAGCAGAGATAAGATGTTTTTCAAAGGCTGTTGAAAACGAGACTCAAAATAAACAGCACTTTGTTCATTTTGTCGGAGCACCTGTTGATTTTAGTTGTCCTGACATTGATTTAATCATTGCTGGGAAAAGATAAACGTTAAGGTATTGTTCCTCAGCTGAAATGCTGGTAGGAAGTAGTTCTTTCAGCTCTTCACTCGAACCTGCTGGGCTCTATTTGGTCGACTTTGAAAGAGGAAAATAGAGAAAACCGAGGTAGGAATGTGGGGGAAAAAAAGAGACCCTTTTCATGGCCAACTGTGCAGTCGGTGGGTGCTAGTAATCTCCATTGTGCTTCACAGAGGTCGTCGCGGGACAATTAAAATAAACCCACCAGAGTCTGTGAGTGTTTGGCTGAACACGGGGAGGAAATGTGATAGTTTGAATAAGAATGTAAAATAAAGACGGTCATAGGATTATTTGTGAATATCTATGCATATAAAAACCACATGATGCTAAATGGTGAATACAGCATTGCGGTCCTGTTAAAATATGCGATATAGTACAGGCTAAACACCTCCTAACCCATTACCAACTAGCACCTATAGTATAACCCTAGTTAATGCATCAGGGATTATATCTTGAGGTGGAAGAATGCCACTTCATTAAAGTTTTAATTGAAATTGTGCCCTTAATGTTCAAAAATAATAATAACACACACACACACACACACACACACACGTTATCATTTTATACTGTTAAAGCTGTATTCACAATACTGAGTCTAGTGCCTTAAATATGGACTGATGCACTAACCAATTCAACAGCATCACATTCTATAAAACAAGTACAACGATTCCATCTAGTGGCAAAACTGCGAACAGTAGATTTTTACAAAAATATTATAGGAGAGTGTAGGAGTGCCATAAACAATTTCAGAATTTTGCTATCCATCACTTTATTTTAGTAAAACTAGAACAGATATTTTAAGCATGACAGATACCTCACAGACAAATGGAAAATTTAGATTTACTGCACGCATGCATTATTTTATATATATATATATATATATATATATATATATATATATATATATATATATATATATAAAAAAAACACAATCATTGCAAGTATTTTACAAAAATGTATTAGTGCATGCATAGTTGATAGCGTAATCTCACTCATATCATTATGCATATGAATACAATCCTTTTTTTGGTCACATTATACACATTTATACATTATAGAAATGTATTAGTTTTCACATATCCCAGATAAGCTGGGGTCAGAGTGCAGGGTCAGCCATGATATGGCACCCCTGGAGTGGCCTTGCTCAAGGGCCCAACAGTGGCATCTTGGTGGTGCTGGGGCTTGAACCCCCGACCTTCTGGTCAGTAACCCTGAGCCTCAACAGCTGAGCCACCACTGCCCAAATATCATTCTAGAACAATTCAGAGACAAATTGCACATTATTTTCAAGTGCAATTTAAAAATTTGAAGAGCTGTTTTATTACAAAATACCCTCCTGCTTTATCGGATGGATATATAAATTCACATGCTTTCTTCTTACAGTTTGAAAGTTTAAGCTCAAAGGGATACTTTGCCCAAAAAGGAAAATTGACATAATTTACTCACCCTAATGTTGTTGCAAACTTGTATGACTTTCATTCTTCTGTGGAACACAGAGATGTTAAGCAGAATGTTATCCTTAGTCACATTCACATTGTATCATTTCTCCATACAATGAAAATTAATGTTGACTGTGGCTTACATCTCCTCCCGTGTTCCACTGTAGAAAGAAACTCATGAACAACATGAGGGTGAGCAAATGTTGAAATTTTTTTAATTGTTTCTATTTTGGGCAATCTATCCCTTTAGCTCTCTGTGAGCTCAACAGATCATGTGACTAACAAAAATGATACACTTGAACTGTGTAGCATGTCTTATAGCAGTCATTTAAAAGCTCTTAATGTATGTAGAGCTGTGAAATCATGCAGCTGATATAGTCTATCGGTTGGGTATTGCATATTGAGTTTTGGTCTGTTGCAGAAGTTAAGATACTGCCAAGAGTTTTTTTTTCCAAGATGTGCTGTGGAAAAGCCCAGAGAGAGAGAGAGAGAGAGAGAGAGAGATATCTGTCATTATACGCAATCCAAAATAATCGCAACAGATCTTTGAGCTTGTGAATACCTTTGTGCAATTCTCCTCAGCCATTTATAGATTTTCACAGATATTATTATTGTGAGCTATTCCTACCTTGTTAGACAGTATACAGCATTTCCATTTTACTCGACTTCACATATACGCAATATCATGTGTGGAAAAGTGCTATTGTACTGAATATCACATTTTAAACTGCTGCTTTTCAACAGTCTGTTAATATGAAGTACCTAAAGTTTCAGACAAAATGTTGCATTTAGTTTGAATATTGTTTTTCCTCTGGAAACAACAATTGTTCAAATGAAGCCAGACAAATATTGCAAGCAACAGACTGGCAGTCTCTCACTCTGAAACCCCAGCATCTGTGTTTGCCGGTTTCATTGTGGATGCTCAAAACAACACTGCCCTCTTGAGGATCAGTAAAAATGGGTTGGTGCATTGGACAAGAACTGGCTTTTAAAAAACAAAAACCTTCCCTTGTACTTTAGTTCATAACCTTCAATCATACCTGCTGTGTCCTCTCTCATTGCGGAGTGTCCTCAGTTCACCTAAATGTGACACAAAAGTGGTGTAGAGTGGCGAGGTCACGGGCCAGATCAGTGTTAAAGTGCTATGTGGGTTCAGGCAGCTCTGGGACATTCTGTAACGAGCAAACAGATGCACATCTTTAAAACATACAGTAAATACAGCATTAGTTACATGTTTATGACATCAATGTGCTTGAGGGGGGGGGGGCAAAATCCATATAAATACAGTGAAAAAGGGTAGAATGCAATGAAACAGGGCAGCCTGAAAGTAGGTGGGGCATAGTAGTTTGGACATGGTCTCTAATTGGGCAGGTAAGAATTCTATGAATCTACATACACAAGTTAGATAAGAATCCTTGGAATGCTTTGAAAATGCATGAAATGATTCACAACATTATACTTTTAATATATGCATTGTTCCAGCAAGGACAAACAAGTTCAGATATTTGAATGCAGCTCAATAGAAACTTAAAAGGTGCTGTAAGAGATTTTAGCATTGTGTAGCTTTCACGTGAATGAGCCATTGAAATAACCACGCCCCTTATTTCAAAAGCCTGCCCCCAATACATATTTCAGGACAAAACCAAGCAAAAGAACAGCACTGTTTGTTCCGGTGTCAAATTAAACAGCCACAGATTGACTGGTGAAAAGCGTCAATGTTCACAAACACATTTTTGTTTGCTGTTTACAAAGTCTACAGCTGTCACAGAGACCTGTGAGATATCACATGACACGGGAGAAAGAACATTTTGCATACCTTTCCATGAAAAACAAAACAAAAATTACAGCACCTTTAAAGGAATCTTCCACTGTAAGTGCCTCACTGTAACCAACTTTTTTTGGGGAAAATTATGCTACAAATGATGTTGATTGAGCTTAACTTGTAATAAACCTGGAACTTTCCTTTAAGATTTCTAAGCCCCAATGAGGCCCCTGGAGGAAACAGTTATCAACACTTGCTGATCAGTAGCAAAAAACACATTTAGAGATGGTGACAAACCACAAGCTCATCCAAAAACATGATAATTCAGTGCTTGCTACTCTTGATTAATGGATTCACTCCTTCATTGTATGGCTCCTGAGATATGAAAATCATTTAAAGACAACTATGGCAACTTTGGTAACTGGTAAATGTCAATCGAATGTGTTAAAATCCACTTGAAGTGTACGTTTTTACTTTGGCTCCAAATTCCACCAGGTTAGCCAGATTCTGGATGTCTTTAGCCACTAAGGTGAGTGTCCGGGATGCCGTGGGAGAAGGAGGGTCTGCAGACAGAACATGCAAAAGAGTGATTCAAATTGCCATACTTCACAAAAAGATGTTCCTTGGTATGATGTTTAATAATCGCTGATCATCCAAACGATTCACCGGTCAAAGGCAAATCGAATGTGCACAGGAAAAAATACACCAGTAATGATGTTAAAAATTCTAGGATTGACAATAGCAGGACAGATCTGTCTGAGGAAGACCAAACCACTGGAAGAGACAGTGGGGAATGGATTAAAATATGTTGCATGAAGTCTTGCAATGCTTCCTGCAACAAAAGGGAACTTAACTTACCTCACTATAGTTCTCATGGTCGTGTTCCTCGGCCACTTCTGCTGTACAGATTTCTGATTGAAATCTGCAAAACCTGAAACCTGAATTGAGTAAACACAACTAAGTTAAACATGTTAAATGAACTCAAATATTTTTCCATGATTATCTAACTATTAAAAAGGGAAACACTATGCAATGATTAACATAATTGCTCAGTGAGTAAAGCATTATAGCACACTCAACATCTACCTTTCCTTGAGTTAAGATCAAACGCAACTCTTCACCATGATGGTAATCCCCAAAACTCTGCCATAACAGAAACTATTTATAATCTCATTAATGACACATACAATGTTACACTTAATTTAAAAATGTTCTCACTCTATGCAAAGCATGCAGGAAATTAGAAATGCCCTGCCTGAGAGGGGTCTGGTTAGCTCAGCAAGTAAAGACGCCGACTACCACACCTGGAGTCATGAGTTTGAATCCAGGGCATGCTGAGTGACTCCAGCTAGGTCTCCTAAGCAACCAAATTGGCCCGGTCGCTAGGGAGGATACAGTCACATGGGGTAGCCTCCTCGTGGTTGCTATAATGTGGTTCTCGCTCTCGGTGCGGAGCTTAGCGTGTCATGCGTGGACACCATGGAGAACAGCGCTATGTTTCCACGGCAATGTGGTCAACAAGCCATGTGATAAAATGCACAGATTGACGGTCTCATATGCGAAGGCAACTGAGATTCATCCTCTACCACCCGGATTGAGGCGAGTCACTATGCCACCAAGAGGACTTGGAGTGCATTGGAAATTGGGCATTCAAATTGGGGAGAACAGGGGGGGAGAACAGGGGGGAATAACACCCCCCCCAAAAAAAATGCCTTGCCCAGTTTTAGTTAATCAAACCAAAAATATTCATGTTGTCCCAACACAAATAAATTAAGTAAAGATTGAAAGCATTGAACCGACTCAGTTAATTTAAGTGCCCTTGGTTAAATTTTTTGAGTTATATGAACAAGATAGGATTCAATAAAACTGACAATGGTGATTTTATAACAAATCTCAATCTCTTGTAGGCTGGTATATTAATTCTAACATGGCTCAGAATAAGGCTGTCAAATAAAATGTTTAATATTCGAACTATTCGACTGCTAAAATGAGCATTGAAATTTTGGATGTGTGCCAAACACTGATGTCTTGCATTCTTGGACTAAAACAGGAACAGTGCTACAGATAAAACAGAAAGTGGGTGTCTCGAGATGGGTTTAAATGTTGAATTTGCTTTTAAATTGATATCGTCTTAAAAAAAAAAAATCATTACTGCACGAGATGTTGGGAAAAAAAAACAAGTTACCATAGAACCGTCTATTAAAGTTTGTCCCCCCCCCCTTACAGGTAACATTTGAGCACACGAACTGGCTAAATCATTTAACTATCATTTTATGCAAATTAGATTAGTTCTTTGCGTCAAACAGTCACTACAACACTGTGCTTATTGTGTATTTTGATTGGTGTATATTCATTTGTTGCATTCTCCTGTGGATGGAGACAAAGTCGATTTAAAAATAATTTATTAATTTGTAGATCTTTTCCCCCCTTACCTACAATAATGATGTCTTTCAAATTTGAATATAATTAATATTTAAAGTAAAATAACTTTGGTAATATTTCAGTAAAAAAATTCAGTTCCCTATCTGTCACTCACTCGACGTTGTTTCGATGAGTTGCACTAGGGGTCACTCCTGCAGAGTCCAGACATCTCTGATCTTGAGAAATGGCCAATGGTAATTGCATGCCACTACCTCGGACATACGGGTGAGCTGGCTTGGTTTTCTAAGGTTATTGTAAAAGGTTTGCAGACAATTCATCCAGTCCTACATAGTTAAAAAAAAGAACAAAGAGAACATTTAATTAGCAATTATATTCAACAACAATATATAAACAATAAAAACATAACAGTACCTGAGCTTGTTCAGGAGTCTCTCCTGCAAATTAAAAAATATACTGCTCCTCACTAAAGTTCTGCACAACTATCTGAAAACAGTTTAGCCTGTAGTGAGACAAAAAGCAAACATTCTAACGGTTGTTTAAGTGAAACTAAAGTCACTACAAGTGTATTTATACAGTAGGACTCTAACCTGCCAAACATACCCTTTGTTTTGTTGACCGTTTCTCACTCTCGAAGTAGATCAGTTGTGAATCATTGCCCTACTACAGGATGAAATACAGATTTTTCCATCTTTTGCCTTTTCCTATTAAAAAAGAAGATATACATTTTGGTAAAACAGCATCTATTATTGTCAAACAGTATTTGTCAATATAAGGCCAATGTGAAATATTGGGAATACCTTTATTAAACAAGACATAGCTTTTCTTCACAATGTTTATATAGAAAGCATCCTTGGTCTTTTGACGGATATTGTTGTAGAGTTCTTCACCTTCCACCAAGTCAGTGAGCAGCTGCTCCTGCTTCTAAATAATAAATCACAGACTTAATAAAGGAGACTCAACCTTTCGCGCTGCAGCACTTTCTATACAGCGAGTACAAATAACATAATAAAACATTAATCACTGAAACTATAACAACTGTTACTCTCCTGGAGAGATGCAGCACCTCTGAAGTTGTGACCCTCAAGTATCTGACGTGCTCGCACCATTTTCCATGGAAGAACATTTTAGTCAGTAAACAATGGCAGAAGTTTCATTTTTAGCAATACATACAATACAATACAATACTTTTATATATTGAAAATCATAATGGAACATCATGATATTGTTGTGGCAGGGCCGAGTCGTGATGCTACACACCCGGTCCCGTATCAGGCTAATCAAGGAATTTAGAAGGGCAAGGAGGAGGCGAGAACCGCCTTGACAATAAATAATAGTTTACGTACACACGCGTAAATGATCTCTCGCGTCGCACCACCGTCTGCCACAGGCCTTTATCCCTCTCGGAGGCTTGATTAGCCTGATGCGGGACCGGGTGTGTATCATCACAACCTGGCCCCGTCCTCCGCCCAGCTACTATTGTCTTTTCTTGCTTTGTCAAATGGTACAATACATGTCTGAATTGTTCGACAAAAGTCCAGCATTTGAGGTTAGTTTATTTATTAAAAGTTAGGCAGAAGTGTTAAAAAGTGGAGTAGATGTGTTAAGGAGATTTTTTGTTACTTTTGTTCCACTCACTTTGGCTAGTTTCATGTTAAGAGTTGTGTTGTGAAGTCTCACGCCTCTCTTACACTCCCACCTCTTACTGTAATAAACAGTTTTCCACAGAGAGAGAGAGAGAGAGAGAGAGAGAGAGAGAGAGAGAGAGAGAAAAAACGAACAGTTATTGTTTGCTGCTATAAAATCATATTAAATCAATATAGGATCTCCTTTTCTGTTAGTGACTATCAACTGTAAGTAGCACAGATTTACATTATTGATGTAAAAATTGAAAATTGACGTACAATTGAAAATTATTTGATTTACGTCACTTTTTTACATTGTTACATGAATATTGTAAATCTGTGGTTACAGTTGATAGTCACTTTAACCCTTTTAAGCCCACCAGCAACTATAGTTGCCACAGTTTATAGTCGTCATTTTCCTTTTGTAAGTATTTTTCTAGATGCTATCCATGTTTTATATCTCAATGACTTGCAAGCAAACAACCAAATAAAGGATTTCAAGAAAAAAAAAAAATGGTGTTCACTTTCTTCCTGTCTCATAATGCTGTCAATTTCCTACCCCTACTTCTAGGAAGCATGGCAAAGTCAAACCCTCCCAATAAAAGGTAATTTTCATGTAACTAATAAGTATTTTTTGTTGACATATATAAATCTACATAATTATGAAGTTCTCTAGAATCACCCAAACAAAACAAATCTTAAAACAGATCTATAGTGCCTTGAATACTTAGTCGAAAGTCCAACGGGCAAATACATTGTAAGTACATATATCATGGGGAAAAGGGGTATACTGTGTTAAAAGGTTAATAAATCAAGGTTATTGGTCTTGTTTAGTGCTTTTTGCTTTTATAATATCCCACCTAAACATAATTTAAAGCATGGGATTAATTGCTGTAGTTTATCTTTTTCAACCTTTTATGATATTATGTCCTGTAAGGGGCAAAATATTGAGACCCCTTCATGCAGTTTGGATGCGTTTCATTCTAATCGGTCAAGGACCCTAATACTTTTATGGCTAGTAGCTTATGATTCCATTATAATGTTGAAATTCAGACAAGTAAAGAGTTTACATTTACATTATTTTATGAAATCACCAACAGTATAAAGAGCTACAATGCACATATGGGAGGTGTTGACCTGCACGACCAATGTGTAAACCATTACCGGATTGGCATCTGATCAAAGAAGTGGTGGTGGCCATGCTACAGCTGGGCACTCAATAGTGCTATGGTCAATGCCTGGTGTTATTACAGGTACATGCGGTGTAATGGGAAGTGGGAGGCGAGGCTGCGGGGTGGCAGGCAGGTTGGAAGGATGGGGTCTAAATGTTAGGTGGCATGACACAAAAACTAAACATGTATATATTAATTATTTAATTCATTCAAAACTCACCCATTGAAAATTCATTCATTCATTCATACCGGTCATGTAAAGAGGGAGACAGAGATCTCCTCTCCTTCCAAAGGCTGGTTGCCCAGAGTCTTCTCCAGCGCCGTGGGATGAGGCCAGAGGGGCATGGAAGAAGGTCAGTGTTGGGCTCTGCAATATGTGAGGCTGCCAGATTGGACAACTTGAACCACTGGCCCCACAACACAGGAAGAAAGTACATGAGGTTTTCATAAATGTGATGGACCCACTCCCTTTGCATATGAGAAATGCGGTGTTGCTTTGCATGTTGAGTGCTTCAAGGTCTTTCATGTGAACCACTAAAACTCTACCCAGGAGGGAGAGGAACGGAGGGAGAAAGAGGCATAGAAAGAGATAGCGGGGAGGACACGTATGACATAACTTCCCATTCCGAATGTCTTTTGAAATAAATTGCCTCTATGCACTGATGATATTTTTTCTTCATTCTATTTATTTTCATTTAACTTTTTGATACACAATGCCCTGTTGAGGCAACTTAATGTCTGCACTTTGTTCTGCACTATGTTCCACCACTTTAAGTAAATGGTTTTGTTGAATAACTGGGGATTTAAAAAGTCATCAAGATAATTTGGACATTTTAATCATTTATTTTCAAATTCAAGAGATTATAAGATAGAGGCAGCTTATTGGGGTTTGCAGTGAATGTTTTTACACTTTTACACTTAATAAATGTGTTTATGAATAAAGATTGATCTGTTGATATTTTTATTTTGAGTAAGTTCTCCTCTATTCAAATTTGACATTGAAGGCGTGCATACAACATATTTGCCCACCGGCAACTATAGTTGCCACACATCCAAATATGATTTTCAAGAAGAAATAAAAAACCTGGGGAAAATAAATGCATACGTGTTCATATAGGACACTATTAACATGACTATATGCATGAAACCATTCAGAAAAATTTGGGCACAAATGGTTTAATGGTAATTAGCGTTGCCTAGACCATTTTCATTTTTTTTTAACTGCACCTTTATTCAAAAATGTGAAGATTAAAGAAGTGATATTCAGAATAGCCTTTGAATTTAGTGTTGTAGATGCAATGTATGCTAAATAAAGGCTATACTAAATCGTGTTTAAATGATAAAGTAATTTGAACATACACAATAGTGTAATGCTGCTGCGTTAGTTCCAATTATTCACCTACAGAGGGCACTAGACACCCAAAATTGTGATTCAAACGTGGTTACAATGTTTGAGGGTTTTTTTCTCCAGTTTTTCCAGTATTATATGTGTGTGTGTGTGTGTGTGTGTGTGTGTGTGTGTGTGTGTGTGTGTGTGTGTGTGTGTGTGTGTGTGTGTGTATTTATACAGTTAAAAAAAAGAATTAAGAGTAAAGACAATGTTTTCTAGGCCCAATTCAGAAGATCTGATTGTCAATGGGTTCCTGAATGGATGGCATAAAGCTATGGCCTAAATAAACTCAGTAAAAAAAGAAACGTCCCCTCACTTTCAACTGCTTTTATTTTCCGCAAACTTAATATGTGTAAATATTTGTTTGAACATAAAAAGATTTAACAACTAAGACACAAACTGAACATGGGGGGTCCCCAAAAGTAACAGTCAGTATCTGGTGTGGCCACCAGCTGCATTAACTACTGCAGTGCATCTCCTTCTCATGGACTGCAACAGATTTACCTGTTCTTGCTGTGACCTTAAGACATGCCGGTCTATTTGCATACTGTGGCAACTCAAAAACAAACACAAAGATAATGTTAAGTCTCATTTAATGAACCAACTAGCTTTCAGCAGTGTTTGATATAATGGTAATTGATTTTCTAGAATCAAATTAGAAATTCAGTATGATTACTCAAGGATAAGGTGTTGGAGTGATGGCTGCTGGAAATGCGGCCTGTCTAGATTTGATCAAAAATGGCGTTTGATGTTGCTGTTTTTCACACCAGAAGTGTCTATTGTGATCATTTGAATGCCACTTTGGTGAATCAAAGTACCGATTTCCTTTTGAAACAGCAAAATCTATACATTATTCCAAACTTTTGGCCACCAGTGTAAATATGCTATGAGCCTAAAGCAAGCGTATGATATGAAGCATATCAATATATGTGTGATAAATCAGTTCTCACTTAGTCAATGAGAGCACCAGAGAAAATCATGATTATCAAACACATTAGAGATGAGAAAATAATACCTTCTCCTTTAAAAAAAATATAACAAAAAATAAAGATCCAATAAGTGAAAAATTTAGAAAAGCCATTACTGGCAATTTCAAAGGACTTTTCTAATCTGTAAAGTGCATATCAGTTAACTTTTTTTTTTTTTTTTTTTTGTAACTTATGACTTAATAAATCTTTTAAACCTTAAATATACCACTATGTGATATGTGACTAAATAAACCATGGACTCCCCATGGTTAAAGAGCTTCATGGACCTCCTTAACATTTCTCAGAAGTTTATTAAGTTCAATATTTTACCTTAGACATTTAAAGCTTTTACAGTTGCCATGTGGCTAACTGGAAAGTACAAAAATAAATTAAATAAATAAATAAACTTAGGGGGGCCCCTTCTTTTCTTATCTATATATTATTCCTTCCTACTACACTGTGGTATACGATAGTAGATACACTATATAGTATTCTAGTATGCTTCAGTGTAATGCATCTGATGCTGTGAATCCTGTCTCCTGCCAGTGAGGACTCTCTTCCATCCTCACTGCAGTAAGAAGCAGCACAGCAGCATCAGTGCTCAGATACACAGCGGCGTCACAGGACATCCTTCACTCAGTGCACTACGATTCTATCTGCATCACAACTGGAACACGAGACGGATCGGGATCATCACGGGCGCAACAGCGAACAGAAACGAGTTTCCTGCGATGGTGCCTTTATTTGTGTTCCTGCTTGTCCGCATTGGCGCGTCCATCACACATCCGACATCCACGGGTGAGTTCACTGGACAAAAACTATGTTTCATATACGGCTCACATTTACACAAACATCCCGGTTTAAGAGTATAACAGAACTTCTAGACAACGTTTGATGCGTTTATTTACACGTCGGGCATCATACGCATCAACAAGATCCAGTTCAGTTTTATTCCAGTGTCCTCAGTCATAATTCATGAGGGATATGATAATTAGATGTAGGGTTATTTCCAGCTTATGATTGTATCAGCACCCTCTTACAGCCTTCTATTCATGCTATTAATGCGATATTAACAAAGGCGCAACTGCCTCATTAAAATGTGTGCATGTTAAAGTGATTGAGTCATTTGAGATGGGCTGTCATCATCTATGATCTTTGTTTGATGTTACTTTGAGGTTACCCAGAGGTCATTTTGCACAAATCAATGGAGACATCAGAATATTGTTATCTTCTCCAAGCCACAGTGTTTTACTGTAATAGATTAAGCCAGTGTGATTCTCTGAAATGTCATTCTGTGCATCTCAGGCTGACCTTTACATAGAGAATGGCTCAATGTGGAATGCCACCAGAGTTTTTATTAAATTATTATTTGGGATAGTGTTGATATAATATAACTTTTTGTGTAGTGTTTTTAGTTTGAGCCTCTAGTTTCTAAGTCACACCTGTTAATCGTGTAAATCATTAAAGTAATAATAAAATGTTTATTTTAATGATAGTTTCCTCCATTATACTATAGTTAACTCTTTTAGAATCTAAATATGTTCAAGGGACCAATACAAATGTTATTTCTGGAGTCCTTTACACTGAAAACCCTAATAAGTAGACTGTACTCAATTGAATTGAGTAATGTCGTCTCCGTAACTTGTGTGATTAAGTTTACTTCACTTGATATTGATATAGAACTTGATGTAAGTTATGGCAACTAGACACAAGTAGACATAACTAAGATTTGCTATTTAAATATTGTTGTTTCTACTTAATAATTTTAGTTAAATTAACAAATTTAGATCATACAATAACAGAGCTCAAATTAGATGATTATAACTGATTCTAGGTCAATTATTACATAAACTGTATTTTTCATTGAAATGCATAGACACCTGTACTTCAGTTGCTCATAGATATGGTGAACTCAAATAAGAGTTTACAGGGTCGAATTTAACCAAATGTGACACAGATTACCTAAAGTATTTGCAACAAAACAACATAAATAATACTAAAACCTCCATGAATTCTTAATAACAACTAAATTAATTGTCCCCATAAGTTCCCTTTGAACTAGGAAACATAATTAAATAATTCAAGCACAAGGGATTATGGGTATTCCCCATAGCCTCAATTTTGGATCTTCAAAGAATAGGTCATCATTCACTTGCATTGAGTGGACCGACAAAGCTGAGATATTTTTCCAAACATCTTTGTTTGTGTTCAGCAGAAGAAAGAAAGTCGAACACATCTGGTATGGCATGAGGGTGTGTAAATGATGAGAGAATTTTCATTTTTGGGGGAACTATCCCTTTAAGTCTATAGATTTATTTATAAGTTATATATTTGTGTCCAAAACTTTACATTCAAGTAATGTGTCTATAAGACAACTTGATGTTTCCAGTAATGACAACATTAGGGTTTAACATGGACAATGGACACTGGGCAATGTTACAAAAGTAACAATGTGTGATACAACACTCATTGTTTGATTTAGCAGCATCTGCTGTAATAATTATTTGTAATATGTGGGGCGTCAAATGACAAAAACCTTTCAAAAAGATCAGAAGTGTGCTGTTAATTGGACTGGAAGCAGGATCTGAAAGAGTTAACAATAATAATAAGTAGGGGATCTCCTTCAGATAAGAAGCTTTCAGAATCATTCTGTAATAAAAATGTTTATGATGATATTTCAGCTAATAACAACCCTTTTTAAATAAAGCAGTGTGGCAATTCTGTGGCAATTCAAAATGAATGTCATATTCATATACTATAGTATTTATTTCAAAGAATAGTTTCAACATATTATCAATGAAACATAACAAATGTGCTAAAGATTGTTACTGTAGTTTTGCATTTGTTATGTAATTCATTGTACTAGAAAGCACAAGACAAGTGAGGAGTGTGATACTAGAATACAATCTGAGTTTATGCCCTCAGGCTGCGTTGGATCCGTGTGAAACCAGAGTTTCTTCACACATAAGACTAATCTTGACTAATCTAGCCTTCCTCAATTCTGAATCTCTAGCATTCTGACATCTTTAAACATCTGCGCTACATCTTTTAAAGTCAACAAGTGTATTCCAAAGGTAGAGCCCAGCGTTGACATGTGTAAACATCCTGTGGCCGAATAATTTAGTTAAAAATGTTGACGTGGCTAAAGATAACATCACAAACTTCCGTGCATTCACAGTATGCTCTGTGGCACACTTTATCAAGTTTTAGATGTGATGACTCTATTGATATTGGTTTGATCAGAAAATTAATTTGTGTTCTGTTTACATCTCATCTTATTTTGTAGGTGAGGTGTGTGAGCCGGTTCCTTGTGAGAATGGGGTTGACTGTCCCAGTACACCAACCGATGAAAATGTTTCTTGTGAGTATGAAGTTCCCTTACATACACTTGACATTGCATAAGGAAGCTGACGCTATGGTGAGTTTCCTTCTATACGACCTAGCTGAGACTTTTCTACAATAATGGCAATTGTAAAATTGGCTATGGTGTTTAAGCCCCGGCCTTTTAGGCGCGAAACTGTCTGGTATAAAAGTGGGTGCGCAAACATCATTCCTCAGAATTTTCTTTCTTCAAGACAGCGATTCATCTCTCGTCTATTAGCCTTGTACTATTCAGCGTTGACATACATGTGTCAGTGGACAGGAACGAGAAGTCTCTCCGCTCCCCTGCAGTGTTCCGGCGAACATTAACTTAGCCTCGCCACTTGGCGCTTTGGCAGGAGTTTTGTATCCCTATAAGCTATTGTGATATTGTGTTTTTTAAATATATTTTTATATATGTCGTTCCATAAGTGTTCCATTGTGAGGGACACATCCCGCCGTCAGAGCTGCATTCACTGTCTGGGCCACGCCCATGCAGAGAAAGCACTCACAGAGACAGACTGCCCTCACTGTGAGGGCACGAGTCTCAAGAAGCTTCCCTGCGATTCGCCCTCGTTCTGAGGGACGATTCAGCCTCCCGTGCCCTCCCACCCGCCTCTTCTGTGACTCCCAAGGGATCACACGAGGAGGCAAGGCAGGGCTGCGTGGTTGAGCAGGATGAAATTGAGGTGGACCACATGCCGGCACACGCCCTGCGAGCCCCTCTATCTCCATATACTGCTTCTATGCCAATACAGTATGTACGTAACGAGCTTCGGCCCTCTGCAGGATCGCACAACCTCATCACGTTCAGCGGTTCCGATGCTGAGGATGATATTATGTCTCTTGCTGCATCTGGCGAGTGGTCAATGAATGAAGTTGCTGCCCTTCTGTGAGGGCATAGAGCTTGAATGCGCCACTGACAAGGAGATGCTTTGCGTCCTTCAAGGGCTCGGTGGAAGAGCTTGGTCTTGAGTGTTCTCCTCCAGAGGAACCTGAAAAATCTCACCATCATGAATGTTTCTTGCAGTTCGGATGGCATCAAGTGACCGCTTTCCGCAGATCTGCCTCATTCTTCCCAGAAGCTCATAACAAACTGACAATATCCTAGCACACATCCTATTCAGGTCACTCGCACAGCAATTCCACTCTCCTCACTAAAGTGGACCATGGGGAAGACAAAGTTTTGCCCAACTACCCCCTGTGGAAGAGGTGGTAGTGGCACCTTTCTGCCTGGCAAGTAGCAGGGTGTGAAAATCACACCCTGTTCATCTTTCCAAGCCATGTCGACACGTCCTCACTGGCTGGAAGAGCATACTCAGCAACGGGCCAAATTGGTTCAGCACTCCACACGATGGCGGTGCTCCAAGTTTTCCAAGCTAAGCTCCTCAAGCAATTGGACGAGCAAGGCTACGATCCAGAGATGTTCAAAGAGCTCCATACCACAACGGACTTAGTGTTGCAAGCCATGAAAGTCACTGCACTGGCCATTGTCAAGTCAATGAGCAACCTGGTGGTTTTGGATCGTCACATCTGAGCTTCACATCACGACTCAGCAACACTCATTTGTAATGAGACATTTTATGCCAAAATGGAGCAGAACTTCATCACAACCTGCCTGCTCCTGCTCTGTTTTGGCTAAAAACCCCACGCCTGCTGCCTCAGCGCTGCCAAATTGCTACTCTAGCACCATAGACAGCACCGGCCTTCTACCAACAGGGTGTTAAGCTGGGTAAAATGTTCAGAAGGAAAGTGCTGACTACAGATGAATCCGACACAGGTTGGGGCGTGGTGTTTGATGGATGCCCAACTTTCAACACCTGGACAGGTGCGAAACAGTTATGATATGTCAGCCACCTAGAGATACTGGCTGTCTTTCTAGCTTTGAGAGCTTTTCATTCTGACGTTGTGAATTCCTGCATTCTGATTTTTCGGACAGCACAACAGTAGTGGCGTATATATATGTCGTCAACGATGCTCTTTTGTCCCTTTGTGCCTACCCACCTAACAGGGAACGTTCCAACAACTTTGGCTAACATTATTTAAAGGTTTGGGGGGAAAAAAATTATATAAAACGTTAATGGAACATCCTTATAACGTTATTAACCTTAAAAAACGTTCTACTAATGTTAAGAAAACTGGACATTTTCATGTTCCCACAACCAAATACTAACGTTAGGAAAACGTTCTTAGAACATAAAATTGTTAGCTGGGTAAAAGGGCAGGGCTTAAACACCCATAGCCAATTTTAAAATTGGTGTTATTTTAGGAAGGTTTCAACTAGGTCATATAGAAGAACACTCCCCATAGCGTCAGCTTCCAGGTGCAATGTCTCACTCCCTTCATCTCTGGGAACCGAGGTTACATATGTAACTGAGACATTTTTTGACAATAAACACATTACTGTGTGTCTGGTCTCCTGATATTTGATTAAGCAGTGTCCTCACCACATTTTATCACAGGTGGAATGTTATCTAACCTCTCTGTTAAATTTTATGTTTCTAATGGTCTGACAATGTCTTAGGTTTAGATTTTTTTTCGCAATCTTCACAGGTTCTTTGCAGAACTTTAGGCCACATTCACACTAATCCGTTTGAGTTTGGAAACTCTTTGGAAAAGTTTTCTAACATCACCGTTTTCCAAAGTTTGCGGTTATAGAGAACCTTTTTGAAAATCTCAGTTTGGTGGAGGAAAACGCAGTTCCATTGCGGATAAAAGGTTCAAACATAGCAAAATCAATGTGTTTTCAAATATAAACATGCTAGTGTGGACAAGGCCTTAGGTTCAACAAAGAAACCTCTTCTTATCAAGAATCATTACTGGCTGTATTTGGTTCTTGAGTTCGCTATATGATGTGTTGGAAATTACAATAGTTCCAATAATAAGCCAGACTTTGAGACATGCTTTCTGTTTTCTCAACAGTATCAGGATGGGAAGAACCATCTGTAATTGGTGAGTTTGTACATTTAAAACTTCCTAAATAATCTGTTTTACTACATGTTTAATCAACAAACTCATCTACATAAGATTAAGAGAGTTTGTTCACAAGACTCCAGATATGAATTCCCTAATATAGAAGCCAGATGGCTCGTGCTCATACTAGTCGAGAACATAAATTAGGTCAGTCTCAAATTCTCAAATTCATTCATTTGTTAATTCCTATTTAAACAAATGCTTTGCTTTAATTAGATATGCAGGTAACACTTTATTTTGATGGTCCTCCTACAGATATTCAACTGACTATAAGTGACTTATCAACTGACTTGCTATAGCTTGTAAACAGTGTTTCAACAAACATTCAGTAGACCTTTAGTAGCCTGTATATAGATATTTATTAATTATCTACCTACATTATTGTTGAGAACATCATTTATTGTTGTTCATTAAAATTGTTGGACAAAGTACTAACTTCTGTACATTTGTTTTACATACAGTCTATGTGCTTGTTGCAATGTGGTGCTGCTATTTCTGTGTGTTATCATCAATATTGGTATTTACCATCTTTTGATAGTCTGAGACATGTAGCAGTCAGTTAACCGTATTCCTTAGATGTTCACTTTATTTTAATGGTCCCTAGGTAACTATAGATGAACAATTGATACTACCATAAAAGTAAAGTGACTCTGTAATGATAGGAAATTCATATGCAACAACCAGTCAGTAGAGAATTTCTAGAAAACCATTGGGTAACTAAAGGTGTAATAAGAAAACAAGCAGCTAAGCAAAGAAACGTAAGTAGGTCATTAATAAAGATCTATATACAGGCTACTGAAAGTCTACTGAATGTTTGTTGAAACACTGTTTACTAGCTATAGCAAGTCAGTTGATAAGTCACCTATAGTCAGTTGAATATCTGTAAGGGGACCATAAAAAAAGTGTTACCACCCTTTCAAATGCCTTAATACTTATCTTAATACTACAGCATGTTTTACTTCCCCGATATAGGGCCCTGCCATCTGAACCCTTGTCACAACAGAGGGGTCTGTGAACTCAGTAAGACGTACCGGGGCGACACTTTTGTTGGATATGTGTGCAGGTGCCCACCTGGCTTTGATGGAGTTCACTGCCAACACAGTAAGAAATTTCTAAGAAACAAAGTTACATCTGGTTCATATAATTTTCCATTTTACAGTGTGATATAAATGGACATATCCATGTTTCCATTATTCACTACCATTCACTATTGTATGGAGTGATCATGCATTATGGGCTTTTCAATGCTGATATCTGGAGAGCAGAATTACCAATGGCTGGTAAAATAGCAATATTGTATATATTGCATGGCTGTCTGGAATACTTGATAGTGATTGGTCAATCGTAGAATTCTGTGGTCATTCTGCATTCTGTGGTTATTTATATAATGACCACTTTATTGTTCATTTAACACACATTTGCCTCAAAATTCACAAAAAAGTTATTTGAAAATAGAAAAGGTGCATTTTTAATTGATGGTAGATTGAACTGACACAAGGGGAAATGAGACGGTTGTCGATATAAATGCAGAGAATGATCAAATGGCCATATTAAATGAGCAAATTAATAGTTTCTATACAGTATATTGTCAATATATGGATTGATCACTATTTTGTTATAGTTAGTGAAACTAAGGAAACTCATCAAGCATATAGCAATACTGTGGAATTTCTAAAAATTTTGCAACATGCTCTCATGGAGAAATCGTACAGATGCATTTGAGTTGGCTAAATTGTGGCTAAATCGTAAATCGAGTTGGGTTGTACGAATTCGCACAACTTTTACACCAGCCAATCAGGTGACTCCCCCTCGTCTTTTACTTTCTTCCGTCATACACAACACACACTTTACACTTCAAATCATGCTTATGGACTCTACTCTATGCTTAGGTTTAGATGGGGTTTGGGTTAGGGCATAAAACAAATAAGCATTTCCATAATGTTGACACAAAAACGTTTGCTTATTTACGCATTACACATCAGGGGATTTGCATGTATACAGTTTGTACAATTTAGTGTTTTTTTTTTTCTTCATCTTTCTGTGGTTACCTCACACTGTTTCCATTATTCATAGCTGCACTTTTTCACAGATCATACAGAGCCTAATACACATTGCACATGTGCAACTGTGACCTTAATTTGCACAGTCTCCTGAACTGACTTTTGACAGTAGTCTATAATTAATGCTGCAGCAAAACTAAACTAAGATAAGACACTGATGCTGGCCTGGGGGGGGGGGGGGTACAAACAGAAGGAGCACTAGCCCTAGAAATCTCAGACACTCAATGGCACTGTTGAAAACATCACAATTACTTTGGTCAAATTCTTGGAGGATGATGTTAGGGTCTAATTTTTTGCCTGAGGCCCCCATGACCTGCTCTGTTTTTGGCATAATAATTAGATTTCACAGCATGGATGGCCTCATTAAGGACTATTCACTGTCTACAAAGGTGGAGCTAGAGGCGGGGCCCCAGCTAAAATATGACTGGCCCCTTCATTGCTCTTGTGTTGGAAAATGATTCGTTTTGAGAAGCCGGCAAATTCAGAATGAAACAACAAGGAAGCATGGCAAAATTGGAACAAAGTGGGAAGTGTGGCCTGTCCCATTTCAATTACCTTCAGAAATCTCTATTACAAAGTGTACAAATCAAGGCATTTATTAGAACTCTTAAACTTTGCTTTTAGAAACTTTTAAACACAAGGACATCCAAAACTTTGTGTTCCAAAAAACCCAAAAAGCACATTACAAATCTTAGTATACTTTTGCTATACCTTGTGTTTACATTCTAATTTAATTAACACCTAATTTATATAGTGGTAAATTACAATAATACATTGTGGCAGGGCGGAGGGCGGGGCCGGCTCGTGACTCGACACATCTGGTCCCGTCCTCCGCCCTGCCACATACATATATGTAAATTACAATAATTTAAATTACAGTGGCAAGACTAGGTGGGATTTCTGAACAGATTTTATATGTAGGTAACTCTTAAGAAGCCTTCCAAGGTTTCCAAGGCATTATAAGTCATGTTTAATTATCTAGCATAAATTGAAGTGAACTTGAGAGAGATAACCAAACAAAAATCTAATGATTACATTAAATATGGACTAAAAAGTAAATGGACACTTATAATTTGCTACATTCAACCATACCTTTCAATGGGAACATTGGATTTGAATGTGACTTAATGCCCTCCAACCTCCAGATTTTGTCTATCTTCTGTCTATCGTCTCTGAAATCATCTAACACTTATCATGATGTGTGAAGTTTCCCTGACTTTATTTATTATCTGCCTTGGCACAACCAAGGACACTGGATCCTAAGAGTTTTATATGTATGCTTTAGAAATTAAAATGCAAGCATTTGAATGTATTGAGCAATAAAATATCTTTGCTAAAATTGTTTCCTAAACCACTTCTGTCTAGGAGGAGGAGCAACTAGGGACCTTAACATCTTATAATGTCATTTATTTGCTGAAAGACTATGTTTAGAGCCTCCCCCCATTTGACTCCTCCAATTTACTTGCATGACTGGCTGGACGGAGGAAATCCCACCAATCATTTTGAGTGTGCTCTATCGTAACTGACAGTGGCGCTTGGATGCACATGACTAAAGTAAAGGCTGATGGTCTTTCCCCACAATGAATGTGCCAAGAAAAAAAAAAAAAACACAACTATGTGTTCTGCTAAACATTAAAGGGGATCATGTCATGGAAAACAGGATTTTCCTTGCTCTACTGAAATGAGTTCAATGTACTATGTGGATACTTAAACGTTCACAATGCAAATTTCCATCCCCAGTTTAAAAGACCTTTTATTGTATCTAAATCTAAATATGACTTCACATAACATACAATGTTCTACTTTTGCACATCAATATTCATTCTGCATTTGGCATCTCGGCCCGGATGATTGACTGTGTGAACTATGCCGGTATGTTAGTCAAATATAAAAGGTGTCATTTAAGTCTTAAAGATACTGTAGCAAAACAAACAAACAAACAAATAAACAAACAAAACATCCTGCTTAATAGAGTGCAACAGTGTGTAACCAGTGCTTCTTGAAATGCTCCAAGCGGGATTCGAACCGGCATAAGCCGGCATGGGAGCTAATAAGTAGGCTAAAGTGTGCCTCTTGTGGCCAGGGGAGTGAGGTTAGCAAAGACCCCACAGCTATAACGTACCAGCTGGCTCCCTTTATAATTGCACACCCACTTTTTCAGCCGTCTTGGTTCTGGAAGTATTTTTTCCATTAATTTCTTCCATAGGGATTTCATAAAATGAGTTCCAAAGCCATTAACAAAACAACCAACTCTGGAGGTGAATTATAACATTACAAACTTTGATTTGAAGCAATAAAATATTTGAAAATCTGACAAAAAGACAAAGGCACTTAACTCCTTAATGAGGGAATGAACTATAATCCCACGAAGCATCGCAAATTACATAATCAAATTAAAAACGATTGAAAAATATGAAACTATTGATTTAAAGTTGATTATTATAAGTATAGAAATTGTGTCACAGTGCATCATGGAAGTGGGTAGAGCTCTTATGGTACACTTTGTTTGCCGTGATTCTCTGTTTGATGGATCATAGCCCTTCAGGCTTATGGCGAATTTCACTTTTAAACACATAATAAAGACATTAAAATAATGCAGACTGATGGCGTCAACAGAAGCTTATACTATTGAGTATACCTGGGAGCTCATGATCTGTCTTAAAATGTTTATGTTATTCACCTATGGTGAAAAAGAAAGGTATTTTTATTACACTAAAAAAAAAAATTTGTTTAGCCTTTATTTTTAGGATTTAAATATTTAAATTTTCCATAAATTTCCACACAATTTTATTGTGTAATATTTAACTAAATTCAATTAATAAAAACACAAGATATTTCAGTTTTTTTATTTATTATTATTTTATTAAGTGTATTTCATTCAGTTTGATGGAATTGTTTTAATGAAATTGAAATGTGTAAATCTTAAAATAATTCTTTGAGGAACAGAACCACACTGTTGCACTTTTTTTGTAAGTAAGAGAAAGGGTGTAAAATGGTGCAAGAAATAAAATAAAAAAACAATCTAAGCAATCAGACTTATGATGTTGGTCAACAATAAAACGGACAAAGAAATTCCAAAGACTTGCACTGAAGGATTATTTATTTACAGTGACCAAAATATAGAGACTTGGGGGTGGGTTCTTTTTTAGCAACCACCCAGAACATCTTAGCAACCACCCAGAACTCCACAGCAACATGCTCAAATTCACTCAGAACACCTTATCAACCACATACAGTAGTTACACACTCACAACCACCCACAACACCCAAGCATCATGTCGGTGACTTTTTCATGGACAAGCAACATTCACATTTTCATCAGTGTTGGGGGTATATTTAGAAAATCTTTGGCACCCCTTTTCATTTCATTTCAATTGAGAGGATCAGTATCTACTATCTATAGTAACTATCAGATCTAAAGATCCTTAAATCCCTCATTTGTTCTTTACGCCCATACTTTTAGTTCCCATGAGATGGTCCTGCTTAAGCTGAGGATTATGTGGTGTTCTAGTAACTCATGTGGTTGCCCTCCAGTGCTTTTCTTCTGTGGTTAACCCAAAGGTGCGATTTATCTCTGTCAGGTACCTGACAAAATTGAGCCCAAACTCCACCTTGCTGAATTTCTGCTCTGGCGCTCACACCGTTTGCTGTCTTTAACAAGTCTCTTGAGTTCCTTCTGAGCTAAAAATCAGACACGGAGGTCAATGTTGCTTTAAGGGCGTAGAGGAGATGCTGATGGGATATTCCTGATGCACAACTTTGAGAGAGGAAACTATACGTTTTTCTAGCAGCGTTGATCTGTTTGGTGTCTACAAAGAATTCTTAAGAAATTTGTGTTTTGAAGTAAACAGTACTGGAAGTGGAAAATGATGGTGCTCCTTAGAGCAGTGGTTCTCAAAATGTTTGACTCCAATGCCCCTTCACTGTCAATATTTGAAGGCCCCCCTCACCCGAAACTAGACTTGCCTGATTAACACAATTTATCATGGAGCATTTTTGATTCTAGAAGTTTCAGAAAGAGTCTGTTTATAATTTGTAGGCATGCATCTTAAAGTATTTTTTAGCATTTTAATTCATATAGGATTATTTTAAATTAATTTTAAGTAATCTTGAGGCCCCCTGGTTGTGAACCACTGCCTTTTTTTTAGGCAATCACGTTTGATGAATAATTTCATGTGGAAAAATGTACAGCCTGCAGGTGATTTATGTCAGCTTGTCTTTTCAGACATTAACGAATGTGAGAAGAATCCGTGTAAAAATGGGGGCAGCTGCACAGACCTGCGAGCGAACTACACCTGCCAGTGTCCTGGAGAATACATGGGGCGGAACTGTCAGTACAGTAAGTGAGAATCGACTTCAGCACCTCATTTAATTAAAACCATGAACCTAAATATTCATCATCAAACCACTGCATCAACAGAGAAGCAAACTCAAACTAAAACTGGATTCGGCCTGTTGAACACGAACCATCTGCCAGCTTTTTTACGCAAATCTGAGGCCTGAGAATGAAGCAGGGCAGTTGACATGACGTAATTTTACTGTATATAAAGAAAAAGGCTGTTCATTTTTTCTCTTCAATTTTCATTACTTGGCTGGACAGCAAAGAACATAGTTTTGTATACAACCATAAAATATCTATTTCAACTGACTCTTAGCCCTGCTTTAAAAGCACATCTGACCAATCTTGTTTTAGCAACTGTCACCCTGCCGCCATTACTCTGATAAGCATTTGCTATTTTCCAGTGAGAGCCTATGGAAGTAATGTACTTTATGTTTGAGTATTTTAAGCGGGATTTTATCAAAATAATCCAAGAAATGTAAAACACGTTGTTACCGGGACATTTGTAATAGTGACACGAGTTTAGATTTATCACTAGCTGAACAGTAAGGCACTGACAATGGAAGTGAATGGGGCCAGTCAATAAAGACTGAAATACACACTGTTTCAAATATACACTCACCTAAAGGATTATTACGAACACCATACTAATACTGTGTTTGACCCCCTTTCGCCTTCAGAACTGCCTTAATTCTACGTGGCATTGATTCAACAAGGTGCTGAAAGCATTCTTTACAAATGTTGGCCCATATTGATAGGATAGCATCTTGCAGTTGATGGAGATTTGTGGGATGCACATCCAGGGCACGAAGCTCCCGTTCCACCACATCCCAAAGATGCTCTATTGGGTTGAGATCTGGTGAATGTGGGGGCCATTTTAGTACAGTGAACTCATTGTCATGTTCAAGAAACCAATTTGAAATGATTCGAGCTTTGTGACATGGTGCATTATCCTGCTGGAAGTAGCCATCAGAGGATGGGTACATGGTGGCCATAAAGGGATGGACATGGTCAGAAACAATGCTCAGGTAGGCCGTGGCGTTTAAATGATGCCCAATTGGCACTAAGGGGCCTAAAGTGTGCCAAGAAAACATCCCCCACACCATTACACCACCACCAGCCTGCACAGTGGTAACAAGGGATGATGGATCCATGTTCTCATTCTGTTTACGCCAAATTCTGACTCTACCATCTGAATGTCTCAACAGAAATCGAGACTCATCAGACCAGGCAACATTTTTCCAGTCTTCAACTGTCCAATTTTGGTGAGCTCTTGCAAATTGTAGCCTCTTTTTCCTATTTGTAGTGGAGATGAGTGGTACCCGGTGGGGTCTTCTGCTGTTGTAGCCCATCCGCCTCAAGGTTGTGCATGTTGTGGCTTCACAAATGCTTTGCTGCATACCTCGGTTGTAACGAGTGGTTATTTCAGTCAAAGTTGCTCTTCTATCAGCTTGAATCAGTCGGCCCATTCTCCTCTGACCTCTAGCATCAACAAGGCATTTTCGCCCACAGGACTGCCGCATACTGGATGTTTTTCCCTTTTCACAGCATTCTTTTTAAACCCTAGAAATGGTTGTGCGTGAAAATCCCAGTAACTGAGCAGATTGTGAAATACTCAGACCGGCCCGTCTGGCACCAACAACCATGCCACGCTCAAAATTGCTTAAATCACCTTTCTTTCCCATTCTGACATTCAGTTTGGAGTTCAGGAGATTGTCTTGACCAGGACCACACCCCTAAATGCTAATTAGATAATTGCATTAATGAGAAATTGAACAGGTGTTCCTAATAATCCTTTAGGTGAGTGTATAGCCACAAGCCGTAAACATTATACGTGTTATCATGATTTTAGTGTGATAAAATGTGATAGTGTGAGATTTGCCAGTGCTACAGTGTCTAATAAGTTACCTGTGTTAAGTCGCCATAACAATGAAGTTTTAATATTAGATATAACTTTACACAGAAGGTTTGTAAGCAATTTTATCACACTTAAATCATGTTAACACATATAATGTTTACGTCTTGTGGCTATACTTTCGAAACCGTGTGTATTTAAATGTTTATGGACTGGCACCATTCACTTCCATTGAAAGTGCCTTACTCCGAAATATTTATTTTTGTTTTTTAATAAACAAGTGGCAGGTTTAAATAATTTTTGTGGTCTTCAACGTGATTCCACAAATGCTGTCAATTGAGCCTAAGTTCTTTTGAACCCAGAACAGTCCTTTAAAATTGTAATGTTTATGTGGAACGGCAGTACCTCCATATTTATTCAGTTCTGCTGTGTGATTCCCATATTTCATCTACCCGGACAAAATTACATGGACTGAATATGTTACTGCATAGTTCACAAAATCATTCTGTCATTTCCATAAGTTCTGGTGGAAAACAGATTCTATTTTGTGTATTTTTGTCCATAAAACATTTCTTATGACAGTCTGGCCCCAATGTGCCACAAAATCCCTCATAACTCATTGTATGTTTTGAACTCAAGAGAGATGAAGACTTAAATAACCACGACTTGTTTACTGTTACATTTTTTGCACTGACTCAAAAAAAGTTCCCAACTGTAGCTTAAGCCTTAACACATCTATGAACGTACAATTGAATTAGTTGAAGATTATAGTCATGCTCTCTCAGTTACACGGCTCTCTGAGGAGTGTATATAAAGTTACACCCCATGGTAAGGTTTGCTTTGCGATCATGCTGTCCAAACAAAACAACAGGAGCTCCCTACGGGCTAGTTTGAGCAGCTTGCGGCTCCTTTTCGAGTCTCCCCATTCTGTGCGATCGATTGGTGGAGATGGTTTGAGTACTCCACTAATATTCTCCCCGGAGAACCAGCGAGCAGGCGCCATCTCTGCTGGTGGACGAACTGATGACAGCGTTGACATCAGGGATGATGTCTTAGAGTTTGAGAGTGAAGACAGCATCTCTGTGTGTGAGAGCAAAGACACAATATCCATAGATGAAATCAAGGACGTGGCGTCCAAAAGTTCAGACCTGCCAGATGTTTTTGAGGACAAAATGGTGACAAACGACATTTTGGAGGATGATGTAGTATCTGTTGTAGCGACCCATGAGAGCAAGAATAAATTCATCATATTACCCCTTGAGATTGAAGAGTGCTGTGTTTGTGGTATTTATTTGAAAGAATATGCCAAATCTTCCATTATTAACATCATTGCGCAGAGGTTGCTGTTTACATAGCTCAGGATGAGTTCTCAATTTTTTCCGATATCAGTGTCAACTTGGAAAAACTCAGATGTTTTTTTTTCCTTTAAGGAGAAATAAAATAGACCCAAATGAGACGATTGTTGATGCATACATTTTGATTGACTTTTGATTGCAGGCTTGGTACCTTGGCAAATCTAAGTACAGTTTTAGACATGGTTGAGATCTCTTCTGAAACTCTAAAGATACATGTGAGATACTGGTGTCTTTCTTAGATAGACCATCCAACAGCTGAGAAGCAAAAGTCTCTATCAGCGCTCTCTTGTTGCTGTTGAGGAGAAACCTTTGAAATATTAAGAGATCTCATTTGTGATTTTTCATTCGTACTCTCTGAGATTTCTCTTTTTATCTCTGTTTGTTCTCTCAGAATGTTCTGGACCTTTAGGGATGGAAGGGGGTATCATTTCAAACCAGCAGATAACAGCTTCCTCCACACATCGAGCTCTGTTTGGACTGCAGAAGTGGTTTCCGCACTTCGCACGGCTCAATAAGAAGGGTCTCGTCAATGCCTGGAGCGCATCCGAGCGTGATCGATATCCTTGGATTCAGGTATTCAAACCACGTTTTGACTTTATTAGCTTTTTGATTTAAAGTCAACATGAAATGAAAGTTATTTTCTTTCGAAATGCACATTACAAGTCTTATTGTGTACAATTCATCAGTGCAAGTTATTCCAAAGGGAAAAAAGTTTGGAATCTTTCATCAGAATGTAATAATTGTTCTGCCTGTGAAACGGCTTTCCTTTTTCAGCTGAAGTCAACAAGGCCTCTTATTTTTCAGCCACTTTCCCAAACATTTGAGTAGCATGACATAAATCGTTATTGACAAGGATAAAAAAAAAAAATTTGCTTACAGTATATCACCCACCCTACTCCCGCCAAATATTTTTCCGCATTAAAAACTCTTCTTTTGAGTGCTTAATACAGTTACGTTCATATACGGTTCGGTTATTTACGATAGTGACAACCACATTCTATAACATAACTGACACCCGCAAATTTTCATGTTCTCAGCAAACCTGCGTTGTGTGAACGGAACCGTACTGGACAACTTAGTTGTTCCGTCATGTACAGTGGGAGACACGCTACACTGTACACACGTGTGTCTCGTGTGATTTATGCAGGATTTTGATAACTCATGTAGATGGAGAAATGAGCTGCGTGTCATCCAAAGATTCAGCCACTGTCTTCCACCAGCTGCTCACAGGGCACAAGACGCACAACACAAATGCTGCAATCTGCACGTAGCATACAAAGCCACTGTCTTTTAATTATGATCTAATGTATGAACTCGCACCTCAATTGGACTCATTTATTGAATAATGTGGCGGCAATTGTGATAAGACATGCCGGTGTTATGGACGTCGCCATTTGTTTAGTCACTGTCACTATGGTTACAGCTGTTAGAATACAGTTCTGACTTCAGTTGTTCATTCATACAGACAGCATTCAAACTGCTACTGTACACTGTTGTATGAACGGGACATTCCAAGACTCACACCTGTAAGTAAATACGGTTGTCAATCTCAAACACTGACTGAACGTAGCCATAACTATGTCAGAAGACTGAAGTAAAATAGTTATTGAAGTAAAATGTAGAAACAAATACACAACGCATCTGCAGTTATCGGCATTGTTTCTTGTTCCTTAGGATCTTTTATCATCATCAGTTACCTAAAAAATATAAGAAAAAATATAACTTCAAAGGTATTTGCCAAGCATTCAACACAATAACAGCTTTTAAAGCATTGAATGCCCCTCAGTAATTGGTTTATGTTTGAAGGTAAATTGCATCAAAGATTGTAGGGCCTCAGAGCTGCTAAAGGCACGTCTAGCTAAGATTTCATTAGGACAAACAGAAAGAACAGTGTGGGAGTACAAATCTGTTCATAGCCACCATAATGACTTAAGTGCTAACTGCACACTGCCACCAGAAATGCCCACACAACACAAGCGTTCCTGCTGTTCTACTGGGCATTTGCTTGTGCCTAATTTAATTTATGAGCCCATTAAGAGGATTTTGATGCCAAGGATGTCTTAGAATAAGATCCCAACTTGTTCCCAAAACACTGTTTTACCTTGTTTAAATTGCCCTTAAAAGCTCTCATTCCTTAACTGGTATTGCTTCATAGCCATATACCATAGACCTAGATTTTACACTGGATAGTGGTAACCCAAGTGGTGACCCAACACAGCACCAGAATGTTTTATCATATAAAAGTTAACAACAATTATTATCGGACATATTACCATGAACGGCATAGACCCAACAATATGCAAGATTTTCTAACATGACTAACATATAGACTGAATACAAGGACAAGGGACAGTTTGGTTTTCTAAATGTCCCTTAAATTTTGATTTTGTCATGTTCTGCAGCCAATACTAGAAATTCTGTATGGCTATCGTCACTGCAAGCAAACTCGTATTTAATGTAGTCGAGGTCATATTTGATTTGACACGGCTCGTGTAGTTGCTTGTGGTTTTCGAGGATGAGGGTGTGTCTAGCAACCTGTCCAGTTTGGCTAGCAAGTGGCAATAATTTGTCCCAATGTATAGAGTTTGATTCGAGCTACAGCCATTGTCATCAATATTGGCTGACGTCAACCCCTCCCATCCACTTTGACGTCATGCTAGTATGTAATGTCCATACAAGTCCCGTATAAATGTCTTAACTGGTAGATGTTTTGAGCATTGTTTCTTTCACGGCCATACAAAATGCTGCCACATGGTAGGGAAAGTGCATCCCAAATACTGATTATTTTATAATCATTATATTATTTTTATGCATTAACAGTTACCAAAAGTTGATACAGTTGATACCAAAAGCTATGGGAAGTCTTTTCCTTTTTAAAAGTTGAAAAGCAATCTTTTGAATGTATGTAATGTATTAAATTTTTTTTACCTTTTTTTTGCTATCAGAACAGACCTGTGAGCAATTTTTGGTTCACTACCCACCAGTTGAGAAACACAGATGCTTTATACCTTCCACAAAGTGGCTCTCCAACACATGGCCATCATTGCCTCCACCACAGCAAATCCTGAGATTATAACTCAAATTCCCACAGGGCTTCACTCATTCATCATGAGGTCTGAACCATCGATTTTGTGCTGTCCCCTCACAGATAAATCTGCAGCGGAGGATGAGGGTGACCGGACTGATAACACAGGGTGCAAAGCGAATCGGGAGTCCTGAGTACGTGAAATCATATAAAGTGGCATACAGCGACGACGGGAAGGCCTGGAGCATGTTTAAAGTCAAGGACATGGATGAGGACATGGTAAGACGTGGCGGCAGCGTCCGTTCCAGTTGAGATGAAAGAGCCAGTGGGAGATATTTTTAAATTAAGAAACTGTCCCCTGAAGTGCTTCTCCTGCCAACTTGCACCTCTTTCGAGTTTTTCTTTTTATCAGTCAAACTCTCGTTATTTTATATATCTGTGGACAAGAACTATTTATCATATAAGTGTAGAACTCTATCATCATTTCTGGAAAGTCTCGACCATCTATATCAAAGATCTGCTTTCATTATATGAGCATAAGGGGGGTGAAAGGGTTTGAGCAAGTAGTTATATCTTGTACATATACTATGTGTCCACAATCTTAGACAAATGTTAGCGTTATTCCAAATTAAAGTTTAGTGCTATTATACTTTTAGTTAAGGATAATGTACAGTAATACATAATAAAGCCAGAAAGGGTGATCAGGACCACAACGTAAGGCCTTTGGGTCTTCTATTAATTTAAAGGGGTTTATTTTGCAATAATAATCATCTGACTGTATGTTATTCTGCCCATTACCTACTAAGTAAATACAAATAAATTGATATGAAATATTGATTTGAGTCAATTGAAATTATTGACTATATTATGCGAGATGAAAAACTGTGAAATTACACTAGTGATATAAAACTAGCACATCTATGTAGGAAGTCAATTATACAATTTAGCATTCATTATACAAATATGACTGCAGAATTCCACAACTGACCAATCAGAATAATTTTTTTAATTCTTTGTTTTTATATGTATATATATATATATATATATATATATATATATATATATATATATATATATATATATATATATATAGATATTCACTGGAAATGCCGATAACAACGCCCCCTCGGCCAACTCTTTCAGTCCACCAATTGAAGCACAGTACATTCGGATTTACCCTCAAGTATGCAAGAAACACTGTACTCTGCGTATGGAGCTCCTGGGCTGTGAGCTTACAGGTATGCTCGATTCATTACAGAGTACTGAGAATTCTTCTCTCACACTTCTCTGAAGTGAGAATAATGTCCATATTTCTTTGAAAGGATGCTCAGAGCCAATGGGGATGAAGACGGGACGCATTCAGGACTATCAGATCTCCTCCTCCAGTGTATTTCATACCCTGAACATAGACATGTTCACCTGGGAACCATCCAAGGCCAGATTGGACAAACAGGGCAAGGTCAACGCATGGACGTCAGCCCACAATGACCAATCCCAATGGCTGCAGGTGAGACAGACATGAAAGTAAATATGGTGCGGTGGGAACACCTTTGTTTATGTGTTGACGTCATGTCAAATCCAACCCCCCTTGGCCTGGCCCACCCAATCATGAACATGGCCCACCTTGAGAACTACTCCTACACCCACACCCCGAATTGTTCGGCCCACCCGGAGGGTCCTATGGCCCACCTTACATCTTAGAGCTGTAGCCTGGCCTGGAGGGGGGAAGGATTTGGCATGACACTGAACAAGTGAACCTTGTTGAGTACATCGTGATTTCAGCCCTGACATTCCATGACACATAGAACGCATTTGTGCTCATGCAATCAATAGACTGAAGGATAATCTTTCATATCACTCATAATCCTTCATGTAGACTCCCTCCCCCACAAGTCAATATGAGGTCAGCCTCCATCTCAATGTGACAAACATCACTAATGAGGCTAAACTGGTAACACACTTGCTCAAGTCCATGTTTGTCTGGCCATTGTAATAGACTATAAATCCTGAGGCTGTTATACTGTTAAGGAGTCTGTCGCCATTGAACTGAGATGGGGAAATTGGATCAGAGAGAACAGGGTAATGCATAAATTATATTACACCTGCATGCTTGCAGAGCCAAGTCCAGCTGATCAAATCCTCCTCTGAGATTGCAGAATGGCTATGAATGCCTCTCATTTCTGTACGGGTTGAGAAGCAGAGCCTGAGTCCTCATTAAAGAACAAAACCATAGCAAGAGGAGACAGAAAGAGAGAGAGAGATGGCTGTAAAGACTGCTTTTGAGAATGCTTATTACATTCCAGTTGAATTCCTGAGGTAGAAAGTAGGATGCCGAATTTGAATTTGCATTTAAAGAAATAGGGTTAAACAGAATTCTAAGAAATCCATACTACTGGTGAAGTTTTACTAGCGTACTGCGTTTCATTTTCAAGAATAAATTATGTATTAACATGTTATCATACACACAACCTGTATTATGCATTTACAGACATATTAGATTATATAAAAGATGATGTCACTTTTTTGTTGTTTAAATTCTTTCTCCTGTCCCATCTTAAAGGAATAGTTCACCCAAACATTAACATTCTCTCATCATTTACTCACCCTCAAGTTATCCCATGTATATGACTTTCTTTCTTCTGCAGAACACAAATGGCCATTTTTAGAAGAATATTTGAGCTCTGTAGGTCCATACAATGCAAGTGAATGGGTGCCAATTCTAAAGCTCCAAAATGCACATAAACACAGCATAAAAGTAATCCATAAAATATGGATTAAATAAAATATTTAAGTCCTTTTTTAATATCACTCTCCACTTTCATTTTTACTTTTACATTCTTCTTCTTTTGTTTTTGGTGGTTGGCATTCTTCGTGCATATCGCCACCTACTGGGCAGGGAGGGGAATTTACTGTAAAAAACAATTTAAATATTAATCTCTTTCTCTTCCACACCTATCGTATTACTTCTAAAGAGATAGATTTAACCACTTGAGTCTTATTGATTACTTTCATGCTGCCTTTATGTGCATTTTGGAGCGTAACATTTCTGGCACCCATTCACTTGCATTCTATGGACCTATAGAGCTGAAATATTCTTTAAAAAAAAAAATTGTGTTCTGCAGAAGATTGAAAGTGATAAACATCTGGGATCTCTTTAATTTTTAGGTTTATTTTCTTGAAAACTGAGTCTCTATGGTTTGAGAAAAATTAAATTTGTAATTTATATATATTTCAAATTATCTTTTATTTTATTGACAATGATGGAAGAACTTAATTTCCCAGAAGCTTCTAATTTACTACATATTTAATCATTTAATAACTATTATATAATAATAAATAAACATTTTGATGTCATTATTTTTTATAATATGAAATTTAAGTTATCTTTTACTTTCTATAAATCTGAAGTTATGTATGACAAAATAAAAAAATGTTTGATAGTGTTTGTCAGTATTTTACTTGAGAAAAGTAAGAAAAATGTATATTACACATTCTATCAGGGAATAAATAGGCATAATTAGTCACTTACAGTTAATTAAATGTGTTTGGAAATACTGTAACAGCACTAAAATAATAATCTAACAAAATTCAGTGGAATGAAGTGTTTCCTGCGGTGTCAGTGGCCCTAATTAAGTTCAGTTCTCTAAGAAGATCCTCCGCGGTGAAGAGAGCTGTGATTTAATTTGACACCAACCATCACATGAAGTGTACTGTAAATTCAAGCTGCATTAAACAGATAATAGCCTGAGAGAAAGTACCACCACAAGCAGATGCAAAATTTGCTTAGCCATCAGACAACTTTAGAGTTGTTTGCTGAGTAATAACCTACTTAAAAATTACACTTCTCTTGCCTTTGGCTCGAAACAGCAAAACACTCTTAAAAATAATGGATCCAATTAAAACCAAAAAGCTATAGCTGATGCTATAGAAGTACCTTTTAAATCTAACAAATAACTTGGTCAATATGCTATATGTTATTGTAAAGAAGACGTTTGGCAGAATGTTAGTCTCAAGTCTTGACTTTCATTGTCTGGAAAATGATATGCAATGAAAGTGAATGGTGACTGAGACTATAGTGCTTGTCTAGTGCTTTTTTGTGCTCCTTGGAAGAAAGAAAGTCATACAGGTTGGAACAACATGAGGAAGAGTAAATGATGACAGCATTTTCATTTATGGGAGAACTATCCCTTTAATGCTTGTAAAAATTAGTTTTTACAATAGCTTGACTCTTCATAACTGCTTGTCTCTCATTGCAATTATAACTAAGGTATTTTAATTTAAATGTGCACGTATATAAATGATCAGTGAATATTCTGAATAAAGTGTGCTGTACATCACACAGAATGTTGGAACTCTCTCTCTCATTATCACCAGGTGGATTTGATGGTTCCCACCAAAATCACAGGAATTATCACCCAAGGGGCTAAAGATTTTGGGCGTGTGCAGTTTGTTGGTTCCTATAAACTGGCATTCAGTAATGATGGAGAGAGATGGCTCGTATACCAGGATGAGAAACAACAGAAGGATAAGGTATGAATGCTGCTCTTACATGTATTAAAAGAGAGTTAAATGGAAAGTAGGAATTGGATATGTTATATATGTGTTATTTAATTATGTCAGTGAGCATATCCTTTCAAAAATGCATCCTAGTAACCATACATGCATGTCTGCCAAAATACGATTGTAACTGCAATTTGTTTATTATAATATGTTGGAACACGGTATTAGCCACTGTCACAAATAAATAAGTAAATAAATAAATAATGCCAGAAAGATTCTGAAAGCTCCTTACGCTGTTTGAAGGAGACCACATATTAATTCAGTAGCAACAATGACACTGTGGTATTTTGTTGGACATTGTTGTTTCCATGGTAAATTCTTGGAGGGTAACCAGCATCAGACACAATACATTGCTTATCTATACTAACCATGTTTACTTCTCGCTATTAATAAAATGTCATTAAAAATGTATTATTAAATTGTTGAAACCCTAAATATCAATGATTTAATTATTATAAATAATAATTAATTAATAGCATTATTACAAATACATTTATATATTATTTTATAAAATTAATGAATGTTATTAAATATGTAGGTTTTTATTAACTTTTTCTTTACCATCATATGGGAATTTTTAAATGTCTTCCATAAAAATCTGAAAGACTGAATTCTTTGAGCTGGAATATTCTGGAGCCTCCCACACACAGACATAGTGATGGACAAGAGATCAGCATTAACTTAGGAAAAAGTTGAGCCTCTCAGCATTTTTATGACAATCTACAGCCTCCAGCTGAAGTTATCACCTTCCCGGTCAGAGGGGGGCAGACGGACGCTTTCCTCAGCACGATTTTCTTTAAAGAAGCCAAACCCCAGCATGAAAACATCGACAAAAGAAGAGAGACTTATTTCTTAGAAATAATTAGTTATTTCTATTTGACGTTCAAAGGACAAATGCCAAAAAGAATTTGTACATTTTCTGGACACATGCAAAACTCGCTGCCATTACGCTGGAATGTTAAGGTGTTGCGTTTTTTTGCGTGTTGCTATGAGGTCGGTCGCTAAGGTGTTGCTAGGTAGTTGCTATAGACCATTTCAAGGACTGTTCCTCGGTTAAAGAAAGTGACATCTTTGTTCCATGAACATTTCCTATCTATAGACATTCCTAAAATGTCATTATTAAAATGTGGAAAATGTTTCAATGGCTGAATCCTCCCTGGATGCCTAGAAATAACAGAAATGAAAGTGTATAGATCTCTGAAAAAGCACAGACAAATGGACGCATAAACCGCTGCAGTGAAGCAAGATGACTGAATATGTGCAGTACTAACATCTTATGTCTGGCTGGTGACATTTTTGCCAACTAATTGTAAGTTTGAGAGTTTAAATGGTCTATAGGATGTTCTGACCTGTTGCTAGGGGTTATTTACTGTATCTCACACAGTTTGGTCAGATTGCATATACCGCACATTTTGGCAAATGTAGAAGGTATTCCAGGTATTCCATGCATACTAAAAATTAGCATACTTGTGTGTAGTACTGTGTATATAGTACATACTACAAAAGTTCTAGGAGTAATGTTATAGTATGTCATTCGGAACATGTCTGCATCTGTACTTTAAACACACATACACATGCAGACTTTGTCCCATAAACACACACAGTAAGGTCATGGGAGTCATGGTTGGGGGTTGTTAGTGGTGTTGGGTTGGTAATGTATTCTGACAGGGCTGATATGAGACGTTCTACTGCCAAACACAGAATAGATTTCTCTCAATGGACCAATCTGTGAACGATGTCCTTTAACAAGTGCTATTTAAAGACTGAAGGTTAAGAGCACATGAAAGCCAAACATCTGCTTAAATGCAGCTTTTTATGGCCTAATTTACCACCCACATTTTACTCTTTTTAATAACATCAGAACATAACAGTAGGAGACACTGGGAGCAATTGTAATAGGGGCCAAGTGTAACGCAAAAATGCAACAAAAAAAAAATGGTAATCAATGAGCTATGAATTAACAGTTATCAGTATCACCCCAGAAATTCCATATTGGTGCATCCCCATCATAAAAGAAGAACCACAAAATGAAATCATTACACTTTATGGAAGTTTATTTTCTGATGTGATGAAATGTTGGATTTTTTTTAAACATTTTTGAAAACTTTTTTAAACTGTAATTAAACGCTATTTCAGCACTAGTATGTTGATTAAAAGTTAACATGATTAATAATTAACATATTCCAATGGTACTATTATCATTTGAACTAAAATGCATGTTTTATATATATATATACAGTATATATATACAGCAAATAAAAAAAAGGTACTGTATATTGGTCTTTTTATGCTCTTATTACTTCTCTTATACACTGTATATACAGGTATGTATATATATATATATATATATATATATATATATATACACACACACGCACATATATATGTCTTATATCAAAACATGTCAGGTCGATTTGTTGTAGTCTTTTATTTATAATCTAAAGGCTGATTTAATCACTGCATTGTTAATAAATGCACTGTCCTTCTATATCCTTGACAGATCTTCCAAGGAAACTTTGACAATGAAACACACAGAAAGAACGTGATAGATCCGCCCATCTATGCCCGATATGTCCGGATCCTTCCGTGGTCATGGTACGGACGTATCACCATGAGGGCGGAGCTTCTGGGATGTCCTGAGGAACAGTGAAACCTTTAGGACGGACTGTGTAAAAATAACTTTAAACATTTTTATTGGTGATCTTTAGAGTCTGTTGTGATTTTGGATGGAATTTACGTTCTGGAATTTGCCACAAATCGCAATGATTTACAAACGTTACTGTTGCCGTACAACTACTTTTATTTGAGAATTGAGTATTATCAGTTAAAGTAAGTAAATTGAAAATGCTCAGGTCAATGATCGCCTGCTAGAACAGTGTTCAGGGTATATTATTTAAGGATTTTCATCACTATATGACTTTCTGTATATTAACTATATTGTGTACATATTTTATAATGTATTGAAATAAGAATTGAAGAATGAAAAAAACTGAATGAATAGTACATACATTTAAGACATTAATTGTGCAACACAGCATAGATTAGATTATTCCAGATAGATCAAATGTCAATAGATACAACAGTCAAAATTAAATCAAAATGGACCTTATACTCTCCTACACATTCTTGGTCTTATACATTATTCCAAAGAGAGAAATGTTTTGTAATTAAAATGTACGAACTTCCCCGCGTTTCCATTTCCGCTAATGTCATCAAGCCCTCCCTCTTACATTTCAACCCCTCCTCTTCAACCGTCATATAGAGGCAAATTTATAGCATAAAGTCCTGACTAACATGTTGGTCCCGTTGAACAATATCTCAACCCAATAACAAAATCGGAATATTTATTTCTTGTTTTTTAAACATGCATTGTAAATATAATATTAAAAGACATTTTTCGTATAAGCTTATCTATACTCGCTTTCGAATTCCTCATTGCAGTATTCACAGGACAATTGGTTATGTAACTGAGTATAATGTGCTCTCTATGGGTAGTATTATTCAATTCTTATGTTCACTTTAAAAATAAAGATACTGTGAAACTGTAATTGCAGTCTGAATTTGTATAAGGACACTTCTCTGCCTTTCTATTCCTTTTTTGCTGATGTTTTCACTTTGCACACTTCAATAACTGTAACAGCCTGACCTTGAGAGCAAATCCATTTTCACAAAATATGTAAAAAAATAAAATAAAATAAAAAAAAATGGAAAGCTACTGGATGTGAATTGCAGTTAGTTTTGACATACACTACCGTTCAAAAGTTTGGGGTCACTTACTCATTCTTTCTTTATTTATTTATTTCACATTTTAGAATAATAGTAGTCAGCAAAACTATGGAATAATAGAAATGGAAATATGGGAATTATTTTGTGACCAAAAAATCCAAAATAAATCCAAAACTATGTAATATTTTAGCATCTTCAAAGTAGTCACCCTTTGCCTAGATTTTGCAGACATGTACTCGTGACATTTTCTCAACCAACTTCTTGAGGAATCACGCCGGGATGCTTTTTAAACAGTATTGAAGGAGTTCCCATCTATGTTGGGCACTTATTGGCTTCTTTTCTTCATATTTTGATCCAAGTCATCCATTTCAAAAACTTTTTTTTTTTTTTAGGAAATTTTAGATTTGTAATTAAATAAATGTATATGTTTTGGCAGAATAATATTTTGTCTACAAAGTTAATTTCAAACTTTTAAGCATACACCTTCAGATCAAAAGATTTTTAAGATCATGAGAAACATTTCAGACAAGTGACCCCAAACTTTTGAACGGTAGTGTATATTCTGCTAAACTTTGTCACATACACCAAATACGTTCAACTGTGAAACATATGCGCTTCAGGTGGTCAGTACGCTTTTCTGGAACATACTGTGCTGGTTTGTTGAATATTTTAGCCTATTTTTTAAGATTTATGCATTTCAATTTCATAACAAAATTCCATCAAACTGAACTGTGTAATTTTTGTACAAAACTAAATGAATAAAATAGATCTTTTTTATTATTATTTTATGTTATGTTGTAAAAGATTACTCATTTAAATCTAACTGAATTTCTTGTGAAATTGAATGTGAAAATCTTAACATCCTTTTTTTGAGTGTACCCGCTCCAACCAGTTTGACCAAGATCAGGTCTATGATTTGTAGTTCTGGCTGATCTTCCATCTAGACCAGCTAGAAACCACGTAAAACCAGTTATCGTCAGAAGCTGTATTTTACGGCAAATAAAAAAAGGTGCTGTATATTGGTCTTTTTATTGAGGTGGAAATGCAACCTCACACACACTCTGTGTCTGAATGTCTAAATGTGCAAAGATGTAAATCAACTGTCAGTGTGTTAAACTAAGAAGGAAGACATTTTTTCCACTTTAACACTTCAAAATGGTCTTCATTAACCTGTGAACATAATCTGAACTGACATGGTGATAAACAGCAGAGACTTTGACACCCCATCCACACTAGCAACATAAAACATCAAAACTAGAACACTAGACCTAGTGTGATCGCACTAGAATGTGAGAATTCCACCGTATGCAGAGGTTGACATACATATGAATCCTGAAGAGATTAAATGCAGTTACCTCACAGCTGAAGTCTAAAGCTCTTCCTCTGAGCTGACGTGCATGAAAAATGCATGAGCTAATCATCTGCATCTCCTGATAATGTCAACACCAAGACAGCACATCGCAGCCCTCCGAGCTCCACACAGAGGACACAGAAACAACTTCAATCTTGACAAAAACTATCAATCAACTTTGTTGTAACTTTACAATGGATAGTGTACAGTTTGTAGCATAAAAGTTGAGATATACAGTAAGTGTTTCATTTATATTTCTAAAGTCTATATGATTAGGCAGTCAAAACAACAGAGTGGATTTTGATGTTAATATTTTAGTAGTATTATGTACTAGGCGGATGATAAACAGACTGCCTCTGCGTTTGACTGTTTAAATGTTTGACACAGATTTGGCTTGTCAGCATGGGTCTAATATAATGAACCTACAGAAAACAAATTGCAAATGAAGCCTGTACATACAAATCTATTAAGAGAGTTTTGCCAAGTGAAAGTGGAAATTAATCAGTCATTCTTATATAAATGCCCACTGTATATTAGTGAATTCATATGCAAATTCTGATTGGTGGAGGACACCTGCCAATCATCAAACACTGATCTGAGTGTATATCTAAGTATGTAAATGTTGTCTAAAGAGGCCAGTTCTCAAGAGATGAGTCCTAGCTAAATAAATCCATCACTGTCTGAGCCACATAAGCCAAATCAAAGCAGTTATTTAAGTAGTTTTTGCACACAAGCAAAACAGATATACCGAAAAATAATAATTATATAGCAAATTAAGTTTATACACTGGCGGACCAAAGTTTGGAATAATGTACAAGATGAAAAAAAAAGAAGGCATTTTGATCAAATCTAGACAGGCTGCATTTCCAGCAGCCATCACTCCAACATCTTATCCTTGAGTAATCATACTGAATTGCTAATTTGGTACTATAAAATCACTTGCCATTATATCAAACACTGCTGAAAGCTATTTGGTTCGGTAAATGAAGCTTACAATGTTTTTGAGTTGCCAACACTGATCTATATATAACTATATCTGTTATATATATAGATCAGTAGTTGCCACAGTATGCAATAGACTGGCATGTCTTAAGGTCAATATTAGGTCAAAAATGGCACAAAGAAACATGGCTTTCTCTAGAAACTCTTCAGTCAATCATTGTATTGAGGAATGGAGTCTATACAATGCTTGAATTTGCAGATTTCATACAAAGGTGTACACTAAAGTCTTCAAAGACAAAGGATAACTGTCTCTTAACAAGGACAGAAAGAGATGTGGAAGGACCAGATGTACAACTAAACAAGAGGATAAGTACATCAGAGTCTCTAGTTTGAGAAATAGACGCCTCACATGTCCTCCGCTGACAGCTTCATTGAATTCTACCCGCTCAACACTAGTTTCATGTACAACAGTAAAGAGAAGACTCTGGGGTGCAGGACTTATGGGAAGAATTGCAAAGAAAAAGCCACTTTTGAAACAGAAAAAGAAAAGGTTAGAGTGGGGAAAGAAACACAGACTTTGGACAACAGATAATTGGAAAAGAGTGTTATGGATCTTAACCCCATTGAGCTTTTGTGGGATCAGCTAGACTGTAAGGTGTGTGAGAAGTGCCAGACAAGACAGTCACATCTATGGCAAGTGTTACAGGAAGTGTGGGGTGAAAGGTCACCTGAGTATCTGGACAAACTGACAGCTAGAATGCCAAAGATCTACAAATCTGTCATTGCTGCACTTTTTTTATGAGAACTCTTCAAATTGTAATAGTAATTTATCATGTTATTATTGTCCTGACTATACATTGTAATCAGTTGAATGTCACTTTGGTGAATAAACGTACTTGGAATTACTTTCCATAAGAGCAAAATCTGTACATTATTCCAAACTTTATTTATTATTATTATTATTATTATTAATTTTTTTGCAAAATCACAAGTCATGTAAAAAATTAATTAATTGATCTCTCTTAAATGTTACAAATCAGATATATGATTGGTTTCATGAGCATATAGGTTATAAAAATATGATATTGATCATCTGATATGATATCTGATATTTAAAAATGTATATAAATATTGTAAGCACCTTCAATTAAGTTCCAGTTAAACAATATATTTAATAATAAATTGACATGCAATGTGAGACAAATAAAAATATAATAATGGAAGTGTAGCAGTAGACTTTTTACTATAATATTAAACGTTTACTCCCAAGTACACTTCTCTTTTAAGATTAAAAAGCTGCAGGAGCATTTTTTTTTATTTTTATTATCATCATTAATAATTTTTTCTCCCTTACTTGAAAGTGTTTTAAGAAAGCAACTGATTATAAAAAATCATAATTTTAAGCACATTTTGCTTTGAGGTGACTATTGTGTGATTGATGCTGTGATAATCAATATGCAATTGTTCCCCAATAAAACTGCTGTTGTGATACAGTTCAGAGTATCAGTTACTGTTATGTGTAGTTTTATATATATATATATTATTTGAATACATTATAATGTAAAAAGAAAGTATAATTTAACAGTGATTTAATGGCGCCCTCTAGCGGCAATAAATAGTACATAGTAACAAAGAACATGGCTGCCATCTACAGGTAACTACCCAGGACAGTTCCGATTCATTACAGTAGCACTGATTAGATACAGTTCTTTTATTAGGTCACACACACACACACACACACACACACACACACACACAGGAACAGTCACCTCTCTGTTCACACATATAGCTTTGGCTTCATTCATTCAGCTGTCAGTCAGAACACAAACACCAGGCACCAACACTGGAGACAGGATGTGATGGACATTCATCTTGTGACAACAGGAAGTAGGGACAGGGATTCTACTGAGAAAACAAAGAGCCCCTTGACCTCTGTTTGGTCTCTCCAAACAGTGTCAGTCAAGAAAGGGCCCACTTCAAACAAGATCTGCACACAATAGAATCATTCTGACCTGCATCTGGTTTAGAGATAACAAAATGCAGAGCAACCATGATAAGAACACGAGGAAATCCAAAATAGCTATTCCCAAACTTTCATCGTTTTCTAAAACTTAAAACATACATTTTAATTACAGACTATATTTTTAATTACAAACTAGAAGCCAGACAATCTGAGGAATGCTCTATCCTCATCCATTTTCATTAATGTTGTGGTTGGGGGCATTGTTCAAATCCCTAACCCAAAGTATGACTCATAATAATAATAGTGATGCTTTTATATTATGAATTTAATTCACTGTTTGTTCTTGTTGCACCACTTTGCAAATCAGGAGAATTAAGGTGCCTCCGGTTCTGTCCCATTCCATATTTGATGATGATGTTGTTCCAAGATTAGCATATCACAGAAAAGTGTACCACCCAGAACCTCACCGCATCGACTTATTTTTCCAGGTGTTAATGTTAATTGGTTTTGGTAGTCAGCAGTTTTCCAACAGACACACCCAGTAAGACCAAGACCAAGTAAGAAAACACAAAAACTACACTACATGCCCAGTCAAATGGCTACACTAACACACGCCTCAAAAATCAACATTCCGTTGCTGGATGCCATGAACAGGCTATTTGTCTTGATTTCCGTGTTGAGCTAAAGCTGGCTGAACGTGTGTTATGAAACATTCCATGGGGGGTTTGAGAGCCACAAGACATTCAGCCAACACCTTGGAAATAGTTTCTAAAGAGACGTTACACCTTGGAATATCTGAACCAATCAAACAGTGAAATACTACGGATATAAATTATACCTGGTCAAAGATGTGCTATTACTATTCTAAGCAATTTGGCTTGCAAAGTTTTCATGTAAAGGACTTGAAAATGTGAATTACCAGAGGCAGATCTATAAATGTTTTTATTGGGTGGCATTCAGACTATGAGGGGTGGCAACTAGGGCTGGACTGGGAAGAGAAATCGGCTGGGATTTTACATAGCAACTGGCCCAAATGTTGTTGAGCGAGCTGGGGGGTTGAGCCAAAAGTTGTTGAGTCGAGGGGGTGGGGTTCATGGGCCTTATCTGCATATTTAGCTTATCGCGGCACATTCGGCCCATTTTACGGCCGACGAAACGGCCCGCTCGGTTCTCCCGATGGCCAGTCCACCCCTGATTGGCCCCAAAGTGCGTCGGCCCACCAGGAAAATGCCCCGGTATGCCAGATTACCAGTCCAGCCCTGGTGGCAACACCAAAACAAGCGCCCATGCATAGTTCTTATGGATGAAGGTACAAGCTTCATTGCAACAAGTACTAGTTCATTAATTGGAGTCACTATCAAATTACAAATATCCATTAATTTGCGATACAACTGCATTTCCACAGTAAACACATTTTGCTGCTGATTTGCCAACATTGAAAAAAAAAATGTGTTTTGCGTAATAAAAAATATGCAACAAATTGTATCTCCAGAGCTCCAAGACATTGTCTATTAAACACATCAACAAGTTCTAAATGTCCTTAAGCTTCACATATAGATCTGGCAATCTGGACCAAACATCACCACATTATGCAGGCCAAATGTTTATGAATTTTTTTATTTTGTTACGTGTATATGGATGGAAAATGCATGCATATCCCATATTATTCTGCTAATAAAGACCTGTAGGCCTATCACCTTTGCTACAGCTGAAATAATCCATTTGATAGTGATGATTAATACAAAGTTAGGTTTGAGTAAAAATAAACTGTAGAGAAAATTGTACTGTGGGGGGCAGTGCTGCAAAACTCATGAATTTCGGATTCCAATTTGCCCAGATATACAGTATATTTTTATTTGAATAAAACAGGGAGATGAGAGTAGCGAAAACACAGACACATTTATTGACAGTTCTGTATATAAAAATAACAGCAAACTCAGAAATTCAGACAGCGACAACTACAAACTCTCCACTACAGCTGCAGGAACCTGGAAAAATGTAAATATGCACCTGGGCACCATGTGAACGAGATGACACAGATCACGAACACCTGTTTCCCATCACACAACCCAGCCATATAAACACTCAGTTTATATAGGGAGGAAACACTGCGTACCATCAACAATCATCTCACCTGGTTACCACACACCTGAGAGTGATTAAGAGAGAGGGAGAAAATAGAAAAAGACAACACACACACATACACACACACACTAACAATACAGCTGAGATGGCCATCACAATGGGGGACACAGAAAGGACCATGAGCTGTAGAAAAACTATAGACACATACGAAACTGATAACAACTGCAACAAACACTCATCATAACATTCAAAATAACACATTCCAGCACCGGATCACCAGTCAAAACACACACAGATGAAATAGAAACTCCAACTCAAGAACTGGTGATGTTTCATCTGGATTATACACATACCTGACATAGCTGTTTCAATAAGTGGTGAGGACACGTCCCACCAGTCTCAACCCATAACTGTCAACGATTAATCTAATTATCATTCAGTGAATACTTGGAAACAACAGAGAAATTCATCTTTTACCTATTTTTTCCCAGTATTTGTCCATGTGGACATTGTTGAGGAAATAAACTCATCAACTCGTGAGAGTCCAAACACAGTACATGCGCTGCAATAGTAGGTAGGCGACTGGTTGATGCTGTGATCATTGGCCGCTGCAGCTGCTGTAAACAATCACATTTACATTACATTTATGCATTTGGCAGACGCTTTTATTCAAAGCGACTTACAGAGCCCTTACTACAGGGACAATCCCCCCAGAGCAACCTGGAGTTAAGTGCCTTGCTCAAGGGCACAATGGTGGTGGCCACCGTTCCACCACCAGGAACCAGCGACCTTCTGATTAGCAGCCCTGTGCTCTAGCCACTACACCACCACCACTCTGGGACCTGTCACAATCACATGATTAGTTGCTGCTGTAATCAATAATGATATGGGTCTGTAGTCATTTGTGCATTTGGGGAGAGTTTAGGCAGTTTGACATGAATAAACCCCTACACAACGTTAACATCAACAATAATATTTTATAATATATTGCCACCCTATGCCAACCCGGTAGATCCACCCTTGTGAATTACACTGTAGCAGGACACAAGCCATCAAGAGACCAGAATATAACTGAGACTTTCAGGTGGGCCCTTTTGATATAGGCAAGTAAACAACTACCTAGCAACCATCCAAAACACTCTATAATTACCTAGCAATACCCTAATGACTAGGGCTGGGTATTGATACAGATTACCCAATTCAGTTAGATTCAGATCAATATTGGTATATTTCAGTTAAAATGTCAATTTTGCTTGTATATGAAATACATTCTCTAACAGCTAATTAGGTACATTGACAGGGAAGCACTGCTATGTGTGTGTGGCGTGTCTGTCAGTGTGATGACTCCGGGCAATAAATACATTTACTTGACATCGTCAAGTTTCTATGATTCTGGTCCCTATATGTATGTATGACTTGGTTCTCTTTTAATGTAAGGGTTTTCTTTTTTTTTTTGCTCCCTGTTCATTTGGAAAGAGAATTCAGACCTTTGTCAAATCAATAAGTCACACAATTTGAGGTGTCGTTCAAGTTGTAGCCATACGGTGCTGATGAGTTTTAGGGTTGGGGTTTGTTCAAAACATGACCATTAGTTCTAGCGATGTTTGCTTATCATGTATCACTAATTAACTTAGTGATAGCCCTACTTAACACTATAGTCTGACAGATAACACTGACAAAGCAGTTTAAGTCGTGGTCATTGCTGTCCCATAGTGTAAAAAGATGAAATGTGTTTGGTGCAGGCACCAGACAGGCAACAATAGACACGGGACAATAAACAAATAGAACAGTACTTCATTCTCTTTGATTGACAGTCACTTCCTCTGTGACTGTTGTGCCCTTGAGCCGTGGCATTTAACCCAGACTGCTGTCAGGAGGCTGTTCATGCAGTCAGTGCTCCATAAATCACTTTGATTGAGAACTTCTCGCTAAATGGCAACTAACTGGTCCATCTTCTGTCAGTCACTGGATCTTTCAACCACAGAGTACTGAGCACCTTTTGTTAGTGTGTTTGTTGGAAAGCGCTGCCTTCAAAACGCCTTTTTCCAATTATAAGCAAATTCTTGCAGCAGCTCCATGGATGAAATAGTTTAACAAAAGTGTAAAAGAATGTTGAGGTGGAGAATATAATGCATGGCTATTGGTTACTGAATACCAGAATAGTGTCTGCTTGGGATATTGACGAATGTGAGACTGGAATTAGTAGTTTATAGTTGATTGGTCAGACCAATCAATGTTTTTCCATGCTATTTATTATTTAAGATTTACACATTTACACAATTGTATGAACTTTTAAAATTACCATTTTGTAAATGGTAAAGCAACTGCTGTGTATTAATTTGACATTGGTTAATTACTAATTATTTTGGCATTAATTGAACTCATTCTAAAATTGGCAACTTCATGCATATTTAAATAAATCTACCATTTGTTTCAATAACAATCCTTTTTAATAATTTTCCATACAATAAAAGTGAATGGTGACTGAGGCTATTTTTCTGCCTAATATCTTTAGTGTTCCATGGAAGAAAGAAAACCATATGGTTTTGGAACAACTTGAGGATGAGTACATTTTTGAGCGAACGATCCCTTTAAAAGTGTGAAATGTATTTATACTTTGATGTCACAGCTCATGAATGGCAGGATATTCGCCAGTGAAGGACTTGGGATTGTGTGCATTCTTATGGTGCCATCAGCTAATCAGAGTATTATATGTCTCCATGCTTATGAAATGATGGCATGTGGCAATCAAATGTCTGAATCACCTCGGAGTTTCTTCCTGAATTTGTACCACTAACATAGTTGAGATATTTATGAAATGATCAGATCATTTTGGCTTACAAACTTAAAAAGATCTTTGACAGCTTCTAAAAATCTAGATTCTTGTTCGCTCCCCCCATGCAATTTCAGTTGGCAAGAAAGAAAGTTAACCAAGAACCTCAGGGAGCTGTACTGCAAAATTCCTGATGGCTCAGTTTTCTAAAATGAATCAGACCTTGTAGCCAACATACAGTACCTGCTTTCTAAGAGCAAACCTGTGCACTCAGTGCCTCTGAGAAACACAACCACAGAAGAGCTCGTTCAACGAAGCGGCATGTGTTTTTTCTGATTGCTCTAAAGGTATTTATCTGACAGAAAGGTGTCTTTGTGGACGCTGATTTTAAACAGCCACGGCTCTCAGGCATGCATCCCAAAAACAGCACATGTGAAATCCAGGCCCTGTCCACAAGTGATACAGTATAAGAACATGAAGTGTTTGTCTATCAATCTTTTTTTTTTCCACAAGTCTGCAGAGAGTTTCTGAATCCCAATTCCAAAGACTTGTTGGAAATTTGAATACTTAAGATGTTGTGCTGTTTACTCACACATTACTGATCGCTACCCTTAATTCTTGTGTCTTCTAATGCACTAACACTATGCAGGACACCAGATGATTCTGTGAAGACAATCAATAATGTACTGTCAGGAGAATTAGTTCAGATGAACATGAGAAATAGAGACAAATCCAAGAAATTAGATCATTAACAATGTGTCAGTGTAAAAGAACATGGAACTGTGCAAAGATGTATATCAATATAATGAGGAAAAAAACTACATTAGCTTAGCTAAACAGTTGCTAGGGTGTTCTAGGTGGTTGCTAGGGTGGTTGCGTAGTCAAAAATAGCCCATGCCCAAGTAAGGTCTCTACTCTATATACTGTATTTCTCAGGTTTTTTCATTGTTGTTGTTGCCTATTTTATCATTCACCACTTATAAAATAAATAACACTCCTTTCCTCAATAAGCAGCTTGATCTGAACAATCATTATTTTCTGCAGAACAAGTAGTTGTGCAGAAAATGTGCCAGAGTTGAATACTTAAGAGTCAGGGGAATAGATTCCGGGAAGTATGGGGTGAGGTAACACCCCTCCCAAGAATCAAAACAAAAATACCTTTTGCATTCTCTTGCACGTTTACTGCCCTTCTATTCAGTCTGTGCCAACTTTTGGCTGAGGGCACAGAAGGAATGGTTTGAATTAAAACTACTGTGTTGGCATACCTTGATCTACAACAACAATTACTGCACATCAGGAAAGCTACAAAATAAGAACTCTTGTTTTTTGCAATCAATGACAGTACAAGAATAGACCAGAGTGAAAAACCCCCCAAGGGTATAATGGTGACGCCGTCTCTGCAAATGACTATTTAGAACACAAGAAATTTGTGATTTTATAATAAGAAAAAGACGATCCAATAATAAGAACTGATTATTTCATATACAGACCACAAAATGGAAAATTCACATGGTCGAAGATATGTAATTAACTTGCTATTAAGTTCCTCCAAAATAATAATAAGAAATACTCTGAATACATTTCAAAGTTTCGACTCCATCCTGTTGTGTAGCAGTTGGGTGAGTCAAAATGAAGTTTGCCGTTTGCAAATGTTAGCCAGTTTTATGTACAGTATCAGATGGTCAATGAATGGACTGTGTGCTGTAAGACTGAGGACTATGTTGGATTTAATAAACAGATCTGTGTTTATTGCTACAATGAGCAACCTGGCACGTTATGAATTATGAAGGACAAATTGTTCTTTTTATATGTTCAGAGTGGAAATACGCTACATCTATCCTTGAGTGATGATTCATCTTTGTTTTGTATTTTTCTTCTAAACATTTTCTAAAAGAACACTCTGTCATGAAAACCAGCTACTGTAAAACTTTCCTTCTAAAAGCTAAATATGTATTAAGGTGTAAGCCCGTCCTGCTTTTTCCAGCACTTGTAAAACCCTACCCTACAATTTGCTGACAAAATCGCCAAAAATAGAATTATGATCTTATTTTTATTCAATGAAGCTTGAAGAGTTTCCTCTAAATGAAGCAAGAGCATAACACAAATTAGGTTTGTAAGACTTTTTAACAAATCCACCATAAGTGCCTCAATGTAACCTCTATGTTTGCTTTTTTTTCAAGAAAAGGAGGGATGGGTTGAAATCATTTTTGGTGATAAATCAACATTATGCCACAAATGCTGTCGACTGAGCTTTACTTGTATTAAACGCAGGATTTTCCTTTAACTACAAGTCTGTTAGCAGGGGCGGATTTAGTGATTTGGGGGCCCTAGACAAAGTTCAGGGATGGGGCCCTCTTTAATGACTGTAACGATCCACACTGTCTTTGGTTTGTGTACCCTTTTATTTAAGTTTTTGGCACTTTTTATGTTCCACATTGTTCTTTGTTTATGCACTCTTTAAATTTTGGCACCTTTTATGTTCCGTATTGCCTTTTGTTTTATGCACTCTTATTTTGAAGTCTTGTCATGTCCTGTTTTCCCTCCTTGTCAATGTGTCCGGTCCTCATTGGTTTATTGTTTGATTACTTTATTATCTGTTCTAGCTTTGTCATTGGTTTTAGTTAATTGCCTTGTTATCTTGTTTTGAGTTCTGTTTTCCCATCGGTCTATGTTTCCCCTTGTTTTGTATTTAAGCCCTCATGTTCACCTTGTCCTTTCTTGGTCGTTGCTAATGTTAATGTTTGATGCTCTGTTCTTAGTTCCTGAATCCTGCCTTGGTCCGTGTACCTGCCTGTGCCCTCCTTGCAAGACCCCCCGTGTTATTTTCTTGTGTTCTTCTCTTTATTTTCCCCTCGTGGACGTTTCATTTGTTCCTGCATTTATACTTCCCTTTACTTTGCAAACTTCAAATAAAGCTGCATTTGGATCCTTACTCCCTCGTCTGCCCTCTTCATAACAATGACACACGTGATTTATGTCAGTTTCCTCTTAAAGGTGCTGTATGAGAAATATTATATATATATATTATGGTATGGAGAAAATATTCCTTCATTCTGAAAGTTATCACTGAAATACAACTAGTGTCCTGAGATACCTCATCGATTTATGTGACAGCACTAGACTATGCAAACAGCAAACAAAAATGTGTCCGTGGTTGTGCCAAATTTCTAAAATGGAGTGAATAATAATGTCTGACAACACATTATATAAAAACACAATCTGGCTACTATAAACTACAATACTGTATATACTGCAATACCTTTTTTTTTTTTTTTACCTTTCTTAATGCACATTCCCCTCTTGATTGAACTCCAAATTAGTTCAGTCCAAAAGGCTTTGATCACTTTTAGATTTGAAAACATAAAAACGTTAGCTAGATTTATGCTGCTAAATAAAGTGAAAACTAGTCAATAGTCTGAGAAAAAGTTTTCTTATTTATGAGCGTCAACGCCCAGACCATAATCATCATCAACACTGAATTGGTTACTATAGTGAGTGCTGTGGAAGCAGCGGCGGGTGGCGGTGCAGGTGCAGCAATCTGATCCATTTAGAAAGACAGTGTTACCTAAGGAAGTCTTTATTCCATTTAATTTTTTTTCTCCACAAATTCAATTCAAACTGAACTAGCAGTGGTGCTTCTGGCTTACTTGGTGCCCTAGGCAAGATTAGACATGGCACCCCCCATTAACGCCCCTTATATATATATATATATATATATATATATATATATATATATATATATATATATATATATAAATGGCACATTCTATTAACATTGACATTATACAGTATGTACAGTAAATAACATAAATTGCACAATTAAATTCAATAAATAAATTAGATGGCAGAATTCTTACAGATTGCTGCTACTCTGTGATATTACACCTAATCCCTAATTTAAATGTACCTGCAAAATCATCAATGACTTCAACATATCTTCCCAGCAGTCACATGGTTGATACTAATTATAGCAAGACCACTAAGAAGATCCTGTGTCATGGTTTAGCCTACCTATATGCCTACTGTTTATCATGGTTATCTTATGTTTGTTCATAATGAATATATTATGAACATCCATAATCCTAACCATATAGAGCCTTTAAGGCTGAGTAGCCTGTCAGGGCACCTTTCTCCCACCGTGATCTTGCATTCTGTGTGGGGGCAGGGTGGCTCGATTTGGAGCACCTATCTCCCATCACGATCTTGTGAGCTATGAGCAGGGGAGTGGTGGCACAATTTGGGGCACCTTTCTCCCATCGCGATTTAGCGAGTTCTGTGCGGGGGCAGCCTGGCATGTAACCTGTCTTGCCGCCCTAGGTGCCTGCCTATATCACCTATGCCAGAATCCACTACTGTGAACTAGCAACAATGTAGTTTAGCTTGTAACTTACAACAGAGTATACAGTGAAATCACACAAAACTGTACGAGCGGTTTGGCTCACATTCACCTTTTTATGAACATGTGTAGATTGCAAAAAACCTCACGGCCCCTAACCACATCCTCCACAGATTTAGCAATAAATGCATTGAGTTAATATGCATTATTAATAAAAACTGTATATCTTTTCTTATATGCTAAAATTAGAACTTTCCTGACCCATGACTTATAAAAAAAAATACATAATTTATATGTTAAAATATATTTAGTTTTATTTTTTTCGATTATTTTTCTTCTTTATCTTATTTATGTATACATTTTGGATGGTTTATACATATTTTTTTTAATCATTTTTATTTTATTTTATTTTTTATTTTTTTTTTACTTGAACTGTACTTGTCTTTATGATTGTATTCATACATTGTTTGATCTTAATGAACATTTATTTAGAAAAAACTCCACAGTTTTACCACCATTTGTGGACTTTTCTGACGGTCCCTTAACACACCCTCCACAGTATTAGCAAGTTTTAGAACAATGTGTGGACTTTTCAGACGGTCCCTTAACACACCCTCCACAGTATTAGCACGTTTTAGAACAATGTGTGGACTTTTCTGACGGTCCCTTAAAACACCCTCCACAGTATTAGCACGTTTTAGAACAATGTGTGTACTTTTCAGACAGTCCCTTAACACACCCTCCACAGTATTAGCAACTTTTAGAACAATGTGTGGACTTTTCTGACGGTCCCTTAAATCACCCTCCACAGTATTAGCAACTTTTAGAACAATGTGTGGACTTTTCTGACGGTCCCTTAAAACACCCTCCACAGTATTAGCACGTTTTAGAACAATGTGTGGACTTTTAGACGCTCCCTTAAAACACCCTCCACAGTATTAGCACGTTTTAGAACAATGTGTGGACTTTTAGACGCTCCCTTAAAACACCCTCCACAGTATTAGCACGTTTTAGAACAATGTGTGGACTTTTAGACGGTCCCTTAAAACACCCTCCACAGTATTAGCTCATTTTAGAACAATGTGTGGACTTTTCAGATGGTCCCTTACCCTCCACTGGGAAACTTATATCAATGTTAAATTGGCATCTGGAACAATATCACAGCGACAATATGATCGGTTAAATACGGGACAAATCGCATCCCATGTTGATTAAATCTGGAATGCATCGTTTTATCTTTAAATGGGACAATTACATATTTTACGGGAAGGGTGGCAACCCTACCCTTGGCTTCTGAGGGCCCTAGGCGATTGCCTACCTTTGCCTAGTGCTTGGTCCGCCTCTGTCCGTTAGAACGGATATTTGTAAATATTGCTTCATTGAAAAACAATTATGTCACGTAACATTAATCATCGCACCGCTTGTTACATTCCACTGTAACTTTGTAACAGTCCTTGTTGACGCACACGGTGTTGATTTCAGCACCTCTCTGCTCGGTCTGTCAGCGCGCGGTTGTGTTATCCAGCGGGCTCTGCCTCACGAGTGACGTGTGTGTGAAGAGCAGTGAGCAGTTCACATGCACGAGCTCAACAGAGATCATTCAGAGGGACGCAGAGCTCTGCTCCACAAGGTAAGAACCTGCCATTGCACATCCCTTCTTTCCATGCTCCATCGGTATAGTCTCTTTATGGGTAGCACCGAGTTTACGTGTGATCAAAATACAATTTTAAGCTATTTTTTTAAAAGCACAGTAGAAATCGCAATACCTCAGTACATGTGAAATAAACGAACAGATGTTTATTCTCAGCGATCTTCTGCATGATCTGCATTTATAAACTTCTCAAATTGTTTAATGGCTTTAAAAATATATTTGAAAGGGAAGCAAGCCAAAAGTCATGCACAAACGTTTATGTAAATAATTTTTGTTGTCTACTAATCGGGCATTTATTGATAGGCCTATGTATTAATAATATAATAATATACTGGAAGAAATAGTGGCAATAGAATAGTGAGACAACTTCTGCATATGCTTGTTCAAGTTCAAAACATCTGTGTGATTTCATCTTCTTGGGACCTCTGGCATGCAGAGAACTTTACAAGAATAAAAACAATTCTTAGTTTTGTACATTTATATTTTGTATAATGGGCATGAAGCATTTACTACACAGTTATATTAATGGAATAAGATTTTATTACAGCATATTAAATTAATGCATATGGGAATTAGCCTGTATTTTAAGTGATGTAACTGTTCGCAAGATCTATAATTTTTTTGCATTATTAATAATTTAAACTTTATATACAGTTCACATAAATAGTTCTGTGGTGTAAAATGGGCCTACAAATGTTCTCTCAATATGAGGCCATCAAAGCCATGTGTGATAATTATACAAAAATGTTGTTTAAAACAGTTTTAGGTGAAGTATAGCACGTCACACAGCAGGACACTGCTTTACTGCAACTGCTTGACATGTCAACTGTCCATTTGAATGATTCATACTGTAATCCAGTTCAGTATTTAATTGACGAGGTTTAGTTTTATTAACTATGTTTTGAAGAAGCTTATGACATCGGCAATTAAGATTCAAAGTAGGTGTCCTTGCATTGGAGGTTTTGCCAATATTTTGATGTTTAATTAGAACTGTAAAAGACATCATGATGGTTACATAAGTCATTTAGCTTTCAATCCACCCCTCAAATCAATTAGTTTTATCTCTATGGTTTCCTAAAGCTATTTAGTGGTTTTCCAGCGGTTGAGTCAATTCATATGAACAGTCACATTAACATTAAGACAAACAAATTCCCCTTGTTTTTTCTCAATGAATTATGAGACACTCTGGCTCCAGAGACCAGCAAGTGTAGCCTACATTTAGCTGAGTGAAAAGCCTGCTTGTTTAGCCCATGCAATGACAGAATGTTCTTACGGGACAAAATGGGCGCATACAGAGGGTTCACTTCAATAGTGGAAAGTGCCCAGAAGGAAACAGCTGGTTAAACAAATATTGGGGCCACAGAGTGTGTAAAAGTATAAATTAATAATGCATGGCTTTATTTGACATGTGAATGAAGCATTCTGTATTGCTTGATGAGTTGAGCTTGCCATCTATCGGTTTGGAGCATGAATATCACGTACATTTAAAACCCATTGAGTTTCTACATGGTAAGCCACTAGGGCACTCTTGCCTGACTTTCTTCAAAATAACATTTCCACTGTAACATACACAGGACTCTTTTATCATACTATATATGTATGTATATATGTATGTCATGTATAACACATGGAAAGTGCAAAGTTGCAAAATAGCAAAGCAAAAAAAGCTGGTTAAGTCAATGCATGTTGCCATTTTTGTAGTTAATCAGATCTGTCTGGCAGCTGTTTGGTTGCTGATCTCAAGGTCATGTTGCCAGATTTTTTCCGAGATAGGTCCAGTGGTCTGAGATGACCACGGCTGAACTCTGACCTTTTACTCACATTGCTGCCAGATCACATTAAAGCTGCAGATTTTCTATGTGACCTCTGAAATTGATTCTCCACACTTCTGTGATGTAGTAGAGGGCGGCCTCGAGCGATGCAAATCATTTCACCCCTGATCTCCTCCAGGTTAATGCCTTGCATCACTTACTGCATTAGAGAGCCTGTTTAATGTCTGTTTCATTAATAAATGGAGTATTTTTATGCTTATACTGATCACTGCCAGTTTGTTGAGGTTAAAATATAATTATATTTCTGTACTTACTATTTTACTTTGGATCTATGAATTGTTGGTTATGTTAATGATGAGAGCCTATTTTGAGAGACTAATTTAGAGATTGTTCAGAGATTTACTCAACTAGGGTTGGGAACTGATTTCACTTTGGGAAAAAAAACAGAACTTTTGGTTCCGTTAATGGTTCTCGAACAAGCATTCTTCTGCCAATGCGGAAGGAACACTGCACTAAATACTCTGCCAGTCAGCGGCATAACACTCCTGAATCTACATCGTAAAACATACAGCACAACCACTGCAGTCCAATTCCCAAACTAATTATTTTCACATAAAATGCAAAGCGAGCATTTCGCGTGGCGCGATTACATACAAAGTCAATGCAAAGATGAGAAACGGCGCTAATAAATGCAAATTTGTGCCAGGCAACGCAAATTAAATGCATGATGCGACTCGAACACGCAAAATCTCTTCATTCGCTTCATTGGAGTATTCACATGAGTTGAAATTTTTAAACTCGAGCGAGAAATTCGCATGACACATTGTCACGAAAGCCTATCAGCATTGAGATTGTCCAGATGTCAGTGACGTACTGACATAGTAGCAGAAGAAATCTGGAAAAATGGATGAAAACAATTGTTGTAGCGATGTGTGGGCACCCGAAATGTACAGAGACCGGACGAAAAAAGACATCGCTTGGAGGAAAGTGAGCGAGGAAGTTGGACTACCTGGTAAGTTCTGAAAATATGCACGTCTACTTGATTCTAGCGATTGGTCGTACTTTACTATGAACCAAGTCGTAGAAGCTCCTCCTCCTGTCCTTTTCTGGAAGAGAAGGGGGAATACTCGTGGGTTCGCGTTACTCGTCCCAAATGATTGGCTCTTATGAGTCAGTTCTTTTGAATCTACAGTGCAAAACATATATCGCAACCAGTGTTGTCCAATTCCCAAACTAATGACTCTTTTGAATCAGTTCTTTTGAATGTACAGCATGAAACATACAGTGCAACCAGTGCAGTCTGATTCACAAACTAATGACTATTATGAGTCAGTTCTTTTGAATCTATGGTGCGAAACATACAGTGTAACCATTGTTGTCCAATTCCCAAACTAATGACTCGTGGTTGGTTCTTTTAAACCTAGATCACAAAGCATACAACGCAACCAGTATAGTCTGATTCCCAAATGAATTACTCTTATGAGTCGGTGCTTTTGAATGTACAGTACGAAACTTACAGAGCAACCAGCGCAGTCCGATTCCCAAACAAATTACTCTCTCCCAAACTAATGAATCTTTTGAGTCAGTTCTTTTGAATGTACAGCATGAAACATACAGTGTAACCAGTGCAGTCTGATTCCCAAACTAATGACTCTTATGAGTCAGTTCTTTTGAATATATGGTGCGAAACATACAGTGTAACCAGTGCAGTCTGATTCACAAACTAATGACTCTTATGAGTCAGTTCTTTTGAATGTACAGCATGAAACATACAGTGTAACCAGTGCAGTCTGATTCACAAACTAATGACTCTTATGAGTCAGTTCTTTTGAATATATGGTGCGAAACATACAGTGTAACCAGTGCAGTCTGATTCACAAACTAATGACTCTTATGAGTCAGTTCTTTTGAATGTACAGCATGAAACATACAGTGTATCCAGTGCAGTCTGATTCACAAACTAATGACTCTTATGAGTCAGTCCTTTTGAATGTACAGCATGAAACATACAGTGTAACCAGTGCAGTCTGATTTAAAAATTAATGACTCTTATGAGTCAGTTCTTTTGAATCTATGGTACGAAACATACAGTGTAACCAGTGCAGTCTGATTCCCAATCTAATGACTCTTATGAGATGTTCTTTTTAATATTTTCAATCGTTTTGACACTTCAAACAGGTCAGATGGCAAGAGGCACTTGCCTTTTAGGGCTTTATTGTAATACATATTTCAGCACTGAGATTGAAAAATGCTGGCTTTGGACCGAGACAATCACGTCTGAATTGCAAATAAGGGCATGTAGAGGAACTATGTGCTTTGTGCAAGTCTGACCCTCTTTGAGGACACCTACAAGAACATGATTCAGTTTTAAGGTTTAAAATGCTTCATGTTCTGTAAAGCTAACAAACACAGTCCACTGTTTAGAGGAAGCATATAGTTTTCCTGATCAGTCTTTTCTTCTGAAACACACATTTGTTATATAATTTTGTGGATAAGGACTGTAAATCTTTTTTTAATGGCTAAGATGCCTGGTAGCTTGGACTGGATGAGTTGAGGATGCTAGTTCTCTCTCATGCGCAGTAGTAGAGAAACTGTCGCAGTTTATGCATCAGTACTGAGGGCTCTTTGTGTGCTAAGGTGGCGCGAGGGTGACGTCAAAACCTACAGAACTCTAATGAGATACTGGGTGGGTGGACTGGTATGAACCCACTTCATATACCGTTGGAGGAAAATATTCTTTTTCGAACGACCAGTTTATTTGTAGTACAGACTATTTTGTGTTTAAATATATAGCCTTACCAAGAGTAATGGGCGCTTTGCTCATTTTGAAATTGTTTTCATGGGTTTTTTACCTGGTAAATAGACATAATCTGTTGTTAATGGCAAAGTGTGTAAATTCTGCACCTCTATAGTGTCACCGAATGGTTTTGGCAGATTTCTCGAACACTCCATCTGCCATAGTCAAACAAATAGGTTGTCCCACTGCAAACTCACACTACTGTTTGAGCCAGTGTTGCAATGGCTGGGATGCTCACACAAATAATGCAATGTTTTGATAGCTCCACAGAGCCACAGTATTCTGGGAAACCAATCTCCAAATGGTGTATTTATAAGTTGTCTCTGCATATTAAGATGGGTTTGGATAAAGTATTTTGACAAGGAAAAAGTGACACACATCAAGAATGTTACCTTCTGCATGCATTGCACTATGTCAAAAAGTCCATCCACTGTTCTACATCCGAGCGTAGTTATTCCACTTTTAGAGCCAGTATGTGCCACCAAGTCAAAGGTTCTTTATGCCTTGAGCATAGAGCTCTCCCTTATGCTGGAGTATATGAATAGAAGGTATATTTTATTAAACCCATATGGACAATTCAGGTACAAACCAAATGAAAATATTACTTGCTTTTTTTTTCTTTATGCTATAGAGAATTAAACTAATAGTGTCATTTTTTCCAGTTACATGATGTACACTTACATGAGCTGAAGACTCCAGTTGTATCAGTTGCCAAAAAAAAAAAAAAAAAAAGTAGTTTTATTGTGCACAAGGGTGGTCTTCCTTTTACATCATGTTGAGATCACATGGCCAGTTGAATACTATTCACTTCAGGTCAGTAACCCCCATTTTCAGCCAATTTTGGTTTTGGAAAAAAATAATCACAGGTGGCAAATAGGCCTGTGAATACAGTATTTGTTTTACAATGGCATCGGTAACCGGAAACGTTTGCCATTTGTTATCCATGCAGATAGGTGTCAATGTATAGTTCAAGACCCCTGTCTTATCGACTAGTGAAACATGAACAAAAAATGACTAAGTGTACCATAAAAGTTGTCACTTTAATGTGTTATAAGTATATTTATCCAATAGTGTAGTTGAAAACATGAGACTAGCATTATTTTCAGTGATACAGCATTAGATTTCTCTTTTTTTGTAAGTTTTCTTTCTAAGTCGTTTGCCACAAATCTCCAAAAGGTTTTTTAATATGGATCCCAAAAAGAGTCTTTGGTTCAGAACAGACTGTCTCCTTATTTTACACACGGCTGAATGGCTGAACTGTTGCAATTGGCTCTCAAAAGGCTCAGATGTGAAACACTATATCATATTTTTAATATAAGAAAAGCAACACTCAGTGGGGGCCTATAGCGCAGGATACTAGGTGAATGCATACCGTATATAAAGCAGAAATTAAGCTATATTTAGCTAAACATGTTACAAATAAACCAAACCAATCAAGAATGTTCCAATATGTCAAAACAACATTAACTGTCTGAATACAAATGGGGTAAAACCACAGCTGTGTGTTGTAAAATAGTTCAAATGGAATGGACTTATGTAATGAAGACCACTTTAGTCAGCGCTTGTAGAGATTGGGGGTCAAACACAAGCTTGACCCCTAGAGAAAACACATGGAAAGATTTTAAATGTTGTGACATGACTCTTTAAGATGTTGGGGTTGGGAGTGGTGTGTTGGCTGCCAAAAAATGCGTAATGGCCCGTCCAATTACCCCGTCAATGGGACCAGTCTTACAAATGTTAGTGTGCAAAAACTACATACATGTCAGTGGGTCTTTCTGCACAGCTCATAATAAGATACAGTTGATTTGCCTGGCAAATAAACACATGTGTGTTTCAGGGAGAGGCTGAAAACTCAGTCAGCGTTGCCCTGAATATGCCTGCAAAGATCAAATCTATACAGTATTTCAATACATTCCAAATTTAAGTGACTATTGACCTGTAATAATGGCTGAAGTGGTTTAGTTTAGAAGGATTTGGGAAATTCAGACAGTTTGTGGAATTTATTTAGAGGAATATCTAAAGGAAACTGGCCGAATTTATATCTTCAAAATCCTTTAAAAAAGTCTCCTAAGCCAATTCCACACTAATATGTTTTCGTTTACGCCTCTCATTCACACTAGATTGGCGTTGTCCTTTACAGAAAACTGAACGCCTTTGAAAGCGCTCTCCATAACCACATACTTTAGAAAACGATGATGTTAGAAAACTGAAAACGAATTAGTGTGGATGTGGCATCAACATGAAACACATATTTTATTCTCAGACACCATTTTCTTGTATCGATTTTAATCAGTCCTCGATGATTAAAAAAATTAAACATGACATTTCTGGGCAATTTTAACGTTAAACAGACACATTGAGAGGTCTTTGAAAACCAAACCTGATTTCACTGTGAATGAGGTTTAAAGATCCTGGTCAAACATCTGTCATCTGTCTAATGTCTAGTGCAGAGAGATGGTTTGCTCTTCAAACACAGCGACTCTTTTGAAGGTAGGAAACAATCCTGTCTGTGTCTGATGTTATGGAAATTAAGGGTTACTGAGCACTTTGTGAAATCAAACATAATCAGTCATTGAAATCACAGGTTTACCATTTTATATATGTGATTTACCATTTCTGCACTTACCTGAAAACCACCAATGTCACCTGCACAGGTTTGTTTAATAAAGTTTTTAGCTGCATTTCCTGGTAAGCACAATTAACCTCATCTCTCATGCATATCAGCTCAGGTTGAAATTAGTGTGCGCTCTTTAATATTTGTGTGCTATTTGGATCGCTGAAGGGCATCTTCATGCTGTCAGTTTAGTTAGCATCTTTAGTTACCACTGCTGATCACCTGTGTTATTATGTTTAAAGAAAAAACTGAAAGGACAAATGAGATTCAGCGCCATTGAAACTCTTGCGGACTTGCTTATGTTCATGCAAACATGCAAATCAGGTTATTTTTGGCAATTTCCTGTAGAAATATTGCTTTCAGGTACACTGCTAATTAGTGGTTGGCCATTATGTTTTTCAACAGTCGATGCAGATTTGAAAGAACAGGACGGCAATATACACATAATACAACATCAAATGAGAAATTGCTGAGATTAAATGAACACATTTTGTATTTAAAATTGACTGAAATGATAAACAGGGACAATTCAAGTTCAGTGGTCAATAGTTATAAAATTTTGAGTTCATTTAAAATTAAATTTGATTATAAATAAAATAAATTAATAATAATTTGAATAAAAACAATTAGTGGAATATACATTATATCAGTGCATTGCCATTGTGCCATTAGTTTACTCAATAAAAACACAAATTCTTACAGTATGTTATCTGAACACATTAGTGAATATAATTTGATTTGGCAAAAAATATAAACTTAACAAATCATGGAAATATTTTTTACGGTATGGTGTATCATGCTCTATTGAATTGTAGCCCGTCTCAGTGAAATTCAAACACGGAGGGAAAGTTGATCATTTATTATCATAATACTATTTTACTTAACAGTTTACATATCTCATATGGACCTGTTTTTCTTAATTACTATTTTTTTATTTTGATCAAGTCTTATGTATTATGTGTTCGACAAAGTCTCATTTAAACGGTCCGCATATCAGAGCCACGACAGACACGTTTGAGCTCATAGTGCTAAAGTGCTCACCTGATTCATTCTCCCTCTCTCTCCACAAAAGTTCCCTGTAACATTTAACTGTCTAATGATAAAAGGCTAATATCAATAAAACTAATATCCTATACTTTCTGCAAATATGTGCATATCTCCTTTAAATAGATGTAATAAACCAACCTCACACAACTTCAGTAGATCCAGCATCCTGTGGAGCGCTCATTTATTTACCCCTAAAGCACATATTCTTTCATTCTCTCTTCAGCAGTTCCCTTTAACTTTTAACTGTCTTGTCTATTGAAAAAAGGCAAATATCAATAAAACTAATATCATATACTTTCTGCAAATATGTGCATATCTCCTTTAAACGGATGTAATAAACCAACCTCACACAACTTCAGTAGATCCAGCATCCTGTGGAGCGCTCATTTATTTACCCCTAAAGCACATATTCTTTCATTCTCTCTTCAGCAGTTCCCTGTAACTTTTAACTGTCTGGTCTAATGATAAAAAGTGAGATATCAATAAAACAAATATTTTATAGCCTACCATCTGCAAATATGCGCATATCTCATTAAACGGATGTATTTCAAGTACCTCATGAAAATCCAGGGTTTTCTTCCAGTCAGGCGCTAATCTAATGTTCCTCTAAAGCACATATTCTATCCAGAATCAAAACTTCAGGGTCAGGATCAAAAGATCATGACGGTCTGTCCATGACAATCAGGCCATTTAAACTATAAGTAAATATCTCATTCACTATGCACTGTATGTACAATTGGTTTGATTCTGTATTTTTGTAGAAAATGCGATTGTTAATGCGCACATGCCATCCATACTTTCTGGACTACTGTGTGTACTGTTATTTCCTTCTTCCTAATATATTAACAAGCATTTACAAACACTTTTACAAATATTAACATGTGCAAATAAATTACAAAAATTTGGTGACTAAACAGAAATCAGAAGAAACTGGTATCTATCATTTTAAATACAATATTATTTTATATTTTTATATTTTATATTATTATAAGTTAAAGTTTAGTGTAAATTTTGGAAATATAGTCCTTAATAAGAGTTTATTAATTTTATAGCAATTTTATGTTTGTAATTTACTTTATTAAATTGTGTGATATATCAGCATTGTATCAGCCTTTCAGCCACCCTGTTCTCTGGATACTGGCATCGGCATTGGCCATTAAAAAACCTATGTTGGTGGATCACTATTATTCTAATTTAATTTTGGGTATATGTTAAAACAACAAAGTAGCAAATATTTGAGAAGGTGCTTCCTTTTGTGTGTCAATATTACACTGATCACACTGAGAGATTATCACACTGATTTGGTTTACAGTCCAATTAAATACAAAGATAAAATAGCTGATTTTATATGTTCATCTGCGGGAATTAATTTGACTACTTTTAACCAGCATGTTATAGTTTGTGTGGTCAGTGCATTAATTCCCACATTATGAAGGCCAATCTTTCAATACAATCCCACACCGAATTCAGAACCTGTTAAAGAATACAAAACAATATAACTTTATTACATAAATAGCTAGTGGCAAATGGCTTCTTAATGGCAAAACTGGCCCGACCAAATAATCAGTGAAGGAAGACGAATGAATTGAAACTGCTATAGCGAGCAGCCCCCTCTGTTGGTCAAAATAAACAGCACATGGTAGGCTTTGCTGCTCGGGCAGCAAAGGTTTCTTGCCATGTAATATAATTCCCCATGCAGGCTGTTTTGAACTTGTGGGAAAAATGGAGACATTTCCAGGGACAGCTCCAGTCAGGGACAGACCACCAAAAACCGGGACTGCCCCCGGAAAACGGGGATGTCTGGTCATCCTATTAAAAAAATTCACTAAAAAATGAAAACAGAAAATATTTTGACAAGGTATTCAGACATATTTTTCAGTCTATCTGAAACTGATATAATGGAGAAACTATTAAGCTGTTAATCAGCTTAAATGTACAAATATCAGTGATTGATGCTAGCTAATTTATTGGTTTATCACTAAGAATGTATTGCTATTCTGTATTCTGACAGACGGCAATTTACTTGGCAATGTTTCTGAAAAAAAAAATTGTTGGCAGTTTAAAAGGTCAAATTGCATAATGCATGATTAGAATGAATATAGTGCATATGGTCTGTGCACAGTAAATGCTAAATGACCACTACTACTTCTCAAGATCTACTGCTAAATGAAAAAAGGAATAGCCCTCATAGTAATTCAAAGCAACTACTCAAATCAACCACTTAAGGGATTATGTTTTGGCATCCTAGGCAATGAGGTCAAAGGGAAAATCAGGCTCCTGCCAAAATGGATCCATAATCTCCCTGAGCTTCACAGCTGCTCAGGAACCAGTAGTAAAATTCTGTAATTATATGCCCCCCACGTTGTGCCGACAACATTACCACTCACCATTGTGTAGTCAAATTGTATATGAAAGAAAGTTGTGTGTATAGTCTCTAAAACTGCTGTTCTCTGAAGATCAGATAAGATTGGATCTCATCTTCTACTAACAAATGACTCTTCTGACGAAATACGTTTTATGAGCCAAACCCTTTGCATTAAACAGGACTATTAACATCTATTATAAGTTCATTTAGAGTGACTGTTTTCAAACATCATTGCAAAAGAATGTTAATGGACACTCGCTAAAAAGCCCAGATAACAACACTTTACATCAGTTCTGTAAAAATAACGTCTAACAAATGAAAGGTTTAAGTTTTGCAGAAGGGATTTCCAAATGAGGATCGGAAAGTTGAATAGCTGGAATAATCTGTACTTGAGTTAAACAAGCATGTTTAAATGGGACCTATCCCAGACTTAAGAGTTTTGATAACTCCTTAATTTCTTTACAGATGATGCATGCTCATATTCCACAGCACCAAGAGTTTGCATTTCTGCTTAAAAAACCTGACCCAGAAAAAAATTCTTCATTTGTTTGTGATTGCAAAAAAACTAATCTGTCCCACTTCCCAGAAGATAAGTTCTCAAGTTGCGCAAGACTATGATTCATGTAATGCTTAAGTGAATTAACTGGTGGTCTGGCACTGTTTTTAAACCATTCTTGCATACGGATCAATTGCAGTAGTGTGTTTAAGACGTTTACCCATATTCTAAAAACACAAGGCATGGCTTGCTTTCCCTGTGCTTGACCTCACTGTACACAATGGAATTTCACAAAGGAATGTGATTGGTAACAGTGTTCTTTGTCAACAGCAGAGTTGGTGTGGATAAGAGTTAACAGTCTGTGTTTGCTTAACCGTCACCCCACAAAACAGTGCATGTTTGAGAGTTGTTAAGCTAATGCCTTAGGGTCATTTAGGGTGGGAACAACTCTTCCCACTGTAACAATTGTGTCATAAAGTGTCCTCGTGGGGCAATTTAATTTGAGCAAATCCATGAGGCATCCTTCCAGTCCCTGCCTAATTTGTTGTATTACTTTTTGCAGTGCCTAGGATGTGCAAAACATTTTCAAAATTGACAATTCGGTGGGTTGACTGAACCACTAGTGGAAAAATTGGTCTTAAGGAAGTTGTGTATAATTAGGCTGGTGAATGCATTCTTGCACAAAAAAAATCTAGACGCAGTTGACGTTAAAAGCTGAAAATCTTTTTTTATCTAACACGGCATTTAAAAAAACACAAGACGCTGAAAAAAATTGCTGGACAACCAAAAATGTGCATGTTTACCTAGTAACATTTAAAAAAAAAAAAAGGCACAGACACAAAAACAGATTTTGTGTGAATGGCCCCAAAGATGTCTTTTTGTATGTGTTAAGAATTAAAACTATGCTGCTAAAAATACACAAACAATACGTTTGTAAGTAACCCTACTATTCAACTAGTCAGTAATAGACTGCTGGATGACTAGTCGACAATTGTGCCCCATTACTATCGCCTCGAACTCCCATAGTGCTTAGATGTATTTTAGATGTTTTTTGAGTTGTTTGCAATTCTTCTCCTGCACTGTACCATAAGGCTTTGCCTTGTCCCAGCTGAGCACACTGTGTTAACTTATCTGTCACAGGAGAAGGCACACTGCATCTGCGAGTCTTCAATGTTATCAGGGGTGGCTTCCTGCTAGGCATAATGACTCTTTGCAGGTTGCATGGGTTTGGGGGGGGGGGGGGGGGGGGGGGGGGGGGGTTGGTGTTGGCTACTCTGCAGAGCAGTTCTGCTGACTGCAGTAGAGAGGAACTACCTCAGTGCGTCAGCACTCTGAAATTAATGAAGAAAAAACACGGATCAATCAGTGTGACTGCAGAGAGAGAAAGAGAAGTCTACACAATTTCAAACCCTGATGTTTTGCATAGCTGTTCTTACATGCACTAGTAGCTGAGAGCACACGCTCCTTAAGATGGTAAGTTTTTGTTGAGCTCTATGTCTGCAAAGGTTGTGCTGTAAGGGGACTATCTGTGCTTTAGAAATACTGTATGCCTGCAAAGTTTTATGTTAGTGTGCCATAGCAAGCATCTTGACTGCACTTTTTGCACACTTCAGTGCCTCACAAGGTGAAGGGTACAGAAAACAACTCTGCAGCACTGGTGTTTGAATTGCAGTGGTGTTAATTGAGATTAATGCATGCATGAAAAAGTTTAAGGTTCCTGGACAGTTATTTCTGTAATAGTCCTCTTTATGTAGTAGGCTCTTTGGGAGATATGGTGAAAAGGACATGGTGTGTATTGGTCTTTGCATGACAGCTCTACATAGGGGATTTTTACTGCAGATGGGAATATGCAGAGGATCTGCTTCTCAACGAAAACAGATCTTTGTTCTAAACTAAATGGACAACTGGCATTGTATAAATGTTGCTCAATTATACAGCTCCTAAGAATATTTATTTTATCCTAGAAAACTCAACTTGGATTGGCTATACCGTAGAAAATGGTTTCGTCAAATGCATACTGTCTTACTGACCCCCATTCTTTTCTCTGTGTAGTGAAGTGATCCCCCAAACCCCCCTGGGGCTATAAGTAAAGATGAAGGTGATCTGTCTTCCTGTTTGCATCTTGGTCTTCTTCTCCGTGAGCCGAGCAGACAACTTTGAGGAGGCGTACAGCGACCTGGAACACTCTAGGACCATATACATCTCAGGTAAGGGTGAGAAAAGGAGGTGTATGTGTTTGTGATTGTGATTATGTGTGTAAGTAAGAGAGTCTGGGCTGTACTGCACATCCCCTAAACGGTGTTTCACCCTCCAGCATTTCTGTAAGACATGGACATATCATAATTATCTCACTGGGTGTCAGTTTAGGTGATTCAAACCCTTCTGGGATCCATCACAAGACGCATGTTAGTGGCTGGTATTTCTTAATTGATGAGCCACTGGGTTTCCATATTTACTTGTGCTGATATCAGTATCGGTAGTATCACATTCTTCCCAACAAAATCTACAAAACAATTATGATCAGTTTGTCACCAACAATATAGTATGCATTATTAAGTATAAACCACTGTGCACCATCCAGGTAAAACATGATTACAAAAACATTTGAACTTTTAATTTTCAAAGTTAATCTGAGTTTTTGACCTACAAGCGGTGGCGAAAGAACAGCATACAGGTATGCAGCATATGCAATGCAAACTCAACCAACCAAAAAGGGGGTTGCACAGATGGCAAAATGTTCACCTGGTCAGGCACCAGTTTCTAGGGATGATGAAATTGTATTCCCTCCTGTAAATGGGTAATAATAATAATAATAATAATTCCTTACATTTATATAGCGCTTTTCTAGGCACTCAAAGCGCTTTACATAGTATCACCCTGGATGATGCGACGGTAGCCATAGTGAGAGAGAAACGCCAACCACACACTAGCTATTGTTGGAGAGGAGAGAGTAAAGTGATGTAGCCAATTCAAGGATTGGGATTATTAGGAGGCCATGATAGATACTGGCCAGTGAGGGGAATTTTGGCAGGACACCAGTGTTATACCCCATCTCTTTACGAGAAGTTCCCTGGGATTTTTAATTACCACAGAGTGTCAGGACCTCGGTTTACAGTCTCATCCGAAATATGGTGCTTTTTACAGTATAGTGTCCCCGTCAATATACTGGGGTATTAGGACCCACACAGACCGCAGGGTGAGCCCCCCCTGCAGCCTCACTAATACCACTTCCAGCAGCAACCTTAGTTTTCCCCAGGAGGTCTCCCATCCAGGTACTGGCCAGGCTCAAACCTGCATATATTTAGTGGGTAGATGCTCCTGGCCTATCAGCCCCAACAACAATACGCAAAATTACATTTTTATAGATTTCTTGGTGTCCTGTTATGATGTGTCATGCTGAGTATTTATGTAGCTCAAGAGACAGAACATGGCGCAAGCAATTGCAAAGTCTTTTTCGATAAAAGCATCTGCCAAATCCATCAATGTAAATGTAAATCTCATTGGTCCAAAAATTACACAATGTTATGGCAGGCTGAAATGTTCGTGCAGCATTTTACTTACCCTGAGAACTGAAAAATGACTTGATGCTGGAAACTTGTTGCATCGCACATGCATGGACATAGTGTTACTGTAAGCCTTACAAAGCAGAAGTTGAATTCATCTGCAGTTTAGCTGCAGTGTGTCCTAGCTGACAGTGGGCGACTCGCAAGTTTTATCAGCAGATCCAACAGGGTGCTGTTGAGGACAAATTGACTGTGATAGTCCTACTCAGAAATCTCACAAGGATCCTTATGTGAATTTGAGATGTCTTCCTCCTGTTGCTGGGGACAAGTATGGGGGAGTTTTGTTGATATACACAAATCTCTTGCACACTGAGTAAACATGAGGTTTGATTTACCTTGGAATCACACTCCAATCACATCTCAAATGAGTCCTGAATATGTCTCATGCCACTTTGGAACCATTGTGAGAACCAGATGGCATTAGCTATAGCTGCACAGAATTGTAGCGGCAATATCAAAAAGAATTTCAATGTTTTCTTCCATAATAAATAATTTACTACTTCCTTCCATGGCTCTAAGCAGTTGTAAATGTTATGGCAAATTGATTTATCACACATAAGTATTGAATGGCATGAGTCAACAACAAAGCCAGCACAACAGCATGTGGATATGGCAACCAGTCATAAGTCTGGCAAAAAGGTCACAAGAACAACATTGTCTGCTGGTGGGAAACTCAGATTGGCACATTCCTCTTGTTTTATGTGGTCTTTCAAATGGTTGCAGGAGATGGAACACCTATTGGAGTGTCCTCACTGGAGGAATATTTAGTCAATATTAATAGTCCCTCTGAGATTCCTTCATAAACATGCAAGGGAGTTTCCAACTAAAAAAAAAAAAAAAAAAAAAAAAAAAAAAAATCGAACAAACACAATGATTCATGTATTTACAAAACCACAACAGGCAAGGATGGATTCACACTGAGTACTTTAACCCTCATGCACAGTTTGGTCATTTTTGACTGAAATCAATTTAGTTTCTTCAATAAAACTGGTTTAATTTATCTGAATGTTATGAGACTTGGGGTCTTTTCATCGATTTGATATCTGAACACACACAAAGACATTTAAGTTGTTTCGATTAGTCTAAGTGGAAGAAAAAAAATAAGTTACACTTGTACTGTTCCCGGTCAAATGTGACTGCCTGAGGAAATGAATGGGAAACACTAAAAATCACAGCTTTTTTATTTATTTATTATATAAAATGTAAAAAATAGCCACAATGCAGAAAAAACACACACAGACATGAAGGGGTGAGACTACCAAATATCAAGAGTGCAAAACACAAACACTAATATACACACACACACAAAGCTGAACTGGTCAGACTATAAAACAGAGTTATTATTTTTAATATAAAACATTATTTTTGTTAATTTGTCAATAAATAAATCAGCCACAATGCAGAACACACACACACCAAAATGAATTGGTGAGACTACAACACATCTACAATGCTGAACACACACACACACACTCTCTCTCTCTCTCTCTCTCTCTCTGCAGCCATCTAGGGTTTATACTTGTAATTTCATCTGGTTTTTATTTTTTGGTATTTTGGCACATCACATTTGGAACTAAGCGATGGCTATTAACCACGTCTCACTCTGCATTAAATTATTGTCATTTATTTGATCCTTATTTGCTTTATGCTAAATATTTTGTAAGGGTGTTATTGCAACATGGCAATCACACTCCGATCCCAAACAATACTATAAATCCGAGACCACCTGGATGAGATAATCTCAGTCAGATTGCAAATGAACTCTGGAGTGGTCTCGCTTGTGGTGAGAATGTGACCCAATGGACCAATGAACCAAACAATATCCCAATATATCAGATGGATCTGCTGAGAAGAAATACAGATATAGCCTTTTGGCAAGTATATTAGATATAGTTGCACATTTAAAATGGGAGTTGTTCAATAATTCCTGTAGTAATTTTAGCACAATCGCTTCTCTCTTTTGGATAGCGGCAGAACAGACAAAGGTAGGATGCCATCTGAAACGTTTTCACAGATAAAAACCTGGTTTCACTCGTTCTGTGTGTATGCTTGTGTATGCATGTGTGTGGGCGAGGGGGGGGGGGCTTAGAGACCATGACAACAGGTCCTTTTCAGTGCAATAAATGTATGCAAAGCAGCTACTCACAGATAAAAATAACCGTAATGGACATTTTACAACTAATACCCATTACTGTGTCTAATAATATTTATTTGCAGAGCAACCTCTGACTGGATTGTGAATTCTGTACCATGCAGAGACATTTGCATAAATGTGACATAAACAATACTCAAATATCTATACCAGTTGACACCATTTTACAGGTGCATAATTTTAACTGGTATATCGATGTATGAGCTAAATTATAGAACTGCGCATAAACATTCTGACCAATGAGGGAACAGTTTGCTCAAATGAGACTTTTATTAACACAGTTTTAGTCTGTTTTGAAATATATCCCTTGTGAAAGTAAACCAAACCATGAAGAAAATGCAACAGTGTGACTATTTTAGCCCCTGCTTTGGAACAAATCAAGCAAGCTAAAGTTCTGAAATCTCGTCTTTGATTTTTTCAGAAAATGAACCCCGACTCTCAGTTGATACAGCACAAACAAAAGTGATCTCACAACGTGGAGGCAATGCCACACTGCCGTGCAAATTCAACCGGCATCCCACTTCTGTCCCAAATCCCAAGTTGAGGATCAAATGGACTAAACTGACTTCAGACTATCTCAAAGAAATTGATGTGTACGTAGCTATGGGCTTCCACAAAAAGAGCTATGGTCGTTTCTATGGCCGCGTGCACTTGCAGGCTGCCAGTGAGAACGATGCCTCGCTGGTCATCACTGAGATTACGCTGGAGGATTATGGGAACTATAAGTGTGAGGTCATTGATGGCTTGGAGGATGACACAGCGGTTGTATCCCTTGACCTGCAAGGTAAAACACAGCTTTAAGTCCCCAGTTTGTGGCTGTCCTGTATGTGGTCTGATAGAAATTAGGATAAAAATGTTTTGGTGAACAGAAAAAAAAACATGTTGAGCAACATTTCTATTGTAAAACTGAGCTTGTTTTTCAGCTTTCACTCTAAACAGTTTATGCAACACAAGCAGTACATATGAAGTGAAAAACATTAAATTAACTCCATATTTCTTTGTAATTTATTGGGGCAAATAAACACTGGATCATGTTTAGCATCCTTAAAGGCAGATAGCTGTGAGAGCAGTGTAAAAACTCTATTCACACAGTATGTAATGTAAACACTATTTAACGCAGAGTAGAACGACTTTAAATTTAAACCATCAGCAAGATCATGATGCAAGAGCTATCCGGGCCAAATAATGGGACACTCTTGTCATCTTTCAGTAGCATGCAATAAATCAAAATGCCAGAACATTTTAACTCACTTTAGAAGGAGAATTGCAGAAAACACTGATTTAGCCATCAGGAATTTGATTATTGCCAGACTACACATTATTCTTGAATCAGAAAGTATTAGACAGTTTCTCTGAAAAGAACTTTGCTCAGAACATTTTGCCCAAATCTATCTATAAATAATATACACAATTTATAATAACTTAATAATTTGTACCATGGACCTTATTCAGAATAGCGCCATATTTAACTTTTGACAGGAATGAAAACAAGGCTGTGAAGGATAGAAGTAGTCTCTTCAAAAATGGCTAGTCTGAATAAGTTCTACTACCAGCCTGAAACAGTCCATATCTAATGCTTTACCTGATCTTTGACAATACACAGGCATCGTCTTTCCATATTTCCCTCGACTGGGTCGCTACAACCTGAACTTCCATGAAGCTGAGAAAGCTTGTCAAGATCAGGATGCCACTGTAGCGTCTTTCCAGCAGCTGTACGACGCCTGGAGAGATGGGTTAGACTGGTGCAATGCAGGGTGGCTCAGTGACGGATCAGTGCAGTACCCCATCACCAAATCCAGAGAGCCGTGTGGAGGCAAAAACACCATCCCCGGTGTGAGGAATTATGGGATGCGCGACAAGCAAAAAGAACAATATGATGTCTTCTGTTTCACCTCAAACTACAAAGGTTTGTCCTCCCCACTGTTTAAAGAATAAGTTTTAAATTTCTGCAGCACTAGCGTCACCAAATGGAATTGCAAAAATAATGTGTTTTTTACACTCTCAGAGTCTTCCATTGGTCGAACAAACCAAAAATTCCCACCCAAAATTCATGTTTGAACCAATGTTGGCACCATCGAGCAACAGTTTTGTGGAAATCAAGCTATGCATGGCTGTCCTCTAGTTATCGCTGCATAATAAGTTGGGATATGATATTTAAATATATAAAAGTTTACATACCTTTGATGAAAGACATTTGACATAAGCTAGATACTTACAACCTTGGTGATAAACTCATGTACTTTAAAAATAAAGCTGTTACATTTACATTTGGCAGACACTTCTATTTAAAGCAACTTGCAGTTCATTACAGGTATACATTTTATCAGTTTGTGTGTTCCCAGGGAATCAAACCCTTGATCCTAGCTGCTAGTGCCATGCTCTACCAGTTGAGCTACAGGAACCCATTCATGTGTATATTTTCTAATATCATACCTTTTTTGTTTGTTTGTTTGAATACATTTTACATTTTTGTTTGAATACATGTGAGGACCAAACCATTTTGAGTCCATGTTGAGGTAATAAAGATAACCATGTATAATTATATATTTATATAAATATGTATAATCATTATATATTGAATAATTGTTATATGATGGGCTTTCTCAGCAAATATTTGTATATGCGATTAAATCACGATTAATTAATCGGGACACCATGTAATTAATTAGATGAAAAATTGTAATCGATTGACAGCCCTAATAACAATATAAAAGCGATAATGGCCTACAAATTGATGCCGCGTCGGTACATGCATGCTTAGCCATGCTAAGAACCTCTAACGCAAATTCTCTTCCACCAAATTCTTCTTGTTTTATTTGACCCTATAACCAACTTAGATAATTAACATTTCTCTTTACATCACCTCTGTTTCTCCAGGACGGTTCTACTACTTGATACACCCTTCCAAGCTCACGTATGATGAGGCAGTGCAAGCGTGTCTGAAGGACGGCGCTCAGATCGCTAAAGTCGGCCAGATGTATGCCGCGTGGAAGTTGCTGGGCTACGACCGTTGTGATGCGGGCTGGCTGGCGGACGGCAGTGTGCGCTACCCGATCTCACGGCCTCGCCGACGCTGCAGTCCCACAGAGGCTGCGGTACGCTTTTCTGGGTTCCCCAACAAGAAGCACAAACTCTATGGCGTCTACTGCTACAAGAGCGAAAACTGAGATGATGTACCAATCGTATAACTCACAAACTGAAGCATAACAATGAAAGGAGTTAGTTAAAATCCATTAAAACTGTGACAAAGTCTCTAGATCCTGTAATACGGAATGATTTGAAGATACAGTAAGTGATTGGTGTTTTGTTTTAAGCAAAAGTTGAAAAAGAGACTTCAGTTACCCTATTCACTCAAAATCAAGGCTTTGCCACGAGACGCCAACAAAAATAGTATTCAAAGGATGCCACAGAAAATAAATAAATAAATGTGTTTCAGGTCTGAACGATCATTTACAGCAGTGCTGAAGGAAGAGATATTTGGCGAGGTATTGCAGTAGAGATTCACACTGTGCTCTTCCATTTAGCATGCAGTAGCTTGAGGGATGTGCTAGAATTGAATGACAGTAAAGCTTAAACACATTTAAATGATTCTTCTGGGCACATAGTTTATCATTCAAGAACATCATTTCCCATTTAAAAGCATGATGGAAACAAAGATTTTCAGTAGGAAAACAAATTCAATGAAAGTGTTAAACACCACACAGTCACGGCACAATGAACACAACTTTCCTTTTGTCTTCCTTACAGGGGTGCTATAAATGTATTATTTTCTAATATCATACCTTTTTTGTTTGTTTGTTTGTTTGAATACATTTTATGTGTGGACCAAACCATGTTGAGTCTTCCATAAGTCGCATTGTTAAGAAACAAAAGCATTGTTCAACGATTTTTTTAAACTATTGAAATATAAAAGTAGAGTGTTTACAAGTGTATCTGTTAATTATCTATGTTTTTTATAAAATGTCTCCCCTGTGACTCAGTCTAAGAACATTTCATTCTATCTGCATACATGTACTGTACTGTATTGACCTCATCACTGTAAAATGATCTTTGTGGCCAAAAAGATAAGAGAAATTTGTGGTTCATACCACAGACATAATGACAATACCATTGCATTTCAAAAGTAAATCTAGCTTGTTTTTTCTAATGCTTGTTTTTATTTTATATTTGTGTTCTATTATATTGCAGACCTGATGTGATCAATTCATGAAACCTAAAAATAACTATAGCAAAGGTGCCAAATTAGTAACTACAAATTAGTTTGCTAGCAGAATTTAAAAGAAAAGAAAGCACATGGCCCAGTTTCTAGGTCACATGAGTAGTTTTAGTCTATGCATGTTACTGTTTCCAGGTATCAAGACTGATGTGGTCAAAAAGACATTAGTGTTTCATATTGTGTTACATAGTAAATGAAAAACAGCACAATGTGATTTATTTTCAATTGTAGAAAAAATAGACCTAGCAGGTAAAGGTTTACTCTGGAAACAAAGCCCAAAAATTGGCACAACAAAGTGCGTAGTAGCATGCTGCATTCAGCCTTTAACATGTGAAGCTGTAAACCTCAAAAGAAACATGATAAATCATGGCATTTGGCAACACACCATTAAAAATAGACTGCCAAGCTAAGACAAAAACAGTTTCATTTCAATTTAGCCAATTAAATTACCAGCTCAAAACTCAAAATACTTGCATTTGCATTTGCATTCACCCTCATTTCATTATCCATTTTGGTTTGAATGGCAACTCTTCATGTGCCTTGTTTACAAGATCTGGATGCCTAGTCATGCCTTTACAAGCAACATTTTCCACCCTTGTTTTATGTACATAAAATACAGTTAAAGCGATGATTTGACTGTATCAGTGTGGAAAACCCTTTGACCCCAAAAAAGTTACAGTAAATAAACATTCAGTCAAATATATGTTGTGTGCTTCCGTTTTGAAAAAGGCGCAATGAAATAATTTGTAAAGAAATTATTAAATAATGGAGTTTTAACATTCACTTGCTGTTTACTGCAGCTTACAATTAATACCTGGTAAATTTGGAATCCCATACTACTCTAACTGCAGCATTTCTGCTGTAGTTAAGCAGCAGAGTACTATGAGTGAGTATTATGGTAGTTTGCGAATTCCAAATGTATCCACTGACTTTTCCCCAGATGTGAGCTTGAGTAAGATATTATGTTGTTTTTTACTCAAATATCCTAGCTGTAAACTTCTTTCACCCCGTAAAATGTCTTTATGAGATGGCATGGACACGTACATCTCAGAGATGTCTGTTTTAGATTGTTTCATCTGGAAAGCATCACCATCTAATTAACATCTGAAAAGATCAGATTTACAATGTAAATAATACACATCTTAAAGACATCTACTGAGTGTCTTATTGACATAGACGTAGCCTATGTCTTGCAGCAATACAGGGGGTTGGTGAATACTTCCTCCAAATGTAAACACATCAAATAGATGTCTGGATGATGTATGTGCAAACAGGTTTTATCTCAGGTTTTCTATAAATCTTTTAGCTGCTAAAAGTTAATTTGGTCGAAAGTATACCTGACTAGAACTGACTCGTGTTACCGTGTATTTTCACCTCAACGGTTAAAACTATAATGCCTTGGCCGCAAGACAATTCACTTACCACTAATCTCTCAGAAAGTTCCACAGCTTTAAAAGAGTTAGCTCTGAAATGAACAGTGGCTACATTTAACCATTCACATTCTTACTTCATTAACATTACTACGTTAGATATCATGTCGAGTATAAAGTCGCCAATTCGGGTCTCCTTCATTTAACATTGACCTTGATGAGGGCGCTGAAAACTTGCCGTTACACTACCCTCTTTTCACCTTCTTCAGCCCGCCCCTTTTTCGCACTCCACTCTTCCGCATTTTGTCATCTAACTTCCTGTTTGTATTGAAGATACTGAGAAGAGATCAAAATGTATTACTTGTGGGAGCACAGAAAGTATTTTTCATCAAGAGTTGATGGTGTGAGTCTACACCACCCCTTTACCTTTACCTGAAAATAATAGTGAGGTGTTTTTTCTGTCACTCTAGTGTTCGTTTTTACACACCCGCAGAAAATTGAGGTAAACTGCAGCAAACTGGACCTGGCAGATCACATTTGGACAGCTATGAGACATTGCACTCTCATAATACAAGCATTTAATTGTTATACATATACATTATACATATACATTAAACGTAATTCTCCTCAATTCGTATGTTTCAACTTGTTAATAATTTGTGTTAAAATGTGTAGTTGACATGAAATTTCCAACAGTGACAGCTCATATGATTACGCATGCAGTTGAATTGTACTTTTTAAAATGTATTTGTCACCCTACGTTTTTAAGAGGCTTAAATGTGATTAAAATTGCTGTACATTGAAATATACACTTTCACATACATGTCTGTATATAAATATAGTAGCACCCCAACCCCCGTCCTGGTTTAACACTCAAAAAATCTACTCACCTTAACTATAACACGATGGGTAAATGACATGAGAAGATGGTCAGAGGTGTCATACCAAGATATTTTTAATGACTTTGTGTTGTCTCTTTAAGTTTCATGAGTCATTTGGTACATCCACAGCGTGAAGTTAGATGTTATGTATTTCTGAAGTACTCTTGTTTTATAACCTTTCAGTCCAGTTGTCATGATCCCTTGACCACTTTAAAATACCCAAGATGACTTTTGACAACTCTATACACTTCGCTAGTTAATTTTACTTTGACATCAACACCACAGATATCTATACAGCAACCGCTAAACCGGAAGTTCCGAGACAAAATATATAAGATGGCTGCGCGATAGTTTCTGGCGCTTAAAGCCACAGCACCACGTTAACGTCACGTTACGAAGTAACATTGGATTTTTTTGTGAAACGAAATCAAACAAGAACACACGATTTAATACTGTTCATAATAATGCTTTATTATTCAAAATCTCACAGTTCATTCATTGTTATATGTATCTTCAGCAATAAATTAACTTCTATGGCTTCATGTAGTTGTAATAATGTCCAACAAAAAAGGCTAGCTCATTCAACCACACATACAGTATTCATAATTTCATATTTAATCATGACATTCGTTAAAAAAGTAAACATGGTTATATATTACAAACCCACATATCTTTTTTAAAAAAAAATTAAGGGGGAAAAAAACACCTAAAATATATATTTTGATATGGGAAAATTAATATGATAACAGAGAGTACAATGGTATGGAATAATTTTTGGATAAACAGTGAGGATGCCACATAGGATGACAAAGATGAAGATTTGTTTTCGATTCATGAGTTCCAGTCCTTTCAGCATTGTTTTCCTTCCAACCCTGTAATGTACCTTTTGAACCCTCCCCATGCCACCAATGTGAAACAAAATAAAGATTTTGTTCTGTTATTCTTTGTAAATGCTTACTGTAATTGTTCTGTTTATACTCTGCGTACCATAATTGAGCATGGAGATCCAGTTCTTCTTAAGCAAAAGTTACGGATCAATTAAAAAGTAAACACTCACCATTCACAGCTGTTTTTAATTTCTTGTTCATTATCTCTACTATATACATTACAACCAGAGACCCCCTCCCTTTCACTTCTAAACAAGACTTTAATACAATATGCGATTATCCCTATTGCATAGTCAATGACAGAAAGTACACTCAGTGGGTGGGTAATGGTGTTTTTTTTTGTTTTTTGTTTCTTTTTTGCAGTCCCTCAGGGTAATTAAATTCTAAAACATTCATCAGGCACATAGTTTGGCTTCATCCTTTTAGACTGAAGATATTCTCTGTGTTGATGTGAAGCATCTGTAGCTCTGGTTGGAGATCAGTGTATGGCGTCATCTGTTTTTGACCCGAGATGAAGGTTCTGTGTCGACTCGGAGCGTCTCTTACTATTGTTGTAATAGTTATTGTTTTGAAATTTGTGTGCGTATGTCTTCTGGTAGGTTGATGCTGAGAAACAAAAGAAAATGAGACTTTCAAATAAAGTTCAGTACCATAAAATCTGCAATATAATACATAATTTCACTCAAAGGAATAGTTCAACCAAATGTTTTTAATTGCGTTTATAATTTAGCTACTCAGCTCATGTTCCTCCAAACATGTATTCTTTTCTTTTTCTTTTGTGGAAGACAAAATACTTTTTTACAGAAGTTCTTGGCTTCTCTTTCTCACAGGGCCATTTCTAGCTATAAGTGGTATCATGGGGCTTTTCCACTGTAATGTACCTTTTTTGTACAACTCAACTCAACTTGACTCTGCTCGCTTTTTTGGGGGGTTTTCCACTGTGGATAGTACCTGGTACCTGATACTTTTTTTAGTACTACCTTGGTCAAGGTTCCAAGTGAGCCGAGCCGATACTAAATGTGACGTCAAAATCCTGCAGATCACTGATTGGTCACTGGTAACTACCAGTGTCACTGGATTTCCGACACGCGATATAAACCCGCTAGTTTTAAAGTTAGCAACAGCGATAAAAGTATCGTTTGTTCACTCGACTTTCGAATTGTGAAAAATGAAATGCAAAACCATGCCGTGGTCAATAAACAAAGTTCAGACAGTCCACTCATTAGCGATGAGCGAAACGAAAAAGTCTCTCAGGAAGTGTCTAAGCCGTTGGCCGCACACGGCTATCACCGGACCAACCAACACTGTAGGGAAAAGTTTAAAAAAAACGTAAAAGTGACTACAGAACCATCAAGTAAAAGTGGAAGTGGTTTGACCAAATGGACGCCATCTAAACCGGCGAGCAATGGGAGGGAGAGTGCCCTGGACTGACTGGAATGCATTGATCCAAGATGGAGGATGGTACGTTTTGTTACGTTAACTCTATACTCTGCTTGATAGCTTCACTTCATTTAGATGACCAACTACTGGAAGCTTGCTTCTAAAACAACCAGGCCAATTTAACTGTTACACTTGTGTAAAATCACTATAGCACAATGAGCTAGTAGCTAACAGCTAGCGGTTGTGTTATTCTTTTGGTCAGTTTGTGTCGTGTTTAAGATGATTTCAAGGCAGTAGAGGCGGCGCAACTATGACACGATCAGCCTATAATCCCACCCACGTTGATGCGGCACTAAACAGCAGTGGAAATGCAAGCTCAGAAAAGTAAAGCAAGTAGAGTTGAGGCGAGTCGAACTGTAACGTGCAGTGGAAAGTGCCATATGTGGCTGCTAAGGGGGGCCCCTGGTGACCTGAGAGGCATGGGAGAATGTAACTACAAAAAGAGTGTTGTAGCTAAATGTGACAGGCACGCGCACCTACAAGTTGGGAGTGGGGAAAAAAAAGGAAGAGGAGGAGAAATGCAACCAGACCTTTAGTAAGAAATGAATGTAAGTCTATACTACGTAGGATTTTTCTTAGAGCCCACATATGCTCAGAAATGGCCCTGAAGTGTTAAAGGTGTGGAATGATATGGGGGTGATTAAAAAATTACAGTATTTTAATTGTTGTGGTGAACTATTCCATTTAATCAGAAACTTGGTAACAGTGACTTACGATTTATGCATGTGATTTTGGGCTTGTCCCAATGGCCGTCTCCTCTGCATCTGATGGTGGGAACATGTCTCTGGATGAAACCGTCCTTGCAGTGGTACCTCACCAGGGAGTTAATCTCATAGCGCGGCTTCCTGCTGCCATATATATTGGCGTCCTTTACGATAGGTGGCTGCCCGCAGGAAACTGTGAGAAGTAAAGTAGAAAGGCGATGAGCTCACATCTGGGTGTAAGATGCCTATTGGCCAAATGAGGAGGAAGAGAGGGTCTCACCTGTGCCCTTTTTGCAGGTAAAAGTCAGGTGGTAATTGCATGGCACATCATTCCATTGGCCATTCTCATGCCAGATCATCACCACGCAGTCCTCACCAGTGGAGAAGAAGCTGTCTGGTTGTCCCTCTCTCCAATTCTCAAATTGCTAGAGCAAACAGAATGGAGTGTGATTTAACACTAGTACAGCAAGGGGATGTTCTGTTTTTCAGACAACTACAAATTTGTTCTACATCATGTGGCCACATGAGGGCGCAAATATCACATGTAAGAATCAAAACAGATGCTCTTTTAAAACACATCTGGTAGGGTTGCATGGGGCGGGATAGGTTTTTGAAACTGCATGTACTGCTGCATTCAATTTGCGTGTGTTTAACACAAACACACAAGCCCCATTTCATATGCAGCAAGGCAGTAAAAACATGCATAGATTTTTTCATAGAATGGTTGATGCACAATCATTGTACTTCATGTTAATACGTAAAATCAATTTTGTATGGGCAATTGTTAAACCCTAATGCATAGATTCAAGATGCGAGGGTCTGAAATCTTTAGCAAGTTTTCAACTGAGGCTTGTTGACTGTAGGAAAAACTAATTGGGAGTGCAAACTGCAAATGAAGGTGCAAACTGTCTGCTTTATGGTGTAATCCCTCAGTATAAAAGATCAATTTTAACAATATGATTAACCACAAATACACAGGAAACAAATGCCCAACACAAAACATGAATAAATAAAGAAATGCACCAAATAACAAAAAAAAAAAAAAAAAAAAAACACCAAATAACACCAAATAACAAAACGCAAGCAATGTACACATTCTATTTAGGTCCTTCACAAAATCATTTGCCTTCGACCAGCTATCAGTAATAATTCATGAAATAGTTTGTGGTAAAGCATTGAGGAATCTGGTAGGGCTGGGAATCAATTCCAAAAATCGATTCCGAGGTGTTGGGAATTCAGAGTAGGCTCCAAAGTTTGACTCCACTCAGGGGAATCGATTCCGCTCAGGGACATGATATGTTTGGACTATGTTTAATTACATACACTAATACTAAATACAGATTTTAAAGGGATGACAGCTAAATGACAATACCTTGACTGATAAACGAGCGTTTGTAGTCGATCATTCATCAGTTTATCCAATATGTTTGTTCGTCTGTATGAATTGATCTCAAAAGATCTATACTGTAAGATTCCACTTTGCCTCCTTTTTAATGAAGAATCAAATGAAATTGATTCCAAAATCCTGGAATCTAACAGCTCTAAAATCTAGCTGTGGAAATGTAACCTCTTTTTTGCTGTACATCTTGTCATTTCAGTCTCTAGGCAATGGATTAAACAACTGGAGTCTTATGGATTACTTTTTTGCTGTATTTACGTGCTTTATGGTGCTTAAAAGTTTTGCTCATCATTTATTTGCATCATATGGAGCTAAAAATCTTCATTTGTGTTCTGCAGAAGAAAGTAAGTCATACACATCTGGGATGGTATGAGGGTGAGTAAATGATGAGAGAATTAAAATTTTTGGTTGGACTATCTCTTTAACCATATTCCTAACTGAACCATGGTTGCAGCAAATGTGTATACAAGAGAGATTCACAGATTGAAGAGCGACCCACGTCCTTCCAAATGTCTGCATGCACTTAGATGGACTGCAAAAAATTTGCCTTGTGTCTGTTGATTAGGGGTTCTCACTAATTTTAGGATCAAGCAACCTCATTTAATCATGTCCAATTCCAGCATATAACTTTCCCGACTCATATCTCAGCAATGAGGTTGCCTGGAGCACAGGTATGCATCTAATGAATGAACCTTATTAGGATGTAAATAATGACTCGTCTTACCATCGGGCTGCCATCTGTCCAGCGAAAATCATTATCAAACATTTTATCATTTAGCCCAATCCACTGGTAGTCATGTCCCATACCTACAAAACAATTACATGTGTCAATTCATATATCTACAATATTAGCCCCTCATCTCAATTATGGAACACTCATGTCTTGACACAAATAAGATTTTTTTTCCTCATACCAAGTTTTGGAATATAGCGCCAGGGTCATAAAAATTAAGTTTTTACTATTTTAGCATAATCTTAGTTTACAGCCCCCAATGTCACAATATGCTTTTGTTGCATGGACATTGTTATCATTCAGCCAAACATCTCATTTTGTGTTCCAGAAAAGAATGAAAGACAATGGGTTTGGAACAACATAAGGGTGAGTAAATGATGGGGAAAATAAACCTTTATGTTTACCACTCTCAAATGCCTATAATTCAAGTAATTAAGATACAGGGTGTGTCATTTTATAGAATAGTAGCTAATGGATATGCTAGAAATTCTATAATGAGTATCTGTTTTTTGTAAGACATACATTTAAGAGGAACCCCAAATACATAACCTGTATTGGATATGGTTCATGAAACAGGACACTTACGATTTACATAGAGCTGTTCCTCGTGAGACAGGATGCTGGTCAGATGACCAGCATGCATTCGACACTCTCTTTCAGCTGCTTCCCAGGTGCGCCGGTGTGTGAAGTATTTATAGCAGTGGCTCTGAAACTTGTGCCATCCAAAGTCACAAACCTCTGTATCTGAAGGTATGAATGGGATACATTGAATTATGAGAAACAAACACACACACACACACACACACACACACACTAGCACATACAAAAACACAGTGATTATTAGTGTTTTTCTTTAAAAGAAAAAAAAAATTGTTATTGGTCTGATTAGGCAAATATTGGAAGCAGAAAAATCACCCTGCTGGTTTACAGGTCTTAGCTGGTTTGAGCTGGTCACCCAGACTGCCCAAGTTGGTCTTCAGTTGATCTTTCAGCCTAACTAGATGACAGGTGCCCAAACCCCATCTAAAATTAGCATGAAGACCAAGGCAAGAAGACCATCTTGAGTTGGTTTAAGCAGGTTCTCAGCAGGAAAGGGAATTCTTTTTCCAATTTAAAATATAATTTCTACATGCTAGGTTTACAAAGTGTTAAAAAGTGATCAACCTTTCCTACTGATTTAAATATCTGCCCTCATATTGTTTTTTGACCATAATACCAGCCATTTTGGTCCATTCCTACTAAAAATAATTTTTTTTTTTTTTTTTTTTTTTTACTGAAGATGCTTCTGAAATTCATGATATAACAACAAGCAACACACATCAGAATGCTCACAGTCACATCTATCTATCAGAAAAAAATGTCTCCTTAGCGATTATCTGGTGTCTTATCCATAAAAAATCCTGTCTTTCAGATCAAGTACAATCAGTTTTGCTGCAGAATATAATGTGGACACGGAACCGTATCTGTAATGACTGTAGCGCTCAGCGTGAAAGCTAAATGCAAACAATGGCATCTAATGAGGCTGGGAAGAAAACACCACTAAACAAGGCCAAGTAAATCATGTCAGATGCACAACTCATAGTTTTATTTGACTCATTACTCTCATTTACGAGCTCATTTTGTCCTTTGCCCTGAATGTACAGTTCTTTCTTAATATAGCAGAAGTGCTCTCGTAGCATACTAGAAAATATTAGCAAAATTGACACAGAACCTCAGAGCAAGTAATACAAAATGTGTAGTAAACAACTGATCCTTCACACAAGCATGAACTCAGTGCTAAATGTTGGGGTTTGAAGGCAATCACCACTTAGCCTAGTGTTTTAAAATATAATGTACAGTATAAATACCATACATGTCCTGACATTCAGAATTACTTAAGCCTCCTGACTAGAGGTGTTAAAAATTAAATAAGATAAAAACTCAACAAGTTAGCCCAAAATGTACTTCAGTTTTAACTTGTAGGCTAGCCTATGCGTACAGGTTAAGCGATGTACAAAAAGTGCACGCATTTGGCCCGATTTTTCTAAGAGTCCGTAGTCTGTACACAGTCTGCGAATGTGCCTGGAATTATTTGCACTTATTAATAGGTCCACAAGATGGCAACACTCACAGTTAACCTGTTGCTTTCACTAAGTAGTGCAAGAAGATGACGTAAATGATGGTGAACATGGTGGAAACAACAGTGGATGTGCATGTCAAGAGCACTTGTGTGAGGAGGTCAGGAGATACCTGCATTAGTATAACTCGAGTCTGAAATATTATAAAGACATTTATGGGTCTAAAAGAGAGTCTTGGGGGGTTCTGAAGGGTCTTAAGACTGAAGAGAAATAGTCCTATATAGAATAGCAGTTGTAGTGCGCATCCATCGACCAAAACAAGCATACTTTGGGCTTTCTGCACTAATCTTTAATACTTAAAAGTTTTGTTAATAACGTTATAATTTTCTTTCAAATCCCAAACTCTAAGTATGAGCTATGCTAAAAGTTTGCACTAGCAAATAACTGATAAGAAATAGAGTCCAGATACCCAATACTTGCAGGTATAAATAGTTCCTCCAATTATATTTTCCTTCAGCATATTTTTATGATGATAATAATCATGAATCATACCAAAATATTTTAAGCAAATTGAACCAAATTGTGAGCAAATATCAGAATTCATGATGCATTGCTTAATTTAATAAAGAACTGGAAATAAATAATGGCCAGACCATATATTTATACACCCCCTGCCCCAAACCCTGAGTTGACACTCTCTACTGGGTGGCTAGGGTTAAAGTTCAGGTGGTCTTGTTAAACGGAGCCAACTCAGGTCTCTGACTGTGGGAGATTATAAACTTGTCTGCTCAGTGCTGTAAGGTGAAATCTATGATGATGAACCATGCCATGGATGAAATAAGGAAAAAGACTGCAACCAATAGTCAATGATAGAAACAAACATGCCATTGAACTGCATACTGCTGCTGCATGTTGCATTGGCTCTGTCGTCAGAAGATCATTTTTGAGTGGTATTATAGCTTGATTTATTAAAAGTGAAATAAGGGTCTTTTTTACATTTCTTTTACATTACCACAACTGCAAAACTGAAGAGTTCTTGACTTTTTTTTCCTGGTCTTCTGACTTTGGCTAACAAGCAAACAGATGTCCTCAGAGGTGATGTTTGTGTACAGTATGTGCGTGCATGTGTGTGTGTGTGTGTGTGTGTGTGTGTGTGTGTGTGTGTGTGTGTGTGCGTGTGTGTGTGTGTGAGAGAGAGAGAGATTTGCTCTGTTGAGTAATGGCAACAATATTTTGGATGAAGCTGGAACCAATTCATTGGGGGACCAACGCCCAACATGATCGTCAAGTCTGTGAAAGTGTGCGTAAATGTCAAGTCCCGAAAAGGTTAATAGCCCTCTTCAAAGAAAAAAAAAAAAGCTATTTTCTTAGCTTGCTCTCATACGTAATCCTGATTATTTTTAGAGTGGAAAACCAAGGGTCCCATAACAAGAAAACCCCTACACAAATGTTAGTTGCTATACTAGAGCTTGTACCCAATGTGACTTGGAGCTCACATGAGCCTCTTCGAGACGTATTGATGCATTAATTGGTTCCAGCTGATTTCGCAATATAGACCCTTGTTCCAATGGCAATCTCTCTCTTAAAGGGGACTCACCTTTAATTAAGTGAACAGCCAAGAAAGGGCCAAGGAACCATTGTCAGAATCAATCTCAGCGCTGCCTCACATCATCACAGGAGAATGACTTGACTTCATAATACTCAAACACTGAGCACAGTCCACAGCCATGTCTCTTTTTTAAGAGATGTTTGTCATAATTCAAGCCACAACAGATGATCCAAAGGGATTTTCTCATGTTTGAAGTTCTGCACTGTTACTCAAGGGTTGAACACACATTTTGGTTGAGTAATGGGAACTGACTGTGAAACGAGGCATTCAGTAGATGTCAACAAGACACTCTTTGTATGTAAATGTGATTTGACTGTACTTCACTTCATCCATATCAAAGATTAACCCCTACACAAAGCAATGCCTGGCCAAAGACTAAAATAAATGATCAACCTGGCAGTATATTTGGCACCTACATATACATATGCTTTGTTGAAATCTAAATTGACCCCATTTACTTTCTTATATCCTGGCTTAATGAGTAGAGACAACTGTATGCAAGCTATTCGTAGATTGATTACCATGAAAATCATAAACATTAGCTCTGCGGTACTTTCAACTTTTCTTTGAACGGCCTAACAAAAGTTATTTGGCTCAGCCAATGGCATGAGTTCAGTACCTGTTTGGCAGAATCAATGACAGGGGGAGTATATGGGAAAGTGGTTTGAAAGTCATTCATTTAGCAATTCTGTGTGGCGCAGAATGGCGCTAATGGCACAGAAATTACACACTTCAGCTTTAATTAATTAGAGTAAATTACTTTGATCTACCAACCAAATTGACCACTTTCCTGGTCATATTGTGCATGATTCATCAGTGCATATATTGACCAATAAATATCATGTGGTAATTCAATCAAATCCTGATGGAAAGGCCAATCCTGTAGTGTTCTATGCTGAATAGTGTGTTTAAGGCAGAAATCTGTGACATTACGGAAATTCTGTTGAGTTGTAAATGCCATTTCATTCTGTCTTTAATTAGATTCTGAAGCCCTCTACAAGTCACAACCCAACTTTTGAAAAATGATGCTTGTGTGGAGCATATGACGAGGCTAATGAAGGAAAATGCACTCATCATTTACCTAGCCACACTAATGTGCCTGGATTCATGCAGTGAAGCAGTGAGAAAAGGAAGAGGCAGTACCATCTCTGACAGTGTGCCCTATTTTCTGAACCCTATTGTTGACACAAATCTGCTTACGTTTCTCTGGACACCATACCACACACCCTCTGAAGGATCAGGCCTGCCAGATGTGGTGATCTCAATGGTTTGGTTTGTCTGAGTCCAGACTAACAGTTTGGACTGCATACCATATACAATCATTGGTTCAGTGGAATAGTTAAACAGCCATAAATCAATATTTATAAAGCACCTAATGTGTGCACCTTAATACATCATAACAAATTCCATCCACCAGCCAGTACCAATAATATGAAAACTAGGTAAGAAATGTTTCACTTACAGTGGAAGCCTAGTACTCATTTGTGCATCACCGCAAACAAATGTTTAATGCAATCATCAAACTATTTGAAATATAAAACCATAATTATGTGTGTTGGGATGAAGCTAGTGTGATTTGCTTACTAGAACTACTTACCAGTCTGCTATCAACAAGCTAGTTAATGTGTAAACAGCTAAAAGCATTCTGATGGCATGCCACAGATGATGTCCATTGACATTTAGTTGTAAATAACTTAATCTGCTAGCAACCTACTAATAGGTCATAGACACTATCCATAGATATTAAGATGTAATAGCTATCTGATAGCCATATGCTAGCATGCAATAGATACTGTCCATTAAGTAAACCTGCTAGCTACCTGTTAGCAATAGGATGACACAGAAACTGTCTATATACCTTTAGTTGTAAATAAAAACCAGAAAAAAACAAAATACTTCAAGCATTTCATATCATTACCCAATTAAATGTATTGCAATATGTTAAATGGTGTTTTCATACCTTGTTCACAAAGGGCTCCTGAATAGCTGGGCAGACAGATGCAGCTGAAAGAGTTTAACCCATCAATACAAGTAGCTCCATTGCGACAAGGGTTGGACTGGCATTCATCAATGTCTGCAGGAATTTGGATAAGATGAGAAATTGACACTAATCTAGGAACTCTGAATCTTTAACAAAAATGAATAAATCTGAAAATATTAGAGCCTCCATACCATTTTCACAGAGTTTCCCACTGAATCCAGGCATGCAGACACAAATGTTTCTTTTTCCATTAAAAAAACATGTTCCACCATTCTCACACAGACTGACTGAGCAAAGTCTGAGGCCTGAAATAACAAAATAATGTTTATTACTCTGTAAATGGTCTATGGACACTATAAAGCAAAAGTTTTTTTTTTTTTTTTTTTTTTTTGTAACTTCAAGAAGGGAACAGTGGTGAAAATGAGCAAAATGGAACTCTACAAGATAATCAATATAAGTTACAGAACCATTAAAGCTGCAGTGTCATTTCTGCAACACTAGTGGCACCAAACAGAATTACAGTCTTATTCTCTTTTTTTTTTTCTTTTTTTTTTTAAAGCATCACTGCCTTAACCAAAGGCACGAGTTTGTCAAGGGCTACCTGTCTGTCTGAACAAGTGTTTAAAACCTGTTAGAAAACAGTCATTATTTTGGGAATTCTGTCTGATACTGGAAGTTGTGCAGAAATTACATAGAGCAGTATTAACAGTGTGAAAAAAAGTGATACTGTACCTTGTAAATCAACCATTTGGCTCTCAACAGTGTAGCTGGCAGCAGTCCAAGTTTGTTGTTTTCTTGTAGTGAACTCATCCCTGGATGGTGGTTGTCCCTCAACGATTGAGGGACCTGCCTCAGTGTCATAATCTCCAAAATCCTTCTCAAATGTCACAGTTGTAGCTTCAGGAGTGGTGAGAATTTCTTCTGTAACACACTGACTCGTTCCTCCACCCAAGACCTGGACTGGCACTGGTTCTGTAGAAATACTGAAGGTGGGAAGATGAGAAACTGGAATTGAAGAGGTGAGAGGTTTCTCAGTTGAGTAACCAAGTGAAATGTCTTGAGTTTTCTCCTCAGAAGTCTCTGATGAATATACTGAGGTGGTTGTCGCTTCAGAAGGTATTGTTTGGATTAAAATAGTTTCTTCAGAAGAAAACATTCCTCTTAGACCGTCGGTGGGCAGAATGGTGGTCACTGGAGTTTGGGTTGTGAATTGGGACTTTGTATGAGTTTGGACAGAAGTAAAAGTCAGTAGTGTTGGGTCTTCTGCAGAGCCTTCAAATAATTTAGTTGCTTCATAATCTGCACTAATCTTCCTTGTTTCTTCAGTTTCCTGAATTGGAAGGGATGGCACAGTTGTAGCAGTGAATAGTTTAATTGAATATACTTCAGTTGGCTGATCACCAGAGCTCAAGTCCTCAGTGATGGTAAAAAGTGTACTTGCATCCTTTTCAATCTCAGGCCCCAACAAAGGACTTTTGGTGGTCATTTGGTCTTGTCCACTCCCAGAGTCTTCAGTATAAAGAGACTCTGTAGACTTTGTAGGAGACTTTGTTTGTGTTTCTTCTCCTAAGACTTCCTCCTTCTGAGAAGTTAAAACAATACGTATAGTGGGTTCTGCATTCAGCACATCCAAACTAATGGGTTGCCTTGGCTGATTAGAATCAGTACTTGTTAAGGAACCTGTAAAGTTGACAGATGAAACAGTAATAGAAGGTGATTGAGTTGGGTGTTTTGGTTCTTCGGTTGGAAATAAATCTTGTCCCGAGCCCTCATCCTCGGCTGAGGTTGATCCTTCAAAATCTTCTGTATCTGGCTGCCTTTTTGTGCCAACAGTGCTGGGTTCTAGAGTTGTTTTTAATGTGACAAATTGAGCCTTGGTGGAACTATCCACTCCATTTTCTTTTGTAGTCTTCTCTGGTTCAGCTATTTCCGTCTCATCGGTAGCTACCACATCTGAGTCCTGAGATGTAATTGTTGGTAGCGCATCATCCGCAGAACCTTCTAGAGGGGTCAGTTCCTTTTCATCATCTGTTGGCTGCATCCCCGAACCCTCTACGTTCGTTGGCTTTCTGAAGGTTATGGTTTGTAAGGGCATCTCATGGCTTGTGGATTTGGTTGCAAATGTGGGTATCTCTGCCATGGTTTTACTTTCAGAGCTGTTCATTGTTGTTGTTTGGGGCTCGACTGGGGTTTTCATTGTTGAGCCAGATTCACTCGTCTCATGGGATGATCTGGTGCCCTCAGCCTCCTCAATAAATATACCAGTCTCAAAATCATGGATGGTTTCTTCAATTGCCGGAATGGCGGTGTCAAACTGGTCTCCTCTAGCTTCCTGAGTTTGCTCAATGTCCGGTTTCAGAGTTAGCTCGTGTTTTCCATTGATGAAACTCAATTTTGGGGTAATGGTAACAGAAGCTGAGGGATATAAATCAAACTCTCCACTGCCCAAAGGAGACTCTAATTCACCCGCCAGAAAGGCTGGTTTATCAAGGAATTTGAGAATATCATCAACTGTTGACAAAACGAGAGAACCCATTATGATTCACATTAAAACTGAGTATTTTAGAGCTAGCTCTGAATTACCATCACATAGTACTGTAAAGCTTGGTTCCATTTTCAGTTCCAACTATATGTTGCCAATTTTTGAAGACACTTTACTGATGTCTTAGATACTGTCATGGTTGGTAAAAATAAAAGGGCAAGATCTTTTCATTTTTAAACTGTTAAAAATTTAAGAATGTGATTTCTTGAATGTGAAAATCCTTGTATATAATAACCCCAAATATGCTTTCCCTTTGTGAACACACTGGCAGCCACATATGGTAACCTGATGCGGAGGTAAGGGAAAGTAATTAACTCAAAGTGATTACATCGCTGATTGATGTTTTAAGGGGCTTTGCCATTTGACCCGGGATCCATTTGTCTCTCATGGCTTTGAGAGCTACCCTCTTTCTCTCTCTCTCTCTTTCAAACTCAACACCTTTCTCTGACACGAGTAATGTCACTTTAACAGTATCAAATGGTTTAAATGGGTCAGCTGATTAATGTTGACCCACAGGACAGACAAGACAGGAATGGTGTCTGCATCCCCTGTACAATGTTTAGCAAATTCTCTCTCTCTCCAGCAACACGGAAAGTCAATTAAGGTCATGGGAAAGCATGGGTGATCTGTTTCCATGCTTCTTTGTTATGTAGGCAGCACCATTTGTTTGGCAATACTTCTGGATGAGATAAAGATTTGGCACAAGCCAGCTATCAAAGAAACTGCATTTAATCAAAAGACAACAGAGGCCAGGTTTGAAAGACAGCACTGGGCAGCTGGACAGAGCCAAGCCTGACCACTCTTCAGCCAAGACCTGCATTCATTTGCATCTCACCGTTTCCTAAACCAAATCACTAACTAATTGCATGCTGCTTTGGATAAGCAACAATCACAGAACATTAGTGTACTGAAAAATGATAGGACAAGCAAGTCTGGGTCATATGAGCATAGTGGTCTTGTTTGGAAGGAAACAATCAACTGAAATTTTTATTGAATGCTTTACAACAATAATCCAGAATTTCTTGGCTCTGTTTGCTGCTTTAAAAGCACTTACATTTATTCATTTGGCAGATGCTTTTATCCAAAGTGACTTGCAGTGAATTCAAGGTATATCTTTTTTTCAGTAGGTGTTCTCTCGGAAACAAACCCATAGCTTTGGTGTTGAAAGCACAATGTTCTACCAGTTGAGCTTGCATTTGTTCTACCAGTGAAAACTCACTGGTAGTGCTATTCACTTGATCTTCCTACATCAACTTAACTCATCCTATTTAATTGTGTTCCTATAGAATGCACTGGCAGTGCCAAGATCATGGGTTAAATTCAGAGACAACACACATAAAATAATACTTGTGTGCACTGTAAAGGCCAAAGTAACTTCGGTTTACCATTTGATCCATTTCTCGTGCACACTATACATTATGCAAATTTCATCATCAGCATAGTACATTGCTGCGTGCAGCCCAGTTTTTTCTAGACACATGGACAGTTTGAGTCTGTTCACGTCATCTGCACATGCCGTTTTGACTGTCATAAAGAGTATCACAAAGCAGTCATAATATGCATACACGTCCCTATGGGCTTAGGGGTAAAAAGAGAATATATTTTGAAAGGCTAGGGATTGACCATTCGAGAAATGTAATGGCATGCACAAAAACAAGTTGGTTTGGATAAAATGTCTGTCAAATGCAAATGTAATTGCACTAAAAATGTGACATCTCCTAGAGGTGAGTTTTACCTGAGTGGTTTTTGTCTTGGAAGTTGACTATGAGGATACGGAGTGGATTTTTCATGTCCAGAGGACTGTCAATATCCTTTCTAGGTTCCGTGTTCTCACCATATGTGACCGCTTCATTTAAATGTGGTGTTATCGTGGTAGACTCAGCAATGACCAGCCCTCCTTGAGTTGTGTTTGCTGTGGTTTCGTCCTCTTTGTACACGATGGCTGGTTTTGCTGTGTCTTCTTGGTTGACCATAACAAACACAGTAGGTAAAGTAGGAATGACATTATCAGGAGTGCCCATGTCCCCACTGCTGCTACCCTCTGCGCTACTCTCATTGTATTCCCCATGAGGAGTATCCATCCCAGGGTGTCTGCTTACTGTGGTTGGCTGATCTTGATAAGGATCTGGATATGGGGGAATTCCAGTTGTGGTGGGGACTGAGAGTAGCTGATCATGTAAGAGAGAATCAACAGCATGGGGCAGTGCTTGCACCAAGGCAATGTTCCCATCGTCATAGTCTTTGAATGGGATTTCTTCAGTTGGGGCAGAAGTGATGGCTTCAGCAGATGGGTAGGCCTCAGGGGTGGCATTGTCGTGTGGAGTCATTCTTGCAGAAAACATGGAAGATGGCTCTTCCGTGAAGTTATGGGCTTGCGTAGAAGGGGTTGCTCTAAGGGAAGAGACTGTAATGGTGACCAAAGGAATTAGAGTTGTCGTAGTCTCTGTTGTGGGCACAGTTATAGGAGCTGTTGTGGGCACAGTTGTAGGAGCTGTTGTGGTCACAGTTGTAGGAGCTGTTGTGGGCACAGTTGTAGGAGCTGTTGTGGGCACAGTTATAGGAGCTGTTGTGGGCACAGTTATAGGAGCAGTTGTGGTCACAGTTGTAGGAGCTGTTGTGGGCACAGTTATAGGAGCAGTTGTGGTCACAGTTGTAGGAGCTGTTGTGGGCACAGTCGTAGTCTCTGTTGTGGGCACAGTTATAGGAGCTGTTGTGGGCACAGTTATAGGAGCTGTTGTGGGCACAGTCGTAGTCTCTGTTGTGGGCACAGTTATAGGAGCTGTTGTGGGCACAGTTATAGGAGCAGTTGTGGTCACAGTTGTAGGAGCTGTTGTGGGCACAGTCGTAGTCTCTGTTGTGGGCACAGTTATAGGAGCTGTTGTGGGCACAGTTATAGGAGCTGTTGTGGTCACAGTTGTAGGAGCTGTTGTGGGCACAGTCGTAGTCTCTGTTGTGGGCACAGTTATAGGAGCTGTTGTGGGCACAGTTATAGGAGCTGTTGTGGGCACAGTCGTAGTCTCTGTTGTGGGCACAGTTATAGGAGCTGTTGTGGGCACAGTTGTAGGAGCTGTTGTGGGCACAGTTATAGGAGCTGTTGTGGGCACAGTTTTAGGAGCTGTTGTGGGCACAGTTGTAGGAGCTGTTGTGGGCTCCCTTGCTGGAACAAAAAGAGAAAGAGTGGAAATATGTTATTTTGATTTGAAGAACCCTAAAGTGAAGTGTGCAATTTATGCACCACTAGTGGCAACAAATGAAATTGCAGAAATAAATAGCATGCAAACAGGTGTTTCAAACACACTTCCTCTTGCTGTTTGGACAAACAGGTCCAAAATCATGCCATTGGTTGAGCCAGAAGTTAACATATCCATCTACTCAATGCTTTGTTACTCTCTTTTGGTAAGTCAACCTACAAATGGCTTATTATAATTGCACTTAAAACTGGGATAGGAGAGAGTATTTTACAATCGAAACAAACTTTAAATCAACTTTAAAAGGAACATGTTTTAAGTTAAGCTTGGTAGGTTTATCCAAAATGAGGAACAAACAGTGTATTAACATTGACCATGTTAGTACAATCACTGGCAGTACAGTCCTTGTAATTTAGTCATGGAATTTCTTTCAAAGCCAACAATAGCATAATAGTCTAAGCATTTCTTTGGATCATTTGGCTGGTAATGAGTTATTTTAGGAAAATGACGTACTGTGTATGACAGGGTAGAACTTGACAGTTTATATTTATTTTGAAAGTCCAGTTTCCTTTCCAAAACTTTTTTGAATTGTTGCATGTGTTCTGAACACATTTTGACTACAGCAGGTAAATATTCTTGAATAAAAGCAATAAGAATGTTTTATGAAATAGGTGCCAAAGTCTTGCTTTCGCACAAGTGATGAATCAAACCTTAAAACATTCATGCTAACCCTCATACAGGGTCTACATTTTTATAAGGGCTGAAACATTTAGTCGTCGTTATCGACAACGTTGACAATTAAAAATTGTCAACAAAACGTTTTATTGTCGAATAGTCGTTTGATCTCATTTATTACAACATGAGATCCCATTAAACTCTAATGATGATGCGTGAGAGCAGCACTGCAGTTCATGTCTGACTGAGGAGAGGAAGAATTACACAGTTCACAGTCCAGATGCACTCTAAACCTTACAAACTGCTTCAGGTGATGTTGATTGCAAAGTACGAGGGAATTATACTGCAAAATTACTAAATAAGTAAATACAGAAGCACACTTATTGTGGAATAAGCAGAGCAGGAGCTCTTTAAAAGAACCACCCTGGCATTACATCTTAAATGCAGTTATGTTTAATGCATTATAGCTTTATTAAAGTTCATATAATATGGAAGAAGATCATGTAAATAACTACAAATGCTGAAACTGGCATATCTCTGTGCGGTCAGTGCCTCCTCTTTGAGTTGTGAGATGTGTACCGATCTGAGGGAGAAAGACTAAAACTGCACCCGGCTGATGCACACTCTGTCACGGGGATGCTCATCCCTCGAGCCCGCACGCTTAATGCAGCTAGATTAATAATCATTCTAATGATCGTTAGATTAATCGATTATCAAAATAAATGTTATTTGAAGGCCTACTTTTTATTGACCAATATAAACACTTAAACTCTTGTAACTTCTGACTCAATAATGTTCACCCCTCTCGGTTAGCTGCTGTGCTCATGACAGACTTGTTGGTGGGTTTCCAAAGGTTTTGCTCAGATGGTCAAAGATTTTCTTGCAAAGGAAAACTCACTAAAATATCAACACCACAGCAAACCCATTCATGACGGCAAGTTTGGCAGCCAGCCATCTGGCTGCATGCAGCGGAGTCATTTATACTTATACTTGGAAACATACAGTAAATATTTTTTAACACTTCATTTCATGTCCTTAATGCATGTTCTTGAATGCATTGAACTGACAGTATGGTGGACAGTAATATAAAACAAATCTTTTATATTAATCAACACCAGGTTTGGGGAGTAATCAGGATGCAAAAAAGGTAACTGTATTTCACTACAGTTACACAAAAAAATGTAATCAGAAAATCAATCCACTTTGGGAAAATGTGGATTACTTGCAGGAATACAATTAGAAATTTACGACAAAAGAAAAATACTACAATGACCACAACTGAACATTGTGCTTTCCTTTCATGGAAAAGTAGCCATTAATATTCTTTCTATGATAAAACAGCGCATTTAAATGGTAAAATTGTTTTGCTGGCGTTATCTTGTCCATCTGTATTGCATTTCTCTTGTCTATATTTGCATGTAGTCATTTATAACAAATATGCTTTTAAAGCAACCACTTTAGTAACTTAGTAACTCTTTTCTGACGTTTAATGCATTTGATCATTTTTAGATAATTTATTGAATCAATTTTAGTATCCACGACATTTCATCTTGCAGAACAACTGAATAATGCTGAAGTTATGCAAAGCATTGTGGACAGACAAAGCCCCACACCCTTCTCTCCTTTCTTGCCTGCCTTCTTTCTCCCTCTTTTACTTTTTTCTTTGGTTTCTTTCTTTAAGCAACACAATAATGAAAGGGCTACGATGGTACAATATCTCTGCTTCTTTGTCTCTCAGTTGCTCAGTGTGTAGACAAACAGCCAGCTGTTTGACGTTAGGGGCATGTCCTCTTTTTCTGCAACCATCTCTGATGTAAAACACGAGGCATCTTTTTCCCTTATAAAAGCACAGGAGGAAGCCACATCCCTTGTTGGTATATTATATTGGGGCACTCTTGCCTTCCGCGCTCTTTTCCTGGCTTACCCAGAGCACTTTTGTTTGTTTTGCGGTACTCTGCGGTGGAAGCCCATTTATGAGAAGTGCTTCAAGAACAGTTTCATGAAACAAACCGTGGCTAACCACAAATTCCCAAGAGGCAGGGGGTGAAAAGGAGATACTTGATGTAAATTTGGATTAAGCATATGTTACCCATTGCCTTTGTTTGTCCTGTTTCCATTTTCCTTCAATAGTGACGACTTAGGCTGAGCAGACAGCAAGTTTACACAACCCCCAGCGGGATATATACAAGGTTCAAAGGCCATAGGTGGTCTGAGCACAGTAAGTGACCTGAAAACAGGTCAGTTAGTTTGCCATTTTACGGCACATATTTGAGCTAAATGTAGGACAGGGGTTTGGCAGATGAGGGGCGAAAATGTGAGGATGCCCAGGAGAGAATGCTTATGCTGCTTCCACCCAGCTATAAGAGAAGGGGAAATTCAACCCAGAGTCTCTCAGTAACAGCTGTTTCAAAATCAGCTAAACAGAAACCTCCCTTCGTAATAAAAACAATATCTGTGATTGGGGATGTGTAAAATGAAATGTAGAACACACATGTCTATGTAGTTAAAGGTGAAATGTGTCATTTGTTCAATGTTTTTTTGAGGTTAAAATGCAGAGACAACTAAAAGACAATCGATACTGTATTTTCTCGAAAAGTGTAACACTGTGGCACTACCAAAACATTATTCAAAACATTTGTTTGAGCATCCCAATCAGCCTGACGCAGCATCACTGGCACAACCAATTGCATGAGTCTGGGGACAGGACTATCTGTTTGGTCGACTAAGTGGCCATTCACACCAAAGGAGTTTTTTTGCGTTTTTGACCGATGAGGCACATCTCGCTGCTTTTTGGGATCTCACGCAGAAGTGACACATTTTTAGATGGCGTGCCAAGCTAAAGGAATATTCTGGGTTCAATACAAGTTAAAATCAGTATTTGTGGCATAATGTTAATTACCTAAAAATGTATTTTGAATCATCCCTCCTTTTCATTAAAAAAAGCAATTCTGGGTCACAGTGAGGAACTTACAATGGAACTGAATGGTGCCAATCCTCAAACGTTTCAAAAGTGTAGCCACTAGATGTAATTAATATATGTGGTAACATGGTTTTAGTGTTATAAAATATTGGAATATGGAATATTCCTTCAACTTCAACTTCAAAATCAACTTCTTGAGAAATCTGCATCCTGTTCTATTCATTGCACTGCATCTAGCTTTTTTCAATGCTATAACGAGCTAAAATCACCCCCTACTGGTAATAGGAGGAGTTTTGGGGAAAATGTTTGTGGAACAAACACTGTAGGATGAGTTATGCATTATACTTAGGGTTTGGGGTTTAGAACAAGCCCCTAATGCGAAGTATGAGCAATAATAATAGTGATGCTTGCCACTAATAAACAATTTTCTGCAATAATATTCATTAGACAAACTGTATCGTATTATCTTGGTGCATTAATATAGAATTAATTTGATTTGCGGTCACAGTTTTGCATATTTTATCTGTTCTATAACAACTTCCGAAATGAGCCGAAGCTATCCATTTTGTACAATATACATTGTGCAAATAATTGTAAAAATGTAAGCATCTCATGAAGTCATACCTTTGAAGCAATAAGCTCCAAAATTCTCACTCGGTAAGGGAAATCCTGTTTGGTTGAGGAAGCGGTACATAGTCCTGATACCCAGCTGTCCTCTGCCACACTGCCTTTTTGGTACAGAGATAGGGTAGCGGGCGCTGCCGTCCGACAGCCAGCCAAAGTCGCAGCGGTCCATGCCTTCCCTCCAGGCTGCGTGTAGGTGACCTGGTGCAGCTAATACTGCATCCTCTCTCGCACACGCCTCCCTGGCTTCATCAAGAGTCATCTTAGTATTAACTTCTGAGTAAAACACCTCACCTTAGAAAAGAAACACATACATCCAGTCAATGTTATTGTTACACATCATGTTTTGTCTTTCAGTTCACGTTGTCTATATTCTACAGGCTCAGTTCCACAAACTAGTGAGCTGCCTAACTAGACAACATATTAGGTGTCTTTCTATAGATGCGCTCCAGATGCTCAGGCTGTTTCAAACAGCTGAAGTTATAAGCTAACTAAATAAGTGCAAATTTTAAGGAAGCCTTGCAAACATCATTTGCGGATAAATCATTTTCCATTACAGCAATCTTTGTGAAAACTTTCCTCCAAGATGTTGGACAGAGTAAAAGTCCATTTTAAATATAACTGTATTTTATTGCATTCAGAAAAGTATTGATAAGAATTTGTTCCATCTAGTTAAAAATGGATGTCTTCACCTATTATTTCATTGTGCTGTGTATATTTGGCCTATTAGAGTGATGAGCCATTAGTTTAGCGAAATGCAAACATCACACTTTATTGGATCAGCTTTGAGGGTTATGACGCCTTCATATCATGTTGGAATTACACTAATTATAAGTTGAAAACTTGGATAAAAGCATCTGCTAAATGAATAAATGTACATGTAGACCATAGACAGCAAGCTAGCTCAGTAGAATTTGGAACAGAGTCTCTATATGGGAAATGTTTTACATCAGTAGCTGACTTCTTTATTTGTATTTTTTGATTTTCTCCCATTTTTCTCCGCAATTTGGAATGCCCAATTCCCAATGCGCTCTAAGTCCTCGTGGTGGCGTAGTGGCTCACCTCAATCCGGGTGGTGGAGGAAAAATCTCAGGTGCCTCCGCGTCTGAGATCGTCAATCCGTGCATCTTATCACATGGCTTGTTGAGCGTGTTACCACGGAGACATAACATGTGTGGAGGTTTCACGCTATTCTCCGCGGCCTCCATGCACAACTCACCACGCGCCCCCACAGAGAGTGAGAACCACATTATAGCGACCACGAGGAGGTTACCCCGTGTGACTGTACCCTCCCTAGCAACCGGGCTAATTTTGTTGCTTAAGAGACCTGGCTGGAGTCACTCAGCCTGTCCTGGATTCAAATTTGCAACTCCAGGGTTGGTAGTCAGCGTCTTTACTCACTGAGCTACCCAGGCCCTTGTAGCTGATTTCTAAACTTACCCTGAAGTTTTCCTACATAGCAGTACACATCATAAGTCTCAGAGGGATCTCTGATTCCATATGTTCGGACTCCTGGCTTCATTATCATATCTCCATGGCAACCTTCCCGTGGCTTTGTTATTGGATATCTGTAAGAACAATCCCAGATGTGGATTTCATATAAACAATGTAGATAACATGATTGTGCACAGTACAGACAATGCTATGCCAAAAGTGAACCCATGTCTGGTTTCCAGACATTTTGAGTTGTGGTGCTCATTTAGGAGATGCAGGTTAAATTCTGGCCGATTCTTTCCACTCTCTCTATAATCAAACAGTTCAAAGGGTCTGAAGCTAAAAATCACCTGACGGTTTGGTCCGCCAGCCATCCGGCATCACACTGGTCAAATCCGTCCTCGTAGGCTGAATTTAGCTGCTCAGACGTGGCAATGGTTGCACCAACATCAATGCAGGCCTGCTTGGCATGCTCAAAATCTAAACTGTAGCGACTGCTGTTGGTCCGGTAATGAAACACAACACCTGTGAAAATACATGAGCAACGCTAGTGAAATTCTGAAAATATGACCACATAAATCATGTGCCAACAGCATTGACAATGTTGAGCAAATCAAACCATATAGAGCAATTTTGTTGTTGTTATTGTGTGAAAATTGGCAAACACGAAAAGATCACCATAAAAGTTTTGATCAATTTGATTCACTTGATAGAACTGAAGTGATATGTTTAATTTCGCCAGAGTTTGTTGTTTAAGTACTTTGGCCAGATGATTACATTTTGCCAATGCTTTTGCCAATATTCATTTGAATATAATGAATCACAATGAGTGTGATTTGCTTGTACTGGCATTTGCTAGTGAAATGACCTAGAGCTTTTGAAAAGTGCTACAAAAATGTATATTATAATATTTTTTTTTTTATCATAATGTTTCGAATACTTTTCAATAGCAAATGTGATCATGCCCTCCCAAGATTTAATGAAAACAAGTTAAATACAAATAATAATAATAATAATAAAATGTATGTGAGGATTTGCTATATTTGCCTGAATTTGGCCTGCCTTTGTAAAAGAGCTTAAAATTTGCAACCACAACAACAAGCTGTTGTTAGGCAAAAATGAAGAATCATTGAATTGTTCAGCTATTTCGGGACCTGTCGTGTCTTATACTGAACATGATCAGAATAACAATCACGCTCACAGCATTAAACAGCAGACAAATATCTTCCATCTTAACTGTCTGTATCACTCGACTCCATAAACACTTATTTGAACTCTTTCTCTTTACAGTATATTTCAATATGTTACTCTTAACTAAAGGCCATTGTCTCTAATAACAGCCAGTTCTGCTGACAAATGATGTTCCCTTAAGTTCACACTGCAACCAATTTCAAATCGTTTTTTCAAATCTGATCTTTAGGACCAACTGTTTTTACTTTCACAATGCAAGTGATGAAATCGTATCCATTCAGATAGTGTACCCAAAATCTGGTATATCCACATAAGTTGCCATAGTTTTACTTAAGCACCACCACTGAATTCACTATGCACAGGAGAAATTGTGGCGTCAAAGAGCCATTATATGCAGATATTCAAAGGTTGATATCTTGGTAAGGAAACTGTAAAATCTACCTATGCGGCATTATCACAAAACTGCTCAGTTTGATTGAATGTCCTGACCAGCCTGACACAACAACATTGGCTCAACAAATGGAATGAGTTTGGGGCGGGATTATCCTTTCAGACTAACCAGTGGTTGACAGGGGAGTTTTTGGGAAAACTGTTTGAAAACAATCATTACTTTTGCAATTCCATTTAGTGCCACTAGAGGCGCTAGAAATAACACAGTTCACCTACAACTGTATTGAACACTTTCAAACATATGTTGTTTTGAAAACATTGACTTGTTTACTATTCAATAATGCACAGTATATGACGAAATACTGTATGTATACATTATATACTGTATATGTCACATCATGAATGACAACCTTTCAGAATGAAACGCATTTAATCAGATTTCAAACCAAAGGTGAATGTGTCTTTGATCTGATTTTATTAAACATTAGCGCTAGCAGTCGACGCATCAGTGACATAAGCGCAATGGCGCATTCACACAAAAAGTTGGAAACGCACGCTTTGTATACAACAGAGGAAAGAACGTCACGTGAGAGTTAGTTCATTTCAAACAGAAATATAGTGCTGACCAGAAGCAACGATTTAAAGATCAAAACATCGATTTATCGATTTGTTCCTTATACCAACCTATCGTTTGCTACAGAAGACATTAAATGATCGACTGGAGTCGTGCGGATTACTTTTATGCTGCCTAAATACGCCTTTTGGACCATCAAACAGCCAGCAGCCCGATGGCACCCGTTTACTTGCATTGTACGGACAAAATGAGCTGAAATCTGCACTTCGGTTCTGCTGAAGAAGGTCTAGGATGGCTTAAAGGTTAGTAAATCATGAGAGGATTTTCACAGAAAAGTTGGCGTGCCATACCAGAATGGAGCCAGGTGATTGGAGGAGAGGGGTTAAAAAAAAAAAGTATAAGGGCTTGGTGATGTGAAGTAAATTCAGAGGCAGATTAAGATTAAGACAGAAGAAACTAAGTCAAACCGGTTAGGAACAACGTGGGTGGGTGATTCAATTATGACAGAATTTTCATTTTTGGGTGAACTATCCCTTTGAACATGTGCTTTTGTACAGAAACACCTACCGCTGACATCCAGGGAGACTGAATCTTGAGTGTCTTCAATGCCGTGCATAACTTCACAACGATAGACTCCCGCATCACTGACTCTGAGCCTCACTATAGTCAGAGATGCGTCACCCACGTCCTCAGGGTGGCTGGGCACTGAAACCCTGTCCTTAAACTCCTGCTCAATCTTGATGAAACCATTCTGGGCCACCAGCACCGTGGTTTCCGTGTCGCCCTCCTGTTTAGTCCACTTGATGCGGAGATGATCGAGGTGGGTGCTTGAGGCCGTGGGTGCAGCAGCTGTTGTGGTGCTGGAGATGGTGGTGGTGGCAGTAGGGGGTGGTAGGATGGAGAAATGGCAGGGCAACACCACCTGCTCTGCCAGCGAGACCCGTACTGGAGAACTCTTCTCTACCTTCATCCTGCGGACTGTGCATGGAATAGGAAACAGATGAAGAACAGGTGGAGAATGATGGCGGAGACTTCAAACGAGGAACTCAAGAGCTGACATTTGCTTACAGACACATCAAATGATCTCATGACCAGAAAATCTTTTGTAAGCTTTTACAAACACACTACAACATACATCAAAGTAGAGTTTGGACAGAGAAGAAAAATAAAGAATGAGTAGGTGGGTGATTCTCGTGAAACTTGTCATGTAAATGTTCTGAGCATATTTTACTACAAAATCAAAAGCAACCAATTTGCTTCATATGGAAAATTAAGTCTATTTTAAGGGCTTTTAAGATTTTTATTAAATTGCAAATTTTTGACATTCACGACAGTTTTGCAGATTTTACCCCTCAATTCTTATTACCACAACACGGAATAAAGATGGTCATTGTGAGATTCTCATTACCGTAATGTGAAATATAACTATATAGATATTATTGTAAAGTATTTATTATACATCATGGTAGCACTCCTTTGGTACCTCCATTCATTTTTGCTTATTTTAATTTAAAAATACACTGTAATAAATACAGTAAGAACTATTACGGTAATGAGAATGAATGAGTTACTGTAATGACAATTAGGGAGTAAAATATGCTCAAGTTTCCCGAAAATAATGTCACAATGCAAAAAAAATCTTAACGGTCCTAAATGTTCCATTTTCTTATTGCAGATTGAAACTTCTGTATTATTATTATTTATTTATTTATTGATTGATTGATTTATTTATTTATATTATCAGGGGCTTAATTATGACTAGGAGATTTTCTTGACAGACCCAAGTGTGTCCAAACCTTTATTTGTAGTCTAAGTATTCCAGCATGCTATGAAATTAAATATTTAAGAAGTTTAGTCAATGTTATAAACACTGATTAAAGACATTTAAGATTATATCACAAAAATCTTGCAGTTGAATGCTAATTTAGTTTAACTTCAAGAAACCTCCACACAAAGTTGCACATTAATCATCTTTCATGCAGTAGTAAGTAGTAATTTAGCAGACAGGAAGTTATCATTTAGCATGCAACACACTGGGGGTCCAGAATGATTGAAGGTCAGCCTACAATGACTGCCTAGATGAAAGCTCTGGAGACTCTAAAGAAAGGAGAAATGCATCTTTATGATGTTTAAGTTGTGAAATTGGATAAGACCAACATTTTAAGACTTACCATCCTGGGTTATAGCACTGCAGGCACAGACTAACCAGAGGATATGTTTAATGTCCAAGAGCATCTCAAATCTGTAAATAAATAATAGAAACCTTTTCATTTTTGACAGAAAATAAATAGTTCAGCCATGAGATTTGATTTCTGTTCAGTTTTATTTGTAAAGTGGGTTGAATGCCAAATTGCTTGTGTTTAATGCCTGTCTATCTTTCTTCCGGGTCCAACTATGACTTTATACAGACACGATCTGCTTGCTTTTCTGTCTTCCATCACTAATTCAATATAAAACTGGATTAAAGCATGCATTTTTTCTTGAACACCATGTTTTAGCCTATTCATGTGTTATTACCATCTATAACATGTCTATAAATGCTTTATTCATAGTAATTGACAAAAAAATGCATATTTTTGCCCTTAGTATAATCTACATGATAGTCCCAGCTAGACTAGATAAAAAATATTCATACTTTATAAATGTAAAGATCATTATATGTGACTGCTGGTGGATCCAAATCCTGACTGTGGTTTAAGCATTGAAACAATGACAGTGTCAGTGTATTACACGCCCACATTTAGTACACATTCTCCAACACTAGAGAGCGATACATCAAGCATCTTCACGGACCACTCACTCATTATTAAAAATGCTGTGAAAATCTAGTTTGAGAAGTGCGCACTAAACCTTATAAATGCGTAATAACGATAGATCAATCAGTGCAAGCTGCATTGAAACCAAAGCTTATCTAAACGCATGGCACCACTGATATCAGACTCTCTGTTATCACATTAAGGCCAAACTGGCATTAAAAAAAAGATAACGACGAGATCATAGTAAGTGGCTTTCCATTGAGAAGAATGCCAAACGCAGAAGTAATGTGTTTAGATTCACCAAATACAAGCACTGTTGTGAGTAAAAGAAAGTCCACCAAGAAACAAGGAGACCATATTGGTAAATATTGTCTAATGATAATAATGATAATGTACAAGTGACGTGCAACTCCAAGAAATTCACATAGTAAAAAGTTGTTTTAGCTACTTGGTAACACTAAGATGGAATGGACATCAACTATAACTTACTTGTACATCTTGTGCATGTTAAATGATCTATACTCAGAAAGCTCTTAGAAATAACAGATCAAATGAATATTCTACCCAATTTAGACATTTAGCCTATCTAAAAAAAAATAATAATAATATAATGGTATCTTGATTGATTGCAGACTTGTGGTTTATTTCGTTACCATTTTTGTTATTAAAATGTTAATAAAGTACTTGTATGATAAAATAGTCAAAATAATATTCCTATTATTGTTATTATTATTATTAATGAATGTTTAATAAACGTACCTTGTTATTTTTCCAAGTATTCCCGACTCTCCAAATTCGAGAAACCGTGTGGATCCTACAAAGAAAGTGCAAATATTTATAATACTCTAACAGCAATGAACAGACTTCAGTGCGTTTACTTTCCCTGGTGCCAACGAAAAGAATGAAGACATGAGCCGGCAGAAAGTTCAAATTCCATATGTCTACCCATGATTTCGTCAGTTACTATAGGAGGGGCAGAGAGTGCCCACCCAAAATTAATCTGATTCATACTGGAGAAGAGGAACTGGGATGTTCGGCTCACTGTATTTCAAACTGGATTTGTATCACCGATAAAACTAGTAGGCTACTAGATGCTTCTATGTAATGCAATACTGCAGAAGTTTCTTAAAGAGGAGCCAAAACGCATCAGTCCAACTGCGCGTAAAATATCTGTAACAGATCGCCAAAGGGTTTAAGATAGTGAAAGCCTTCGTTTTACTTTCCCAAGTGAACCCAACACTCAATATACAGATAACAGATGCATACAGTACGCACTCCGGAGTCGCAAATGCGTGCGTAAAAGCGCATTCGCGGCTCACTATACCGGTCTGACAGCGCAGATCGGGAAAAGGTGCTGATAGAGTTATTAAGAGGTGTGAAGGTGACCAAAATACTCCTGTGAACTGTCCAACTCCAACATAAGAGCTTGCTTGAGCTTTCCACACGGGGGAGAGAAGGTACCGTTACCGTCTCTCGCTAAAATCACTATTCATCAGTTTTAGCCAATGCATTGTGATAACTGAACTTAAAGGATGAGTGTACAACTTTTTGATATACAACTTGATATACAACCTGAAATCATAGGTAAAATGACATAATTCGAGGTTAAAATGTCTATACAGGCTATGTATAAGTGACATTGTAAAAGTTTAGGTGAAGTTACAATTCATTCTTATTATATATATATATGTGGCAATCATGATTTTTAAGGACAGTGCTGAATTTTTGCACATTCATTTTAATAATATTTCACTCACTCACTCACGACCAGATGCCCACTGAAGCTAAGCAGGGTTGAGCCTGGCCAGTACCTGGATGGGAGTCCTCCAGGGAAAAACTTAAGATTGCTGTTCTGAGTGGTATTGGGGAGGCCAGCAGGGGTTGCTCACCCTGCTGTTTGTGGGTCCCAATGCCCTTTACACTATATTGTAAAAAGGCACCGTCCTTCGGATGTGACGTTACACTGAGGTCCTGACTCTCTGTGGTCATTAAAAACCCCAAGACACTTCTCGTAAAGAGTGTCCTGGCCAAATTCCCCCCATTGGCCCTTCTCAATCATGGCCTTCTAATAATCCTCATCCATAAATTGGCTTCATCACTCTACTCTCTCCTCTCCACCAATAGCTAGTGTGTGGTGAGTGTACTGGTGCACTGTGGATGCTGCACACTGGTGGAGGTTAAAGAGAGTCCCCCTGTTCACCGTGTAAAACGCTTCGAGTTTAGTGTCTGAAAAAGCACTATATAAACGTAACACAAACACACGTGTAATATTTTCTTAGTGTGGTTTAATCAAATCCCTTAACCATCAGTATTTGCGCTAATTATATAATACAAATCCATTCAGAAAGCAAGATCATTTCTTTGGATATTATAAAAATACTCAAATTTATCACATTTATTCACACCTTACAGAGTTAAAAATGTATTTATTTAGACATGCCTCTTGCCACCTTTTATTGTTAAAAAAGTAGTTATTGTTAAAAAAAACATTTGATTGAATCCATATCTATTGTAAATAAACTTTTTCATTTTTAGTATCATTTTGTTACTCCTATAGCTTACAAACAGTACTCAAGTCATGTTTTGACATATGGTGCTCCTTTGAGGTCATATATCATCAAAAAGGTCATCTGGATCAGGGTTTGTCACACTGGTTGTTGGTTTCAGTTGGACCTTTGGAGTTTTGCTCGTCTCTGCTTTGGCCTCATCCGTCAGCTTCTCTCTAAAATTACAAAGTGAAGGAACAACCATCAACAGAAGGCAAAGGTTAAATACATACCAGCAGCTAGTAAGCGGAGTAAATTCTTACTGTGCCCTGATTACAGTGACCCAGTCAAATATGATATCGCCAGAGGCTTGCTAGCCTGTAAAAAGTAGGTCAAGTCAAAAATGTTGTACAGGTCACCCCACTTCTGTCAAGACTGCATTGCAATAATGCTCCTCCATGCATGCCATGTGTCCTTAGTGTCACATTTACTGAAGTCTTTGGATGCTAATTAGAGTCTTTAGGTTGCATATGTACAGACCGAAGCAGTCGCTTGCTAGGTGAATCTCTTAAAAGGATATATCACCCAAAAATGAAAATTCTCTCAAAATTTAACTACCCGCATGTTATCCCAGATGTGTGTGACTTTTTTCTTTTGCAGAACCCAAATGTAGATTTTTAGAATATCTCAGCTCTGTAGGTCTATACAATGCAAGTCAATGTTAACCAGAACTTTGGAGCTCCAAAAAGCATATAAAGGCAGCATACATTTTCCACACGACTCCAGTGGTTTAATCCATGTCTTCAGAAGAGACATGATAGGTGTTGGTGAGAATCTTTTTTTAAAGATGTCGTACAGGGGTACCAAAAATGATTTGGAAACTTCAAGCACACTTAGAACATTTATGAATGTGACTGCATTAGATAAATAAATATCAAAACAATTTCTTTTGAAGAAAAAGTAGCACCGACACATTTCAAGCAAAATATTTGACATAAAGAAGTTTGTTAGGTTTCAAATAAAATAATAATAATCATTTAAAAAACAATAGATATACTGTTAAATTATAAAATATATACAGTAAGGTGATATACTCATCTGTGTTTACTCTGCGTGTGAACGTGAGGGAAACTGACTTTATACATCCACTAAAAATCACCAATTGGAACCAAAAATGGTTGGTTCAAAAATAGCTCAGAAACGTTAGTTCTTAGAGAAAAATCGAACATCATTTGTTTGCAGATTCCACTTATTTTGTTTTCTAATGCAATGACATTTTTTTAAGTGACTTAAGTCCAAATGCATATTGGGGTCCATTTAAGTGATGTGACTTAAATGCATCCAACTCGCCCAACTGCAGAACTTGTACAAGTTTACTTTGAAGTTACAAATGAACAAGGATGGAAAGAACTTGCCTGAGAAAATTGAGCAAAAAAATACAAAATCACTTCTGTTACTATATTGTGATAATATTTGAAAATCAGGAACTGCTTCCTCAGCAATAAAATGGAGAAGAGCTGCAGCAATTCCAACAGGATCCTGTCTATAAGAACTAAGGAGAGCTTTTCAAAGAACTGGAGGGAAAATAAATGAGATTTATGGTCCTCTAAGCCAGTTAATTTCAGGATGTGACAGGGCTCACGTAGCCTTTTAAGCAAAGCTTGTCCGGTGGTGTACTAGAAAACACATGGACAACATGGCTGAAATTAAACAAACATACACAGGACAACATGTTAAACGTCACATCTGTCGAAAGAAAGTTACTCAGGCTCCTTGAATGAACTCTCTTCAAAATAAAGGTTCAATGGTTCTGTGCAGAAGCTTAGGTTCGGAAAAGAAGAAACTGCTCAATAAAGTGTATCTTTTCTTCCAATAACAGTGAACATGTTCATGTTTAGCCAAGACTTTTAGGTATGTCTCTATGTAGATACTGACTTACCATGAGAAATATTCACTGGAGTAAAAAGTGTGACAACTAGCCCCGGCCTTCATGTTAAGTTTAGCAAAAATGCATAGCGTTGAATAGGAATCACTTTCAAAGTTTTCTGTTTTTGTCAAGCTGACTTATATTTCTGAGCTTTAATAAGCCTCACTACAGGGGGGAATGGAGTTCATTAAAAGTTAACAGTGTTGTCCAAAAGCATTCACACAGTCTTAAAAATCCTTCCCCTGGAAACAAGCTCTTCCTTATTAGAAACAGGTTTATATCCAACAGCGTCTTCTAATAAAGTAGCTACAATTATCAGGTAAGATGGTGCTTTAGTTGATCATGCTGAGGATATTCAGGAAATCTTTTATATGCTGGCACAATAGAAAGAGCAGCTCCATAAAATACTGGCATAATCAGAAAAAATGAAATATATCAATAGAATATAGCTTATTAGCTTAACTACCAGTGGGAGGTAAAGGAAGAGGAAAAAAAAACCAAGAAATGTTATTAAAGTAAATAAAAAGGATCAGAGCACTAGAGCAATTATAGGAATATTGTTAAACGTAAAATGTATAACGGTTTAATTTTCCCAGATCAAAATAATTCAGAACACTCCAGTTATACAGCGACTAATACAGTGGCGTCCAAAAGCCTGAAAGCACACTGAGAAATAAGGCTGGGTAAAAATATGTTTTTCCAATTAAATCGCGATCTTCATATGAACAATCCCGTTATTGATTCTTACAATCCCAATATCTTTCACTTTAAAGTTAACTTCAGTTTTGGTCATGAGTAATTCAATTTGTTAAGTAAAAAGCAAGTAAACTGCATAGTTTGGGCCCTGTTGTTATTTTTTATTTTTTTTTTATTAATCATTTTGGAATGTACCAAGTTATTATCAGTTTGTGCCGAGCATTAGTCGAGAATTTCTTTCATATGTGAGCAACATGGACAAATATAGCCATTATAATGTCCATTTTGCTTACACATGAAATACATTGTTCAGTTATTACTGCAATACACCCAAATGAATTGGAAGCTAAACAAATCTTATTGAAATCAGAATCAAATCAAATTGGAAAACCTGTATCAATACACAGCCCTATTGAAAATATGGGATGTTTGTCATTCAAATCTGGAAATAAACAAACTTATAACATAAATTGTAGAAAAAATATTTAAGATTCTGCATTATTTTAAAATAACTTTTTATATCAAATTAGAAGCACTTAGCCAATCTCAAACAGACCCATTTTTAAGATCTCTGTAAGATCGAATTTTGGGTTTCACCTTGCCACAAGTGCAGTTCAGGATTCAAATATCTATTTCTGAGACATTCAATTAAACATCTGTCAGGCAGAAAGGAAGCAGTAGGTGAGGTGAGCTAGCAGTTGTGCTTTATTTGTGACAGAACGGATCTCATATTTAAGAGGAAGTCTTAAAAAATGGCTTCAAAAACAGATGCCACACTTGTCTCTCATAAATCCATTTATTAGCATAACCGTAGGTTTCCGAGAAATAGGCTCATCGCGCAGTTTTGGGAATAACAAAGTACAAGTAGTGACGCGACTAACGTAACTGTGTTTTCCAGAAAAGTAATAGTAGTTCAGCTTTTCTCAAAGCAGTGTAGCTTTTCCAGTAACAAGCTACTTTTTCCAACAAATAGAGGTGTAGGTAGTTTAATGTCACATCGGATTACACACGTAGCTTTACAGTTGCAAGAACTGAGCGAATAATCAAATGCGCAAATGCATAAGGCATGAAACATGTGTTACACAAGTACACATACGATGTGAGCCTTTGGCCAAGGCAGGGATGGATTGTGACTTGCAATGGCCCTGGTGGGGGGGGGCTGGTTGAGGGTTGGGTTCATTTTCATTGTTGCTGGGTTTTCGAGCTGGGGGAATCGCCAATCTGGATCATGCAAACTTAAAAGCCCAGGGCCCCCCGGGCAGTCAAGGGCCCCTGGTAGTTAAGGGCCCTTGGGCACTGAGCCCCATTGGCCCCGTCGGTAATCCATCCCTGGGCCAAGGCACAATCCGGTTAAACATGCTTAACGTGTGCTTTAGTTACTGTGGCGGTAACAAACCCTAGTACTCAAGGGGGCGACAGAGTTACCTCCAAAATCTGTGCTTTTAAACTGGATGTGTTCATGTAAATTAACCAATTAAAAAACAATTCACAGATTCTTGTCCTTGTGCAGCATTTCAAGTATTTAGTAAAATACTTAATTAAAAGCTACTTGTTTGTTTTGTTTCCATCTCAGTGATATAAAAAGGGGCAGATTCACATTTTTTAGCTGTATTTAGTTTGTCTGGACAAGTTAATGTTAATGCTAGTTTTACCGAGAAGTGCCTTTCTTTTGTTCACATACAGTTGGCTTATATTCTGCATTGGTACCAGGCAAACCCTGATGACTGTATAGGCCCTTAGATTTTGATCTATTCCATAATGTAAATAGCTAAATAGTATCAGCTGATTGGTGCAATCTCATTTTGTTCTCTGAAAACTACTCTGTATTGAACTAAGTAACTCAAGCATCAGAAAGCAGTCTGCAGTGCTTTCAACAAGCCCTCGCTAAGTAAACCTGTAATTGTTGGCTGTGAAATTATGCCTACTCAGCATAATCTCCGGCAATCTAGATGTAAACAGTGCATCTGCATTTATGCACATATAAATATGGGTGTAACGATGTGGCCGAGCAGTTGGTTCTCCCGAGCAGTCGGCATCTGGAAGTTATTTTGACGCAATCAAACTCTGTAGTCCTGTCAGGGCTGCTTTGATGACGAACAGAAAGAGTTACTTTCTAGTGCCCTTTTGGAGGAAATCCAAAAGTGGGTGATTCTTTAATATGGAACTGGTTTGAGCACTTGAAATTGTGAAACATTTTAATTCTTCAAACTATGTGTTTCATCCATGTTAAAGCTTCAGTGTGTGCTTTCTGTACCACAAATGGAATTTCAGTGACAACCATTGTTTTCAAACAGATTCAAGAAAACTCTCCAGTCTTCCTTTGGTTGTACAAACAGATAGTCCAGCATTTTGTCCAATAAAATCATTCTAGGGGACATAAAAGTTCCCTCAATTGAAGAAACACCCAGTTTCAAGCAAGTCAAGGTTTTTGGCGGAACCACTGATGAATAAATACGGCTATATGGCAGCTTTAACGCACCTTCATAAAAGCCTGAATGTGGACACACTCAACTTGTAATCCACTACATTTTAATATTGTGTGGGAAAAGGGTGGGAATTGTCTGCAGGTTTGGGGAAAAAGTCTTATGTTTCTTTTAAATGATTCCTGACGGCATGACGAAAATCTCTGGATCTGGTTAGGAGAACGAAAGAGTGAGATGGTGGTCAGACGTTATACTGTACTCTAGGGGCCATACAGTTCTCTACAAAAGCAAATGTCAGACTACTGCTCTATAAGACTGGATTACTGCAGAATTTTGGAGCAAGGGAACATTTGCACACATTTAGGGGGAACTACAACTGTATATTTAATGGCGAGGGTAATGCACATTAATGGTGAAGTGCGCAGGTCTTCGTGCAAGATTCATACTTGGATATTCCTCTTTAAAATAAGATTCAGACCTAGCCAGACATGACATGACAAACTCACGTTAATCAGAGGATAATTTACGTTGAGCCTGATCTCGTGAAAATGATGTGACTGTGGCAAAATTTTTGCTGAATGTCATTACGTGGGTCCTTCCATGTGTAGCGGCATATCTGAGGTAAAATGCTGTGGCACTAAAAGAGAGTTAAATGTTCTCCCAAACAGATAAGGTTTTTAAAGTCAATGCTCTATAAAGTTTTAAATCAACAAAACCTACATCCCTACCATAAACCTTAAACCTAACCGATAACCATTCGAACCATTTTGTGGTGCTTCTATGACACTTTCGGCTCAAGTGACGACATGCGTGTTCTTCAGAACTTGTAAACAGCAAGTGCAATGCTCTAACAGTTGAGCTACCACACATTTTGATCACACTCAGACAAGCTTGTAAATGTGGTTGGTTATGTCATGCGAGAGTTAACATGTATCACCATACAAGTTGGCACTATAAAAGTGTTTAGCTATCATAAGATAGTATTGTGTGAGGAACAGAGCAAAAAGTAAGTTATATTGAACTGATAATCTGCCTTTTTCCTCATGGTTTGTAAGAAAGCGAATACAAGTTGTTGTTGTTGTAGCGCCTCTAGTGTTCATTTCACCAGGAAATCGCTGCGATACATAGAACAAGTCATGTAAAAATACATTGCAACAATCTAGGACTAGTAATGGGATTCTATGAGACCGGGTTGTTAACGTTTAATATACAGCTATAGGGAGCAGGATTTTGGACCAATGAGATTGTGCTGTTAAACAATAGATGATTTAATTGGAATTATGGTAGCTGTTTTGGACTATGCCAAATCAATGACAACTTATGGAGCAGACATTTTTCGATCACATGCTACAAAACAGCACTCTTTCGCGGATAAAAAAGAAAAATAAATGTCCAAAAGCTCTATTAGAACTCTTTACATTACGTTTGCAATTAGTTGTTAGTTGTAATACTGCCTGAACAGAAGCAACAGAAGCCGAACGCTGGATTAATGCAGTGCAATTGGGTTGATTGTTGTCGGTTGTCAAGCTGTCCCAGATCCATCTCTAGGCAGGTGCTGCGAGACTGTAGAACTACTCTTTCAGCCAGGGGCAAAATGATTCCATCTCTGTCTTCTTTCCTTCTCCCTTTCTCTCTTTCTTTCTTTGTGAGCTGTCTCCCTCTTCTTATGTCTTCTAAAATGGCTATTCAGACCCTTAGTAACTGGATCAGTTCAGATGCTTCTCGGAGTCCTCTAATATCGTTTAGACTTCCTTCTCTTTGACCTGAGAAGGAGACACTTTTAAGTCAAAATTGACCACGTTTGCTTTCTTAAAGGGATAGTTCACCCAAAATGTCAGTTCAGCTATCATTTATTCACCATCATGTTGTCCCAAACCCATATGACTTTCTTACTTCCATTCCAACATAAAGATAATGTTAGAATCAGTCACCATTGACTTTCATTGCAAGAAAAAGAGATGCAGTGAAAGAGAATGGTGACCGATGCTATCATTAAGCTTAACATCTCTTTTTTTTTCCACACAGAAAAGAATGTCATATAGGTTTTGAACAACATGGGGGTGAGTAAATGATGACAGTATTTTTGGGTGAACTGTCACTTTAATGGAATGCTCTGGGATCATTTATTAGTTCCATTGTTAGTATTCGTGGCATAATACTGAAGAGGCCCCAAACCAGACGAGCTGGTTTGAAACTTAATGTTTCAAAAGTTTGGACACAAGACAAACAATATGCATGTAAACATGATTTTAGTGAAAAAAATCACTTACTAACCTTTTCTGTGTAAAGTTATAGCCAATTTTACATCTACGTTGCTATGACGATGTAATGCCAACAAACCCATAAACCCTAAAATTATTGTAAAAACAACTATTTAAACTTTACAGCTCAAATAATACATGAGTTTTAATAGAAGAGTTAATCTATGTGCTTTTTATAAAATTATAAGCTTCACATTTCTGCTTTTAAATCCTCCAAAAATTGGCCCCATTCACTTTCATTGTAAGTGCCTTACTGTAACCAGGATTTTTGTTTTTTTAAAGAAAAGAAGGGATGAATCGAAATTAATTTTTGTGTTAATCAACATTATGTCCCAACTGCTGTCTTTTGAACCCAGAATATTGCTAGATTAAACATGCTAGATCTTACACCAGATATGCTTAATAGGCTATCATTGTGTGGTCTTGTAAAGACATTTCACAATTTTTCCTTTATCTGGGTAAGATCTTAAATAGTTTAAGCAAAGAACAATCAGCACACACAGATTTTTGCACATTAACCTGATTTTGAGTTATTTGTTAGTTTGTTATCAGCATGTTGCCATGCATGTAAACGCACTTGATGCAAAATGTAATTGGTTCTTGCGTGATTTGTGCACTTTTGATTATGCACAAGTGTGAATGAATTTTACTACAGTGAAGAACAACACTTCTTAGTGTACAAGAAGACTTCGTGCACAAGTCATATGGACTACTTTTATGGTACTTTCATGGTAATTTTTTATCTTTTCTGTCCATTAGTTTCTGTCTGATTTCGTTGGTTAGAAAAGAGCAGTCTGGACACAAAAGTTGTCAGCTAAATAACAAAAGTCAGGTACTCAAGCCAAACTATCCCTTTAACGTTGTTCGCCACATAAAATGACCCACGTTCCGTATCCACAAAGAGCGGTTCAGCTCTCGCCTAGGCACGAAATGATATGTCAGATGGCTGTTTAAACACATTGTTCCAGGAATGGAATGAGACGATGATAATTCTTGGCAAACTCCAGCTGGATTCAGCGACTCCTGCGATACACTGTGGCGAATGCGATATTATTCTCTAAAGAGAATAGAGCCAGAATTCCCTGCCATAGAAGTCTATTAACACTCGGAATGTCTTACCGGGGTGGCAGAGCCCAGTACGGGAACAGCAATAGAGAAAGTAAGTCCAATACAAACTCTCAGTTCCCCTCAACACCTGACATGTGAGGACACGCACACACCATTTGGCGTTGAGGCCCCATTCTGTCATAGACCACCGCTGCCTGGGAACGCCACTGAAAAGCAAGTGTCTACTGAAAGCAAGATCAGTCAGTGACACCGACTGTATTTAAGAGTGTATCTAGAACTCGGTTTAAACATTTACTCTGCCTGCAGAGCTGCACAAACACACTTGTTTATAGTAAGTTTTAAAAGACTCTCATTAAACTTAAAACAATAGCACTATTTTTAATGCATAAAAAAGGACCTAGAAGTATCAAAAAGTAGTCCATGTGACTCAAGCATCATATTAAATGTCTTTTGAAGGCATCCTTTAGGTTTTGGTGAGAAAGTGTTTGAAATTTATGTAATTTTGCACATTCATGAATGCTATGAGAGAAACTTATTCACAGCGAATCATGTGTTTTTTCATCTGAGAACTTGCATTGTTTTCAGCACAATAACATTTAGGGGTTTTAACTGATACCCTCCTGTATCCCTAGTAAAATCATATTTACATGCCAACCATCTAAATGCATGCATGACATCTATAGTTAAGAAATGTCCAATCAAAGCAAACCAAACACACTCTACAGTACCAAGCAACTCAGAAAGTAGTTGTTTGGTTCAACAGTAAGATTATTTTAGGACAAAACACAACAATTTTTTCAGGATTGGCATCCTCGAGGCATCCATCAAGTCTAAAGAAGTTGCTCAATGCAAATTTAACTCATTTGGGGGAGTTTTATTGTACAATTATAGGGGCCAATGAGGTACTGGTGAAAACTGAAATGATGCACATTTTCGTATTAATAAAAAAAAAAAGGAAAAGGAGAAAGAAGCACCTAGGGGGGCCAACATTGAAAAAAAAATAAAAAATTTGTGTGTGTATCTGTAGCAAAAGTGCCAAGGCAGTTGCTTCAGAAGATTCTGGGAAACCTGCTTGGGTCTGCTCGACTGGCCATCTGCGCAGAGAGAAAGCAGCATCCAAGATGGCATGAAATGGACACAAGAGAATGAGAAATCCAGAATTATAACTGACATTTTTATGGAAACAGTCGCAGGAGTTTATGAGTATCATATGGAACATTAAAGAATGGGTCTCTAAGAGTTTGGGTGCATTACAAGATGATCAGCTGCAATAAAAAAAATGTAATTAGATCTAATGTGTAAATCTGAAGACATGAGTGATGATACCTGGTTTTCTGTCGCTGGTCCAGTCCCGCCTGTTTGGCTCGAGTCTCTAGCTGTTGCAGATGGCGATGGCGACGTTTGCGGCAGGGGGCCACATCTGTGATGTCATTCAGACTGTCATCCATCGGGCTGTTTTCTGGCATCTCTGTTAAGACACAACATTAAAAACTGAGCTCTATCTGTCTTTTATTTAAAGTTAAAGTTCACATCATGAGGAATACATTTTTCTTGATCTTTTTTAACTTTCAGAACTTATAACTTCCTCTCCACACCAAAATCACATTTACTGAATCCAATCTGCAAAAATGGCTCGTTCTGAAAGTGCTGAAAACATTAACAAATGACCATCAATATTTACACTTAATCAATGGCTATTTACCTTTAAAGTGTTTTTTTTCTCCCCAATTTGGAATGCTCAATTCCCAAAGTCCTCGTGGTGATGTAGTGACTCGCCTCGAGCCGAGTGGCAGAGGACGAATCTCAGTTGCCTCCGCATCTGAGACCATCAACCTGCACATCTTATCATGTGGTTTGTTGAGCACGTTACCGTGGAGACATATCGTGTGTGGAGGCTTCATGCCATTCTCTGCAACATCCATGCACAACTCACCCACTGAGAGCGAACCACATTATAGCGACCATAAGGACGTTACCCCATGTGACTCTACCCTCCCTAGCAACAGGGACAATTTGGTTGTTAAGGAGACCTGGCTGGAGTCACTCAGCATGCCCTGGATTCGAACTCGTGACTCCAGGGGTGATAGTCAGCATCTCTACTTGATGAGCTACCCAGACCCCACAGTAAGTGTTTTTTAATGAAATGACATGCAGAGTGCGGTTTTGGAAAGGGGGCGTGGCTAAATACAATGTCTAGTCTGGTGGAAGATCCAGAACGGTTAAAAATCACTTACAGCACCTTTAAAGGGATAGATCACCCAAAAATGGAAATTCTCTCATTTACTCACCCTCATGATATCCCAGGTGTGTATGACTTTCTTTCTTTAACAGAAGACATTTGAAGAAAAACATAAAACTCAGCAGGTCCTTAAAATACAAGTGGATGGTGATCCGACCTTTGAAGTTTCAAAAATCACAGACAGTCAGCGTAAACATCATCGATACGAAATTGAATTGAAATTTTCTTCAAATGTGTTCTGCTGAAGAAAGAAAGTCATAAACACCTGGGATGGCTTGAGGGTGAGAAAGTGATAAGAGAATTTTCATTTCTGGTGAACTACCCCTTTAAGCAACTTGGCACACCCAGTTGCCGCTTCCTTTCTATACATATATATTTATATTTAAAAATATATATATTTTTAAATAAATAATTAGACAAGATGAGTTATTTTCTGCGAGTGTTTGCAATCTCAATGGCTCTTTGCACTGAAGAGACTAACTGGGATTAATGGAAGTTCTCGCAGCTGGTGTTTGGGCTGCTGGCCAAAGCTGAAACTCCACTAACAGGATCAACATCATAAACCCATTAAAAGCATGTTGAACGTCAGTATTAATTGATGTACATGCAGCGCGAATGCAGCTAAGCACAGCAGGAGTACATCTGTCCTCAAATGATATGACAGTGTTGCACAGAGGTAGTTTGTTCAAGGTTTCTACTAGATAAAGGTGTAAAAAGTACTGAGAAATTCATGTGCACTAGAGAAATTCACTGAGAAATTCACCACACACTTGCAATATATGAAAAAGAAAACACGTGCCAATGATGAACAGAGAATTTTCATTTTTTGGTGAACTATCCCTTTAAGTGCTTACAGAAGGGGTGTCTGGTTTATGTCTACATGAGTTCAATTCAAACTGGACAGATAATACTGTGAGACTGTGTGGGTTTTACTCACTTTAGTTGCCGTAAAAAAAAAACATCCTAGTCACATTAGTGGACTCTTTCAATTACACCTCACGTACTGCACACTTTTGGATAATTTTATTGCGAAGAAAAAAATCTCAAGTGCTACTCCTACCATTTTAAGTATGTCTTAAGAACAAAAACAATGCAAAGCACACAGTCCAAAACATAGACCACTGAGTCATGTTTGTTGAGTAAAAGGACAATCACTGAGCATGCCTAAAGGCTGAGGAGCCCACCCCAAATAGAGTGACTAGCACCTAGCAACCATACATTACAATCCATATTGTTTACAGAGTCATATGACAAATGGAAGGGGAGAGATGATGGATATGGTATTTACCAACTCACTTTTACTCCACAGGGTTTACACAGGGGAAAAACCGAGAAATTGAGCAACTCACAGACTAAATCATGTGCGACTCCACCTCTCCCATTCATTTCCCTTTTTGTGCCTCAAAATGCTATGACTCAACATCCTGGACGAACCCCCAAATGTGGCCTTCAAGTAGCCTGATGTTGAAATCAACAAAAAGCAGACGGCGTTTCCAAGAAACAGTCTGGCAGATGACGTCACAGCTGAAGTAAGTGCATAACCAGTGACGGACTTCGCAAAGGGGGCCAAGCGAACTAGGGGAACTACCTGTGGACTGTCACAATCACTTACTGAGCTGGACATCTGATGTTGTCTGTGTGAGGCCTGGTTCAGTGACAGGCTCAGTTCTGACTAATGAGGAGCTCAAAGGTTTAATAATTACAGGGTGCTGATCTCAAAAGCTAAAAGCAGAACAAGCTACATATGTCGAACAAGCTTTCATTGTCGTAAACCAATACAAAACGGATTAAGAGAAGAACTTACTTTGACTAAAACTTGAAGACTGTCGTTGACGAAATGACCACAAAATGGAAGTTTGGCATTAATGTTAAAACAGCTGTCACGTGGACTCAGAATAAAAAATAAAACAGAATCAAATTGTGAGATTTCGATTTGTAAGAAGCGTTCACGTCTTCGTAGAAATTGTAATTATAAGTTGTATACCCCGAATTCTATAAAAGCTAAAAAATTGACCTGTGCCCCCAAGAAACTTCTGACACCCCCCCTCCCAGTCCAATGAAGTGACAACTATTTGCTCACTCAAGATCAATATGCCCCCCAAAAAACTTTCAACTTTTAAACTCTTAATTAGGGATGCACCGTTACGATACCTGGATACCTGGAACCGACACTCAAATTTTTAACCGGATCAGATATCGTTCCGCCAATCCTGTTCCAAATTCGATACCACATGTTTGTTATGTTCGTTACCTTCAAGCTCAAAGAATGACATAAAAGAACCTTTAAAGAACTATAAAGTAGCCCATATAACTTGTGCATTTTGTTCAAAGACACTTAAAAACATACAAAAGCTTTATGATTTGCAAAATCTGTGTTTAATTCAGAAATATACTGTCTGCATGTGCAGCATGCTTTCCTGAATCAGTGTAATTACAGTTTTTTATTTATAATTAAGATTTTGTTTCTATTTTATATTTAATTTGTCATTACAATTTAGTTTAGTTTTCATTAGTTTCACAGTTTGTCTGTAAGTTTTCGTTTTCTCAGTGTTATTTTTTTGTTTCAGTTTAGTTTTTATTTTAGTTTGAGTTTTTTTTTTTATGGCGGTCAAAGCTGAGCGTTTACTGGTGTAAAAGTCTAACATTACGTGTCTCTGGGCAGTCTTGCATTTGAGCAAAAATTAGGTCAGCGCATGTCAATAAATTGGTGTTTCTTTAACTCAGGGCAACTTAATATCAGAGGGGTTGATTTTTATTCAAATGAACAAATTTAAACTTATTCTTTGTTATATGAAGGTAACATTAAAACTGAATTGGAAACTTTTTATAAAGCCTTCACCCTTTTTTAGTACTCTTCAAATGCCTTTATATATAGATCTTACTGAAATAATCTTGTCCCAGACCAGACTTTCATTATTTAACTATGAAACATTAGTAACATTACAAAAATACAAATGATTACATATTAAAAACTATGAGAATATAAACAAAGAGTGAAATAAACATGTATTGTAAGTTGCTTTTATCCAAAGCGACTTACAGTGCACTTATTACAGGGACAATCCCCCCCGGAGCAACCTGGAGTTCAGTGCCTTGCTCAAGGACACAATGGTGGTGGCTGTGGGGATCAAACCAGCAACCTTCTGATTAACAGTTATGTGCTTTAGCCCACTACGCCACCACCACTCCACACACAATAATTAATGAAATGAAAATATTATTTAATTGTGTGTATTTAGGATACATACATTTGTGGGAGTGTGAAAAAAAGTTTTAAAAAGGCTGTCCTTTCTAGAAGTCACCAGTGCTAAAAGTACCCAAAGTTATAGAAACACCCTAACATTCAAGGGGCATCTGACATTTAGGAACTAAAAAAAAAAAGAAAAAAGAGTCACCTTGTAGAAGAGGTTTTGGGTCGGGTCGTATTGAATCTTCCTCCTGTTCATCTTCTGTGCTACCACCATAATCGGTATCTTCCCCGGGGCTCTTATCTGCTGCAGCTTCACTCACCTTTTTGTCTTCACTTTCTGCTTTCTTCCTTCTGAAGAAAAAGAGCAGGTAAATGCTAATGAGACACTTGATAACACATTAAATACATCACACAATCTATATGCTAATGACCTATTCTTATGTTCAAAACACCAGATAAGCAGAATATACTCACATGAAGTGGATTTTTTAATAAACAGCAGTGCAATGCTTCGGTACTGTGTTTTTGTGAGTAAAGGCCTATACTTTAAGAAAATTATAAATGTATTTTTTTAAAAGTTCTTTTGATTTTGGGGAGATTTGAGACCTGGACATGTTTGCGTGAGATTCACCCAAGCAAGAAAAAGTCAGAAAAATTGGAAGTAATATTTATTAACATAATATTCTATTGGGATTACCTAACAAAATAGGCATTTCTTAAGCATAAAAAAGCTGACTGAAAAAGATGCTAATAGTATGATAAACTGTCAGTAGATGCCTCATGTGAAGAAGTTGTATCATGCTGAAAGGGCACAGTAGGTTGTTCACATCACCTCAGTTTATGCTCATCTATAGAGTCCTGGAGTTCTTTGACTCTCTCCTGCAGAGCTCGAATTTTGGCCTTCTTCTCATTTAGAACAAGCACAAAGCGACTGTAGAGGTCCCTTTCAAGGGTCTCCTTTCCCTGGATGTACCTTTCCATCCTGTAAGGGGTAAAGATCAATGAAACACACCTATACACTCATATGCCCAAGTCGGTCCAGTCACATCAGTGTTTTTATCACTATAACGCTTAAACGAAATAAACATTTTTTTGTTAACTATTTTTTTTCTCCCTAATTTGGAATGTCCAATTCCCATTGCGCTGTAAGTCCTTGTGGCGGAGTAGTGACTCACCTCAATCTGGGTGGTGGAGGACAAATCTCAGTTGCCTCCGTATCTGAGACCGTCAATCCGCGCATTTCAGCACGTGGCTTGTTGAGTGCGTTTCCGTGGAGACCTAACGCATGTGGAGGCTCACGCTATTCTCTGCAGCATCCACACACAATTCACCACATGCCCCACCAAGAGTGACAACCACGTTATAGTGACCACAAGGATGTTAACCCAATGTGACTCTACCCACCATAGCAACCAGGAAAATTGGTTGCTTAGGAAGCCTGACTGGAGTCACTCAGCATGCCCTGGATTCGAACTTGCGACTCCAGGTGCAGTAGTAAGCATCTTTACTTGCTGAGCTACCCAGGCACCAACATTTTTTGTTAACTGAAATCAAATTTAAAGGGTTATTTTTATTCTTTCATCATTTACTAACTTGTCAGATCTCGTAGCCATTGCAGCAAGCCATCGCATAACTACCCCCAACACACAGGCAGGTATGAAGCGGTCCCCTGCACTGGCTCAACCCTGAGGTTATAGAACCTTGCAAAGGTGTTAGGTGTTGCCCAGCCCGCGGCTCTACATATGTCTGCTAGAGAGGAGCCATGGGACAACGCCCAAGAAGCCGCAACACCCCTGGTAGAATGGGCTCGTAGGCCAGCAGGGGGAGGCATGTGCTGGCGTGGTATGCCATAGTGATGGCATCGACAACCTAGTGGGCGATCCTCTGTTTGGTGAAAGTGCTTCCCTTCCGCTGTTCACCGAAGCAGAAGAGTTGCTCGGAGCTTCTAAAGCTCTGCGTGTGATCCAAGTAGCTGTGAAGAGCGCGCACTGGACACAGCAACGCCAAGGCTGGGTCTGCCTCCTCCTGGGGCACCGCTTGCAGGTTCACCACCTGAACCCTAAAAGGGGTCGTGGGAACCTTGGGCACCTAGCCCGATTGGGGTGACCTTCAGAAGTCTCCAACGGTTTCGCCAAACAGCCCAACCTGGGAGATGGGGCGTCAAGGAAACGCACCTTGTCAGTCTGTCGCGACTCGACCAGGTTGAGCCAGAGGTGACGTTCCTGGACCACCAGTGTGGACATCGCCTGCCCGAGAGCCCGCGCCGTGAAGTCAGTCGCTGAGTGCAGCTCCTGCATTAGACCCAGGTCAGGACTACCCTCGTGTAGTTCTCGTGTAGTACTCTCAACGTCAGACATAACAAACCCGTTCTCTGATGCCGTGATCGATAGCTCATCGTCGGCAGGCGCCCAGAACAAGATCACGGGTCCGCCGTGAAACAAACCGGCAAACTCGCCCCAGTGCTCGGTTGGAGCCTACGAGCGTGACGGGGAGTGGGAGGTCCATGGGGGAATACCTGGCGGAGAGGCTCCCACTGAGGTCCTCATATCACCCCCAGTGCTAACCAACCCCGCCTCATAACCGTAGGTAGAAGGACCGAGTCGGGGAGCCACTGGGGTGTCTTGCGCTCTTACGAGGGCGAGCTGCAACCGCAACGTAGCCATGGTCATGTCCTCGCAGTGAGGACATGAAACATCCAAGAACGCTGACTCCGCATTTGTGGCACACAGACACGAAAGGCAGAGATTGTGGATATATATATGTATGTATAAATAGACAGGTATATATATATATATATATATATATATATATATATATATATATATATATAAACAAAGTTATTCACTCTGTGAACTTCTTGCTTTTTCTGCTGCTGAAGCACCCAGGGGTGTTTGCTTAGCACAACGCAGTGTGTGAGGGAGAGGACCGCTGGAAAGCGCCGTTGATCCAACAACGTGTAGAGATGAATGGAGGTGGCAGAGGAATTCAGCCTCTGTGACTTGCTCGCTTGGCTCCGAAGAAGATATCTGATGTGTGTTTGCAGCATCACTCCTTTTATACCCGTATGTCCGGGGGAGTGGCATGCAAATTCCACACGCCAATTTCCATTGGCTATTTCTCAAGATCAGAGATGTCTGGGCTCCGCAGCAGTGACCCCTACTGTCAACTCATCCACACATCTTCGAGTGAGTGACAGATAGGTAACAATTGTTACAGAATCTTGATTAATGTTAATTTATAAATATATTATTAGGCATTGTTAATTAATATTTAAAAATAATTAATAAAAAGGTATCACTTTAAAGGTTTAATTCATTGCAATTAGTTAATGGACTAGGCATCACAAACAAATAAACAAACAATAATGTTTTATAGCATTAATTAACCTTGTTTAATGTGGATTTATAATTATATTGTTAGCTCATGTTAGTTCAATAACTAATGTTAAAGTATACAACTTGTAACTTTAAAAATGTATTGGTATATGTATATATAGAAATTAACAATAACCAAGATTAATGAATGCTGTGAAAGTGTTATAAGAAATATTGAGTTAACAAATACAAAGTTACAAAGGTTACAAAGGTTTACCCTAAAAAATTAAACTGATACCAACGGTCAGATTGACAAATTAAACTAGATTGAAAGTGTATTTTGAAAATAAAACTGAAATAAAAACTAAATTATAAATGTAATACTTTAATAACCCTGGCTTCAAAACAGATTCATGTTTAGTCTGTTACACAGAAATGGCGATGACAAGGATGGAAATGTTTAGTTCTCAGAGCATGATGTTACTGCGGTTTATATTACACTGTGGTTTGTATTCCAATTTATGTGAATTCATAAAAGGATAAGCACCCTATTATTTAATATGGAAAACCTTAAGAGTGTTGTTGAACGGAGACACCTGTGGTGGTTGTTTGGAAAGTATAAACACACACCAATAAAGTGCTGTAAGTGCTGTCAATGTCGCTGATGGGTAGCATTACTAATTCTCCATAATTTTTGTTTTGGAAGGTGTTAGAAAGTGTGGCGGCAAAGTGTGGCTGCTGATGTCACTGAGAGGAAATACTGAAACACATTTAGACAGAGAGAGAAAAGGAAGTAGGATAGTAACAGGCACATGTGTGTACAGTCTGCACACAGATGCAAAGCCTGTGACCAGGACCTCCAGGGAATCCCTTGTTTGTGCAACCACCCACTTTGACCAGTATGGGTCGTGTGCCCTAAATCAGCCAAATTAACTGTGAAAAACATTCAGCCGTGTTCACATATATATGGTTCCTTCTTTAACATGGCATTGACTATCACAGCAAACAAAGTAAAGAAAAAAACATCTTGTGTCTCTGGAGTTCATCTTCTCTGGAGAATCATTATCTGCAGTTGTAAGGGTTGCAAATGAGATTTGAAATTTCCTTTTTAGTTCCACTGAGGGATCGAAATGACATAAAGTTGAGTAAATGATGACAGAACTTTTCATTTTTGGAGCTCAGTTTCTATAAATGGTTTAGGGAGCTTTGCCTAGTGTATGTCTATGTATTTTTGACAGAGCGGAGGGCAGGGCCGGGTCATGATGTTGCAGGGATAAAGGCCCTCTCTTTTTTAAAATGTTTTTGTTAATTAAATTTTTTGAAAATGTTTGGTTTCCCTCCCCTTATCCCCTCCCTCATCCAGGTAGACGGGGATCCTTTCCCGTCATCCCTTTACACTGGTGCCGAAATCCGAAAAGGAGGAGGGATGCGCCGTAGTGGAGTTCTCGCCGCTACCATCCACCCCAACGGGGTAGCCATGGACATTCACTGACACGGAGGTCGGAGGAGCCCAGCTGCCTGGAAGCGGAGGAATGGTCGCCGACTGCCTGGAGTGGAAGAATCGCTGCCAGGGGCGGAGGAGACCCCTTCTGTTTCCCGAGAACGCGGTGGGGCATTCTGTCTGCCAGGGGCCGGAGGACTGCCTCCGATCCACCCGGGGAGGCGCGGCTGTCATCAGCTAGAGAAGTGTTTTTTTCTTCTCTCTCTCTCTCTCTCTCTCTCTGTCCTCTCTCTATCTATCTCCCGCTGCCACTACGCATCGGCCGTTCCCTCTCTTTTAAATTTTACTTAGGTTTTTAGGGGGTACTGCACTGTTACAAGGAGTACCCACTGTGTTTTTAATTATTGTTGTTTCCCTCCCCCTGTACCCTCCCAGATTCAGGAAGGCGGGGATGACCTGCCGGCAGATGGTGCGGAAGGCACGTCGTTCCCAAGAGAAAGAGGGGGGTGGTGTACGTCATGCCGGGGGCTCCCCGGCCTGAGAGAACGAGGGAGGAATGTGACAGGGCGGAGGGCGGGGCCAGGTCGTGATGTTGCACACCCGGCCCATAATGAGGCTAATCAAGCCTCAGGGATAAAGGCCGACTGGGGGCTGCAGAGAGACAGAGAGAGAGATTTACGGACAGCTGTCCTACACCTTTGTGTGTTTGTCTTTTTGTTTAGTTCTACATTAAATTAGTATTTATATTGTCAAGCCGGTTCTCGCCTCATCCTTTCCATTATCATTTACAGTATTACAGTAAAATAATTTCAAAAGAGTAAGGAAAATCCTGTTTACCATGTCACATTCCCTTTAAAACAAAACAGAATCCTAAAACAGAACCAACTTGATGAATATACTTCCTTGTTGACATCTTCTTCGCAGTGCTACAAGCACTGAATAATAAATGAAGCTTTGATTTGGTGAGGACGTACTCAGTGGTGATGTGCTCCTGCTCACTCCTCAGTTTCTGGTTCTCCTCAAGCAGGTGCTGATTTTTGGCCTGTAGACGTGTGCTCAGTTCCAGGCTATGACTAATAAGCTCCCTTATGACTTCAATGGGCTTCGGCACTGCCTGCAGCTCCACCACACCGAGCCTGAACTGAAAGATAGAGAGAGACACAAAGACAGACAGATAAATAATAGAAAGACCTTCTGTAAGTCAAAACCTGGAGGAGACACCTGCCCATCAGTTATCGAGCACAACTGTCAGGATCCATAAGAAAAAAAAAGAAAAAAAAAATCACATTTGATTTCATCATAGAGCAATTTACTTCTTGCAAAACATTTTTGCAAGATCTTTGAAGACAGACCAACCATAATCTCCAAAATTGTTACACCTTGATACTTTATAGGATTTTGCAGGTCACATGATTTTAACTTTTAACTTTGATTTTAACTTTTAAGGAATGTTCCAGGTTCAATACAAGTTACATTCAATCAATAGAATTTGTGGCACAATGTTGATTACCACAACAAACAAATCTTGACTTTTAAGCTGCCTTTATATGCTCTTGGAGTTTAACAATTTTGGACCCATTCACTTGCATTGTATGGACCTACAGAGCTGAGATATTCTTCTTAAAATCTAAGTTTGTGTTCTGGAGAAGAAAGTCATACACATCAGGGATGGCATGAGTGTGAGAAAATGATAAGAGAATTTTCCTTTATGGGTGAACTATTCATTTAAGTGCCTTAATGCAAATACAATTTTTCTTTTTGATCTTTGCTTGCTTAGATAAAAACAATGATACATTTGTTTGGGTAGAGTTATTATACTTCAACTTAAGTCTAGATATGAGATAGGTATTATGGTGAAATTGCTAGCGTGTAGTGAAAGAATACAAGTATTGTCTGTGGGCAGGATGTTGCAAATCTCTCAGTGGACTCAGTAGAGTTGAAATGTGCTGAAGACAAAGGTACCAGCAGGCTGGGAAACTAGGAGACCAGTAGGTTAGTCAGGTCATTTAGGGAGTTAGGTTTACTTGGATCAGTATTTAGAATTTCTATGAAATTGCTTAGAATCAAATGTTTCATTTTTTAAATTCTTATAGAGAAAATTAAAGGCAAAAATTACTTTCGGAACCAATGTTGCAAAAAACAATAAAAAAAACGAGCAGCCACTGTTGCGCTCTGTTTGCATTAGCATCCTGATAGACACAATGCTAACACATTCAAGGTTTTACTACCCAACTCTGTCTAACACCTGGACAAACACTCAGTTGTGACTCTTACACTGATAAGACACGCCAACAACTGCGATCAGAGCCAATAAACGACACCAAGTCTCAAATCCTTAAATAGATGACCTCTGACTGGACACACAAAGGAAGGGAACTCTTGTCTGTTGTGTTTGCGAGTCAGTAATAAGACTGACTACTTTAAAAGAACCGCTCTGAAGATAACGGACCTCACACATAGCTGAGAATACAATGAAGCTTCTGCCATAACGGAGAATGCTCCTCAATCTAACTCTGCTGTTCTACAACAGGTCCTTTACAATTTCTAGCAAAAGATAACGTGTGAGAAAGCAATTAAGTAAATCTTTACGACCCTGTTGTGGAATGACTCTTAAATCTATAGTCATTCCAGGGCAAGATTTTCAGAGAATAAGACTTACATTTCAGTCTGTTTCTCAAACAATGCTTTCATATGGCTTTAGAAGACAAGAATTATAGTGCACAAGTCATCTTGACTATATTTTTATGGTGCTTTTTTGTCATTTTGGAGTATCCCTTGTCACTATATGCTTTTGTTGTATAAAAAAAACGAGCAGCGTGAAACCTGTAAAATCTTATTTTGTGCTCCAAGAAAGAAGGACATACAGGTGTATAAATGATGACAGAATATTCATTTTTGAATAAACCATTACATCATACCACCCCAAATCTACGTTCTATACAAAACAAAGGTGCAATCATCATTTCAAAGTGGTAACTTAAACATGGAAACTTTTCTAGCCAGAGTTTCTAAAGCTTCCAAGAAACAAACCTGAACAGAGTTGACTCATCTCACATTGAAAAGCCAAACTGTAAGACACATGCTGCTTTGACTAATCTGAAAAAAAGTCATATGACTAAAACTAGGGCCCTTATGCTTATAATAGTTGTAGTTTAATGCCCTCTGAGTCACAAAAAATCTTTATTTGAGCTGTATTTTGAGGTAAATTATATTTTTATAAATGAACACATAAGTAGGCAACCAACCAATACTGTAAGGAAAATCCTAATATGAGAATAATGATGAGCACATCTATGCCAATTTAATATTCAACAACTGATTGTGCATGCTGGTAGCACAGTAGGGGAAACTATACTTTTTAACTGTGGTTTTCCAAGTTACAAACTATTTCTACTTCAAAATAGTTGGAATTCAGTCAAGATACCCTTTTGAAAAAGTAGTAAGCTACACTATAAGCTACTAACAAAATGTAGTTGTGGCAGGGCGGAGGGCGGGCCGGGTCGTGATTCCACACACCTGGCCCCTAATTAGGCTAATTAGCCCTCGAAGACGGCAGTGCGACAGAGAGAGAGATTTACGGACAGCTGTCCGACACCTGTATGTGTGTGATTGTCTTTTTGGTTAAGTTTATAATTCAAATATTATTTATATTGTCAAGCCGGTTCTCACCTCCTCCTTTCCATTAATCCCTTTACACTGGTGCTGAAACTTGGGAAGGAGGAGGGATGCGCCATAGTGGAATTCTCATCGTTACCATCCACCCCAAAGAAGCAGCCACGGCCATCCGCTGGAGGACGGGGGAGCCCAGCCGGCTGGAAGTGGAGGAACGGCCGCCAACCATGAGGGGAGGAGGGGCTCCCAACCAACCGCCTGGAGTGGTTACCGCTGCCAGGGGCAGGGGAGACCCCTACCGTCCACCAAAAACATGGCGTGGCATTCCGTCCGCCAGGGGCCGGAGGACTGCCACCGATCCGTCCTGGGAAGCGTGACTGTCGTCCCTTAGAGGGTGGAGGAGTGGCCAAGGACCAAGCTATGGTATATCAGAGAACTGGCGTATTGGTGTATTTTCTCTCTCTCTCTCTCTCTCTTGCTCCCACTGCCACTCCGTGTTGGCCTTTCCCTCTCTTTTTAAAAATGTTTTGTTAATTTGGCATGATTGCCTTTACGGCGTGTAGATGCCACACTTTTTTTTTGTTTCCCCCCCTTGTACCCTCCCTCATCCTTGTAGTTGTGGATGACCTGCCGTCAGACGGGCCGACACCTGTGTGTGTGTGTGTGTGTGTGTGTGTGTGTGTGTGTGTTTATCTTTTTGGTTAAGTTTATAATTAAAATATTATTTATATTGTCAAGCCGCTTCTCACCTCCTCCTTTCTGTTAATCCCTTTACAGTAGCTAATCACATTGGAGCAATAGCCTTGTAAAATATTATAAAATAATTTTTTACTCAAACACAACTAATAAAACCCCTAAAACCTAACTAAATTAAGATTGCAGAAATAAACAGTACTATTTACTTAATATATTGTATACAGTATGTATCATATTAAAAGTGCAGTATGTAAGATTCAGAAACCCTTGTTATTAATGACATCTGTTGGCGTTAAGTGAACTGCAGCCAGCTGCCTGTTGCTTATGCACACTCCATAGGGACACGAGCATCGGCCAAACAAAGAGACAGAACGTGATTCACCAGCATCATGCTGACAGATGAGGTAGCATAATTCAAATGACTCAGTTATAATTGTTTTACTAGAAACTTTGAGAACGCACATTATATTTAATTCTCCAGTGCTGGAACAGGGCTAAAACAAAGTGTGGATATAGGTCTCACTATGCAAGACTGTAGTTTGAAGTAATCACTTTACTTTGCATGATACATTGACTGCATTTATACGATAGCCTATGTCAGCGTTAGCTATCTAGCCAGCTTTATCAATAGCTGTTAGCTAAATTTGATGGATGATGACAGTAGCTGTTTATAAAATAGACTGTACATTATAAATATGTTAACACAATTCAGTATTGACTGTAATTTTGATATATCGATGTGCTATTGTTTTATAATAATCGAATGTATATATTTTCTGTATAACCAAGTTATGTTACTCTAATGAATGGGTCTTTTTGCATTATCTTGAACATTGTCTAGCATTAATTTCATGTGTTACTGTAGTTTACCTGCTGAATAATTACAGATTAACATAGTTTTATCAAGTTAGCTAAAATGTCACAGATCAAACCTTATGGCACTATATTTCACATGCTTTGCAGTTATGTAAGCTTACCTGTCCAATAAGAAGAACACCAATTCAGGGTCTGTTTTGATCCCCAAAACTGAACGAAGTTCCCTCCAGTAATCAAATGCCCTGCCGATGTTCACTCTAGTTTAAGCTTGACCACGAAAACGTTCCCGTTTAGCCAGATGGGATTCAGTAGATAAATGTATTTATTTATTAAAAAATTTTTTGGCTTACTTGGAGTTTGGGTATTACTCAGTGTTGTGCTGGGAGCCAGATGTTTGTTGGATTCCATCTCTAAGATAACGTTACCTAGTGCTGCAGTTTGTTGTCGCTGTTGAATAGCGGAAGAGAAGCACTGAGGCAAGGCTCTCTGGAGCATGCATAAACGTCACATCCGTTGGATTATCCCGGCAAAAGCGACCCGCTCCCTTCACATGAAAATCAGTCTACAAGCTTTAATAGGCAACCTAGAAAGTCCGGGAAGGGCTAATATCTTAAGTTGCGTTACAAGCCGTTCACACATTGGCGAATACTACATGAAAATTTTTATATATTGCACCTTTTCAAAATACTTATTTGGCCACAAAAAAAGCAACACAATGTCTTCCGGGAACAGCTTTGTGCAAGGATAAATTGATTAATTTTTCATTTAAATTAACCATCCAAATGAATGCGATTTCCATCCGATTCACTAATTAAACTTTGATACACATTAGAGGCCATTAAGACCTCTAGCGATTCTGTGCCTAAAAAAAGCTACACACAGTGCAACTAACAGAACACTTTTGTCTCAAAATTAGTTTTTAAAAGTTGACATTCTTCTGAACCCAACACTTTTTTCAAATTTTTTCGCACGAGACGGCAAAAAAATTGCTAGACATACACCAAACACAGTTTAGTAGTTAATGTGATGATGTTGTCCAATAACAAGAGGGGTCATCAACATATAATCTTAAAAGTACAGTAGCAAACATGTCCGATTTAATTCTAAGGGTCAAATTGTTCTTGGTGCAAAAACATTGTAAGTGGACTTCAAGTGGGGGAAAATGTTACAAATGAAGAATAAATGTAATGGCCACTTTGATTAAAGATTACAGATTTGATGACAGATGTGACGTGCACCAACTTAACATGACCTAAATCCAGAGGAGAGAAAGAAACGTAACATTCCCTCATTGAGTGACTAAGAATGACCTCTTGACAGAGTGTGCATTGTTTCTTTAGATGGCTGGCTGGTCTGGAAATTATTAGACAGTTTCATCTCTGCAATCAGTCAACTGGTGAGCAGAACCCAGAGCAGATGGCATTATATCCCCGTGAGGATGCTGGGAACCAATCTCTATTTGTCCCAGTGGGAAAAGTCGTTTTCTAGGTGCCACAAATTCAAAAAACCACACACAGAGCGGCACAGACCTCCCAAAGTTTCAGAGAAATTGTAGTGTTGAACCACATAAAATCATGTAACTATATTATCTCTCACCTTTCGGCTAAACTATCATTTTAATTAAAGACAGCTTTGTAGGACACTTTTGGGGTCAATCGTAGTAACAAGTATTTCAAAAGATGTAATTTCAGCAATATAATAAAAACAATTTTCAATAAACAGTTACTTACATTAATAAGGATTAACAGAGTAAGCAATTCATTCTCCAAGTATTATACAGTAATCCATGTTGTTTGAGGTTGCCAAGCAAAGTAGCAATTTGGCGCAACAATATGATGCATAATCACAGTTGCGCCTTTGTAATCTACTTTGAGCCCGGCTCATGCAATCACAATAAGCAGTCAGAACAATTTGTTTCATAATAAAATATAAACCTTTTTAACCTAAGTAAAAATAACCATACCATGATGTATAACGATACTGTGGCATAAAATTAAGATTTTGGTGTTGTGGCGTCTTATTCATGTCACATTGAAATTACCGTAATTAAGAGATTCCAAATTGTAAAAACATTTTGTGTCTTCATTGCACTCCAAAATTCTTTGAAAGCGCCCACTTGTTAATTATCAATTAATATTAATGTAGTGAATTAATTAATTCATTCATGTAATGGTTAAATATTTAGTTGTAATCAACAACAAAGCCACTGGAGGATCCATTTTGGCTTTATGAGCATTGCCATTGAAACAAATCATTTACGAGCACATGAACAGCTCGGAGTAGAATCTCTGAATTCTCATCTTGTAATAACAGTAATTCCAACAGGACGTGAACGCAACAACACTGCCCATCTCTATTCCATAAGTACACTTTTCAAATGTTGTTTCGAAGTATCATTCTTCGAAACTGGAAAAAGAACAGTTTCCGTGATGACGTCTCGGCTAAAACATTTCCACATGTTTAGTAGGTGTTTGGTTTTCTGTAGCATCAGTGTCAAGCTAGTTTACAGCTGTGATCTTCCACACAAGGCCAGGAATGCTTCCACATGTCCCACAAGATGACTTGCTTGAGCGGCAACACATGAAAAGTGCTAAGCAATTAACAGCGGAAGGAAGAAAAGGAAAAGCAGCGTTTCTCCTTAAAGTCCTGCAGTCTGATAGCAATTACAGCATTTACAAATCTGTTTTGGGGGCATCAAGTGTGTTTATATACTGTATAAAATATAGACAGTAAAGTAAGTAAATAATGTATAATATCTATCTATCTATCTATCTATCTATCTATCTATCTATCTATCTATCTATTATAAGGCTATATAAATAGTGCATAAATTGCATATGTATGGCAAACTGGTGCCAATAATTAAATGTGCAAAATTTGTTTATTTTTTGTTGGATCATCTTATTTTTTTATTTGGCACTAATTAACTAAATAAAGAAAACACAAAATAAAGAAAAAGTTTTGAAAGTATGGGTGGTTCAGTTATACTAATCAGATCCTTATTTCCTGACCAATCTTACCTCATGCCAGCTTGCAGCTGTGCATCCTATCATGGCACAATCTTTAAATGCACTAATACGACCCTGTTGTTAACACCCTGGAGTTGTTATAGGGGCTTTTTTCACCATTATGCGGGAATTGTTCGGGCACATTTTTCCTAACCATACAAAATATGAAAATATGACGTTATAATGTTACATCAAATTAATGAATTCCTTAAAATACACGTTCATCCGGAATAATCAGATAAGCGGAGGCCTGAAATGAAACCCTAAACATCTTAAATTCTGTTTTGATGAAGAAAGAAACTCAAACACATCTTGGATGGCCTTAGGGTGAGTAAAGTTTTTGGGTGAACTCCTTTAATAAGAATCTTGCAAACAGTTTTAGAAATGACAAGCCATAGACGACAGAGTTGCCGCACTGTTTCTGTGCCGGTTCTGTGCTATAAACAGTACGTGATTGATATTAATGTGTCTGTTTTTGTTTATGATCAACAACTTCTTCGCCACCATACTACTCAGTCACTGGTGAGTGAAAACTGAACAGTTACCAGCCAGTGGCGAAACACAGATATTTTTAATGCATATGCCTGTGATAGAGGGTTGCTTCATAGAGTAAAATATCGATAGAGTGGGGTTGGGTAAAAACTCTTGGGTAATAACTCTTGGTTTCTTGCTTCAGAAACAGCTGTAATGGTAAAATGGTAAATGGTCTGCCCTTATATAGTGCCTTTTTAACCTTAGCGGTATTCAAAGTGCTTTACAATGCATCTCATTCACCCGTTCACAGACCAATGTTGGCAGAGCTGCCATGCAAGATGCTAGCCTGCAATTGGGAGGACACTTCGGCATGTCTAGTCATATGGGAAGGGAATCGAACCACCAACCCTGCGATCAGTGGACAACCCGCTCTACCACCTGAGCCACAGCAGCCTATTCATGACTATTTTCTGCGATTTCTCTGGCCATAGTTCTCACTGAGTTGCTACTGTACCTTTAATAATTGCATATGTAAATGCCAAACTGGTAAATACTGAATAAGTGGTGGTGTAAACATGATACGTCCCCTTTAATGGCATTTATTATAGTAATACCCTTAAATTTGACAACCATTATCAATTCAAGAATCTGTCTAATACGCAGTATCATTCAACATTGCAGAAATACCACTGTCAACAGGTCATGCAACCTCAACTATTCAAGAAACCACAAATGCTTCTCCTCAAGTGTCTTTTCCTGCTTCGGCATTGACGGTCCACCTGCATGAGACATCAGTGAGGAGTAATACGTGGTTTTGGAAACAGACGTCAGGGTGTCCTTAAATCTTTAGAAAGGTTACTGTAATAAAAGTGCTGTCTTCAAACGCTTTGTGGCAGAGCTGTCCTGGCAGGCCAAACACCTGCTTTTGCAAAGCTCAACCTGACCATTTACACTTGACTCTTTAAGGGTCTTCTTTCAGCTGTTACACTGAAGAACCCTGCAGCTGTGTATCACCACCACCACAGGAACTGTTCAGAAAACAACAAACTAAAGATAATCATCATGTGCCCCTGCCATAATTGAGAACTAACATACTATAATACTTTAGTACATTTCCATGTCAAATTTCACACCAAAATCACAAAAAATAAAATAAGAAATTATATTTCGCAATAAGTAAATTAAGATTATTTTGGGCCCAGTATGTTGTTTTGTATTGTGACAATATTTTCATGACAGTTAAGGAGTAATTTGTCCCACAAATTCCCATTATTTTAGAGTTCTCAGTAATTGCTGTTATTCTCAATAATGATTCGTATTAATGTAATGCCATTTTTTCATAATTTTATTTTAATTCAGCATGAAGGCAGTAGAAAAAATACTACCATGATGTGAAAGACATACATTTTTATTTTATATTATAATTTTTTTTATTAACTACTTTATTTTTTTTTTGTATCACAGAAAAGAGAATAATATTTCTGCATTGTGGTAATGAGAATTATTATTTTAAATTGTGAAAATAGTGTCACGGCTTCATTTTCTTTATGCAAACATATTTTTTTTGTTTTATGACATGTAAGCCCATTTTCCTCCTAAACGCTAATAACATGAACGCATAACTTATACTCTTATTACTATAATTCATGAATGGACGCAATGGGGGTTTTTATGAACCTAAAAAAGGTTTTTGTATTCTGGGGATACAAACATTAAAAAGCTGGAGAGAGGAGGAATGAGTGAGCCGATCAAATTTTTGTGAAAATATAGAAAAGGCAGATGCGACTTTGTATATAAATCCGGCATCAACTCACAATCTTTATCTAAAAGTAAAAAGGCAGCATTTTTTGAGAATGCAGCTGACCTAGAGGCAAACACTCTTTTATCTTTTAAATGCTATATTTTCAATATTTTTAGATGATATAAAATGTTAAATAAAAGCAATTTTTAGAAAAAATATGTAAATGTAATATGTAGGCCCTAATGTGCTTAAAAATAGCCATTAAATCATTTTCTATACAAATATTATGTTTGCCCTTTTGAGGGTTAAAAGGGTTAATTTGCTTTTAAGATGAAGTAGCCCATATCATGCACATTTCTTGACAGTTTTCATGAGATTCACCCACAATTGCAATAAAAAAAATTAAATAAAAAAAAACAATTATTTATGACATTAAAGCAACATTACAGCCCTATTGTCTTATGTAATATCTAACAGAGCATTTATGTCTAGCACTTAATTTCTTAGCAGACATCTTTACTGAATCCTAACAATGACCCATTAATGCTTACGTAAGAATAATTTAGAGTGCTGGTCCAGATTTGTAAAGTGTAAATGGAGCCAGGAAAACAAGCGGGGAAACCGTCAAATGTCCAGAACAGCTTTACTCAAGAGCATAATAATGGATAAACCACAGCATGAGAGCTCAGACATGTTTGTGAGAACACAAAAGCCCTAAAACAAAGTCTAATGTCAAAGAGCGGACAATTCAACTCAACTGACCCATATAAAAACTTCCCTTCTTCTAATAGATGTTATATTTTTACCTTTATAATGGTTATTCTCATTCATTTCAATGTACTTAAAGGGATAGTTCACCCAAAACGGAATATTTTGCCATTGCTTTGAACACAAAAGACGTTACATATGGCAGAATGCCCAAGCTGCTCTTTTCATGAAATGAAAGTGAATGGTGACCACAGCAATCAAGTAAGATTTCTAGTGAATGCAAGTACAATTTCAGTCAGTTTGCTCACAAAAAGATATCATATAACATCAGGAGACTTAAAATATTGTGAAGAAGTAATACAAACAACTTTTCTGATGCTTTTGTGGTGCATTTTGTACTTTTTGTAGCCCTTGGTTACCATCCACTTTCATTGTATAGAAGCAGCATGAACATTCTGATAAACTTCTCCTTTGAGAAGGACAATTTATTTGAAAGCACATAACACACAACATTATTGACTATATACAAGATGTTCAACTTTTTCACTAATGTACTGTAACCCTAATATGGCAATCTTTACTGGAGGATCTACAAATGAATATTTCTTTTATATAAAAGAGCATTGATGGGATTACCACAAAGCATCACTGGCTAAACTTTCATGGAGAATTTTGTGTGCAAATTTGTGTATTAAATAGAACCTTCCACCCTGGGAAGTGCCAGTTTCCCTTTTTCTAAAACAGACACTTCCCATTTCCATTTAGTCACCTCTGCTGTGACAGCAAAAACATTAATGGTGCCATTTTTAAATGCAAAAACTAGTTCACAGTCCTCCCAATGAGCAACTTTCGAGGCAATTTTAAACTATATACGATTTACACACCCGTGACCGCACATCAACTAAATTCTTTATAATATAATAAGGTGCTCTAACTATAAACATCCAACAGTTAGGCTGATGAATTATATTACTTGGGAATTTTTGATTTTACCATGTGAAGAGGTTCTGTTAAGCATGGTATAACATCATTTTGGTTATTTAATCCAAGACTTAAATTAAAAGACTTTTCCACACAAGTTCATATCAGATTCAAATGACTATAGCCTGATCATATAATAGAAAGTATCAGATATATCATGCTATTAAAAAAAAGTCAGTAATCAAATGATCAAATGCTCAAAGCTTGCTGTCTTGGACTGTTCGTTTGTCTCATTCTTCCACTACTAATCAACAACACCTCATGTCAAAAAAAGCCTTGATTAATCACTTAAAAATGACCCCTCACAGTAATGGCTGCTATTTAAAGTGGGAGTAGAATTCAAAATGAGACCGCAAAAGTGAAGGAATCCTCTCTTGTTGTGATTTACTGTCCACTGAGGCCTGCTAAGTCCTGTTCTACTCAAAGCAAACATTACGTCAGAGCCATCTTTCTCCAGGCTACATACATTTTGCTGAGCAATTACACAACAAACAGAACATTTTTGCTACAACAGTAAGGAAAGGAGCAAAATATGATGGAAATAATGATGGATGAATTGAACATTGCAAACTATCCAGTATGAGTCAAAAGTATGGGCAGACTTAATTGAATTTAAGACCTTAAAAACCTTTGACCATAAGACTTTTGCATAATGCTTCATTCATTTCTTAACTAATTTAAATTGTGCATACGTATAGATTTCTTTACAATAAAAAATTAAATAGATAAGTTGGAGCTGATTTGAGCCTCATTGAGTTGGTTGAGAGAATGACCATTTTGCAGTGGTGGAATCTAATGGGTGGCTACTTTGAAGAAGCTCAAATAAGACAAATGTTGCTCACTGCATAAAACTTGCATTTGTGTCATTTCATAGTTATGATGTCTTTACTGTTAATATAAAATGAGGAAAATAGTAATGATAAAGAATGAGTAGGTGTGCCCCAACTGACTGGCAGTGTAATACAGTAGAAAAATAAAAAGAGAAAAAAAAGAGAGGAAAAAAAAGGATCCAGTACGTGACAGAAGCCTTAAATTTAGCGTTTAATGAAAACTTCCCAGATACTGGATTTCCTCGGCACCCTCTAGCTTGGCAAGACATCAAACAGGGGAAACCTCCTTTAAAGCTCGACACAAAGAGCGGTAGTTCTCTGGGAATGGTTAAGCGTTGAGTGTGATTTTGGCCAATCACGGTTCCAGTACAACCTCAAGCAAGCAGAGATGGCATAGCCCTTCTCTCATCAATGAAATGAAACAGATGTTTTCCCACAGAGGAACAGAAGCAATGGTTGAGAGAGCGGATAGAAGAAAAGGTAGGAAGGAATTGAAAGGAAAGAAGGAAGGAATATAAAGAAGGAAGCAGGGAATGTAAAGAAGAAAGAAAGGAAAATGGAAGGAATAAAGGATGGAAGTAAGGAATGCAGGAAGGAAGAAAGAAAGGAAGGAAGGAATTGGGAAAAAAGTGTAAATGAAGGAAGGAAAAGGATGAAATTAATTATTGTTCACACCTTTTAACCCAATTGATATATAGTATATATATATATATATATATATATATATATATATATTGCTATATAGCCCAACAGAATAGCCCAAAAGACTTCACTGATTCCAGCCTGCATCCCTCCATTAATGTTTGGATGTACTGCAAAGACTCTTAATCTATAACATTGCAATTTAATAATTATCTTTACAGCTTTAAACACGGCCTTACTGTCATTTTGAAAACATAAGGTCACTTAATCTATCTCATATTACACATACAATAGAAAAATTATTTTGGCATCATATCTTCTTGATGTAACGCCAGATGAGGATGGGTTATCGTAGTCAGACTAAAGCGCGGTTTAAACTCTTCTAATAGCTGTATGATTGACATGCCTGATGTACATTTACATACATTAACATTTATGCATTTGGCAGACGCTTTTATCCAAAGCGACTTACAGAGCCCTTATTATAGGGACAATCCCCCCGGAGCAACCTGGAGTTAAGTGCCTTGCTCAAGGACACAATGGTGATGGCCGTGGGGTTTGAACCAGTGACCTTCTGATTAGCAGCCCTGTGCTCTAGCCACTACGCCACCACCACTCACATGTAGAGAGCGACTAGTAAAGTAGGTGGGGAAACACAACCCGCGACCGCTCATATTTGCGTTCATAAAAAACAAGCCCAAAGTCGCTTATAATAAGTGGAATTGGCAACTATGGTTGTTATCATTTTAGGCATGCTAAATAAAATGATGACTGTACTGTATATTTTCCACTAAGGTAAATGCTGGAACATGATGTGTGAGTTTTCTTTAGAAGTTGCTTTGTGTCTTTGACTTGAATCACACCAAGTACTTTTACAGCATGACTTTAAACATGCAATGTTGCAGTTCCTTATAAATTTACCAGCTTTTTGGCACATAACACTGTTTTATTTACTTTCATTTGGTGCTTGGCAAGCGTTCATTTTTGATTCTGGCTGCATAACATGTGGATGCGTGTCAGTCAACAAGACTATTACATCACAATGTGCAGCGTACCGATCTCAGGCATGCCACTCACCGAGATGTCGCTCTGCACCTTCTCATAAGACAGCTGCAGCAGGGGGCTGCCGGGTCTCTCAGGTGCCAGGTGAAAGATGTACTCCCCCTCCGCTACCGGTCCCTCTCCAGTCAGAGCCAGGTGCAGGTAACGAACATACCTGTCCCTTTCCATCTCAATCTCCTGGGCTTCCCGGGACACATCCTCCTCTGAAACTAATTGTACAGCACAACCAATTAAACAGGCCTGCAGTTTTAGACAAAAGGCAATTCTATTGGCAGTTTGGCGGTTTACTTCTTACCTTCACCACTCCATGCAGAAACAACATCAGACAGAAGAATGACAAAGCCAGATCCGAGATCTTCAGCCCATTCAAGCTTGAGAAAGAACGTACGTTGAGGCTCAGAGGTGACAGATATCTGACGTAGACTGGTGCTGCGACTCCTGCAGTAAAATTGTCATAAAGTCACATTTTACCTTAAAAACACAGAAAGTATCCAAATGCATTAATAACTATTGACAACATTCATTTTGAGTAGTGATAGACCAATACATCTGCCAGGCTGATTAATTGGCTGATATTTGCCTATTTCAAAATCATAAGCATTGGTAAATTCGAGTTGAGATAAACCAATATATTGGCCAGGCAGATTAATAAGCTGATATTGGGCAATTTTCCAATTATCTGCATCTGTAATTTTGAGTAGTGATTAGTGATAGACTGGTATATCGGCAAGGCCAATAAATTGGCCAATATTTGGCCATTTTGAAATTAACAACATAAGCAATTTTGAGTAGTGATAATGATTAATTATTATTTGGCCATTTAAAATTAGGCATCTGTCATTTTTGTGTAGTGATGTATTAATACATCGGTCAGACTGATAAATCAGATGATATTTGGCCCTTTTTGGGATTCACAAATTGGCTGATATTGGATGGGTTCAAAGTTGGAATATTCTGGGTTCAAAGTTAAGCTCAGTTGACAGCATTTGAAGCATAATGTTGATTACCACAAATATTAATTTCAACTTGTTGCATCTTTTCTTTAAAAAAACAAAAATATGGTTTCAGAAAGTCACTTGCCATGGATGTTAATGTGGCCAATCTGTAAATGTTAAATACTCATGTTTTTTAAAAGCATAGACACAACAACACATAATAATATGCATGTTAAGATTTTTGTTTAAAGTTACATCCAAGTTCCATGATAACCACACTGTAAAGCCTAAAACAACTATAAAACTACAATTTAAACAACTTTACAGCTTAAATAATATGTTAGTGCTTTTTTAAAATTACAAGATTCAAATTTGGAGTGGTGGTGGCGTAGTGGGCTAAAGCACATAACTGTTAATCAAAAGGTTGCTGGTTGGATCCCCACGGCCACCACCATTGTGTCCTTGAGCAAGGCACTTAACTCCAGGTTGCTCCGGGGGGGATTGTCCTTGTAATAAGTGCACTGTAAGTCACTTTGGATAAAAGCATCTGCCAAATGCATAAATGTCAATGTAAATGTAAAATTTCTGCCTTTAAACCCTCCAAAACTGGCCCCATTAACTTCCATTGTAAGTGCCTCACTGTATCCTGCTTTAAAGAAATGGAAATTATTATTATTGAATAATTATTGAAATTTTTTTTGTGGTAATTTAACTCTAACTTGTATTGAACTCAGAATACTCCATTAACAGAAGTGGTTATTCTGCCTAATATATTGTAAAATATCGTAAACATGTTGTAATATAAATAATTGTATAACAGGTTTAAATGTTATTAATTATTAAAAAATTGTTCATTGTATTATTTCAGTACATATGGGCATTTAACCATTAAGCAACCCATATCAGTCAACCACAACTGGATGGATGTAAACTCACAGGAGTCAGCTCAGCTCAGTGCGGACGTGTGAGAAACTTCTGACCTCTAAGGTCAGAGCTGACACTATGCAGATCACCAAGGGGAAAGGTGAAAGACTATAAGTTAACAAGTCAGTCGACAGTAATGTCGCTTGTCAAACTTAAAATCAATGTGTCCAAAACCCTCAGCAAACCGGTCACATCTGTTTCCCTCCTGTCGTGCATCACGACTAATTGTTACTATTTTCACTTTGACTTCTGAGCAAACTGTGCAACAGGGTCAGCATATCCAAAGATTGACACAGTGCACACTCTACGGGAACTGAACGTTAACCTCTGTGAAACAGGACAGCCATTCATTAGCTACAGTAACATCTGCACAGAGGTGATTTTTAACTCTAGGTAATGACAGACGCAGCAAAGCCAATAAGAATATGACAAGGCAACTTTGAGACAAACGACAAAGACTCCTAAAGGAATAGTTCAACCAAAAATCTAAATGTTTTCTCAACATGTCATTCCAAACATTATTTAATATTATTTTTTATCAGTGGAACACAAAGATCAATATGAACTTTCTTCAAAAGTTGAAGCAAAAGTTGCGGCCCCCCACAGTTACATAATGAACCAAAGACATAGTTACACTTCTCATAATAACATAAAAGATCTATAGCGATGTGTTTTGCGCCATTGATATGGAGGACCAAGTTCAACACAGGTAACCACTTTTGCTTCATTTCTTTGATGGCTCAAATGTATGCTCTAATCAATTTTGTGTCTTGACCATTTGTGAACTGCATTAAACTTTGTCTCATTGGGGGGTCTGGGTAGCTCAGCGAGTAAAGACTACCTAACTACCACCCTTGGAGTCACGAGTTCGAATCCAGGGCATGCAGAGTGACTCCAGCCAGGTCTCCTAAGCAACTAAATTGTCCTGGTTGATAGTGAGAGCAGAGTCACATGGGGTAAACTCCTCGTGGTCACCATAATGTGGTTCTCACTCTTGGTGGACCATGTGGTGAGTTGTGCGTGGATGCCACGGAGAATAGCGTGATAGTCCACATGCGCTATGTCTCCACGGTAACGCACTCAACAAGCCACGTGATAAGATGCGCAGATTGACAGTCTCAGATGCGGAGGCAACTGAGATTCGTCCTCCGCCACCCGGATTGAGGCGAGTCACTACGCCACCACGAGGCTTTGTGAGTGCAAACTTTTTGCTGTGTCATCACCATTCATATTTATAAAATCAATGTGTTTATGATTAAATGACTACTAGAGCACATAATTGTTTACCAGAGTATAAAATTCTTCATAGATCTAGCCTCAATCTTAATTTTGCTCTCAAATGCACCACATTGATGCATTTAACTTTGTACAAAATGTTCTTACAGGGGAGCATGCCCCTGGTCCCACTAGAGGATCCGAGGTGCACCCACCACAGTCTCACAAAATCCTGTGGGAAACACTGGGACTTGTTGTATGTTTCGTAGTGGTTTCCTGGTTTAAAAAAGGCGCTACAACAACAATTGCTTTCAAATTGCTTTTTTTAAAAAGTTAGTAAAATGTCAGATTATAAATTCAAATGCACTTCATTTTTGCTCTGTTATCTTATGATATTTAAACACTTTTAATATAGTGCATGGCATCTTACCAACTATGTTTAAAAGCTTGTTTGGGTGTATTATAGAAATCTTGAGTACTCGTTTTTTATGAGCTTAAATATTCGAATACCAAATTATTGATGAATGCCCATCCTTACTTAAGACCAGGGTCACCATTATGATAATACAACAAGGAGAAACACAAAACACAACAATGGATGTCACAGGCCATGTATCCCATTTGAATGAACCCCTAACCCAAAGTACTAAACTCCTCCAACACTATTTGTGCAAAAGATAAAAAAAAGACACCTCAAATAGTGCAGCTATTATATTTTAAAGTGATCAGACAGGTTTTAGATGATAAAACAGGAAACAACAAAAAATCCATAGACCTACATCAATACAGGGAGCGTGCCAAATCAAGAGACCAGAAAATAACAGAGACATGGGGATAGAGTCATTTGACTTGGGCCTGAAAGCAACCACCTAGATACCACCCTAATCACCCTAGCAACAACATAGTATAGCAATGCACTAAAAGCCCTCAGAAAACCTCAGCAACCTCATAGCAATGTCCTGGCAATCACCCAAACACCTTCATATCAACTGAGATCAAAAAAATGGTAGGTTTGCATATTTTTGCTGTCTGCTTTGGTAACAAATTGCAATTTCTGGTTCTCACAATGACCATTTTTTTTATCACGTCACTTGGGTGAGTAAGGGTCTGTCAAGTGCTAATTATTTATGAGGTGTGCATGATGTTTATTGCAGAAAATTAAAGGCCAGTGGAGGAGTGTCTTATACTTATGGATTGCTGATGGATTTGTGAGAGAATAATGATCGTAATACATGGATCAATGTCTAATGCTTTAGGGAAACATGTAATATTTTAAATCGACAAAACCTTGACAATGATTTATGATAATATGAGTCTGGCTCATACACACACCACCAGTTATAAGAGATTATTGGTTCCTTAATAATATATCTTGAGACCTTGTGAATGACACGCGCTGTAGTATAATTAAGACACATTCCACTCATTTTCAAGACTTGTAAAGAGCTCTTTTGCTGCACACAGATGGCCACAACCACCTCAACAAAACCCTCTTGTCTAAGCAAAACTGACATTCTATAATATAAGTACCGATCTCTGTTAAGAGTGTTATAATTTATGCTCAAGTAACCGGGAAAAAAAATGAAGGTCAGTTTTATTGTCTTTGCTTTCCCGTGGAGCAGAAGAAAAAAAGACGTATTTTCAGAAACATTAACAAAGAAGACCCAGTCATATTTCACCTAAAAATCTACAGAAAGAAAATGTAGAAATTAGCATAGATGTTTTTTCTCCCTTTTCCTCCCCAATTTGGAATTCCCAATGCATCTTTACTTGCTAAGCTACCCAGGCCCCCTAAAATTAGCATAGATTAAACTAAGCCTATTTTAGGACCATTAAGATTTTTTTAATTGTGACATTATTTTTGTGACAATTAAACACCTTTCTTTGCAATGCAGTAATGACAATTGGGAGGCCTTGTTTGTTTATGGAAAACAAAAATAAATAAATAAAATAACAATTTTGACGCTGGACGTGGTCGTCAGGGTTCACCCCCTAAAAATTCTCCATATTTTTGGGGAGATTTCATTCGGATTTCTTCTTTGTTTTAGCAACTGTGCAACATATTTTCCATGATCCACCCATGAATAGACATATTCATACTGCACCAAAGGACCAAGTTGCTTGATTATTGATTTCAGTACTGTCTCTATGTTCCAAAGGTCATCAGCTGTTGGGAGCAAATGAATCAATTCTCTGTCCATCTTTGTGAATAAGTCTATTTTTAAGGGACATGTCCCATTTCAAGTTTTAAATGGGAAAAAAGATCTTTGAAACAAATGGTTTGTGTTTTGTACCACGGAGACGATGTTTTGATATGCTGTTTTAGACTGACAGTATCACAGGCAACAAAGTAGTCAGTTAAATCTGGAACACATCTTATGTGTGGCTGAACTGCACTGCAATAAATAATTTTCGAGACAAGTATTTTTGTCTTGTTTTCCTGTAAAATGATCTAAACATTCTTAAAACATGATTTATTTACTTGTCAAGCAAAATGGGATACGATAAGAAGTTTTAAGATTGTGCACTTTAGACTCAAAACAAGAAAAGGAATCTGCCAATGGGGTAAGCAAAATACATTTGTTTTCTCTTTGTAATAAGTTTATTTTTCTTACTCCATTGGTAAACAGTTTTTTCTTGTTTAAGCATAAATCTCACTAAATTTGATTAGATTTCTCTTAAAACAAGACTTAAAATCTTATGCCTGTTTGCTCGTCAAGAAATAAATCACGTTGAATGTTTAGATTTTTTTTTACTGGAAAACAAGACAAAAATACTTCAATAATTTTTTGCAGTGTGGTGTCTTTGGCCAATGCCGTTATGACAGCATGGGCCGCATAAACCACGGCAACATCATTGTCCAATCAACTGCAAACATGGATCCATCCCAAAATTTCAACCACTGACTATGCTCAAAAATACAAATTTCCCCCCTTGACTCATTGCTTGTCTCAACAACAATTATACAATGTTATGTAAATAAATATTTATACAAGACATTGTCAAAAGGATAAAAGCATCTATGCGTGGAACAAGGCTCTTCGTGTGTTTATAATGGAACGCAATCTTGGTGCATGTTAAAATACTCCAGCACAGCAATAACGTTTGTAGCTTGTTTTTTAAAGGCCGTTGTTTGTAAACATCAGTATCACATGACAAGGATAATAAACCAAAACAAAAAAAAACATTTCAAGGTCATTAACACACTGCTTTACTGCTGCCTCCATTTAACTGCTCAAAGAGTATATACATTTATATTTCTACTCGCTGACTGCTTACCTCTGATAAAACCCACTTTATTTTCTCATTTGCCCTTACAACAGTTTGCCATGGTAACACAGAGTTCCCATAATTCATAAAACTTTTAATAAGTGAAAATATAAGTTTTTAACGTCATTACATTTTATTTTTGCCAAACCTTTATCAACAGCTGTCTTGATTGTGATAAATTGATTCATTGTTGTTAATATTATTTCTATTATAGATAACATTACATTTTACTATACTGTTATATTATTTAAAAAAAAAAAATATTCAATTTTGTAATTTCTTCAATTTCAAGCATCTAGCTTTTATTTTGAATCGTGCTTATTATGAGTTTTTTTTGTGTGTGTTTTTTTTTTTTTTTTGCCAGAAGCATCAATTTCCCGGATAAACAGATTGCGACACAGCCCAGTGTGATGTTTAAGACTTAAAGGAATAGTTTACCCAAAAATGAAAATTTGATGATAATTTACTCACCATCAGGCCATTCAAGATTTATATGACCTTCTTTCTTCATCAGAACAGTATTTAAGATTTTTAGGAAAGAATCCCAGGTAAAAGGTTTAGCTTCTTCCAATGCAAGTGAATGGACACCAGTTTCTGATGGTCCAAAAAAAATATTTATTCAGCATCAAAGATATCCACATGAATCCTGCCGATCAATTAATGTCTTCTGAAGTGAATCGATATGAATGTGTGAAAAACGAATAGCTAATTAAAACTTTATTGACTTTATAATATTCGCTTCCTGTAAACACTGAATGCCTCATGTCACTGTCGTGTCACATCACGTTGGTGTATTCACACGAGAATTCGTAAGTTCTGGTCTGTTTACCACAGAGGAATGTACTCCACGTGAGTGTTAGGTCAATTCAAACAGCTACAGAGAGCTGACGGAAGCACCAATTTAAAGTTAAAAGCATTTTAATTAGCGATTTTCTTTTCCACACTTATTCATTCACTTCAAAAGACATTACTTAATCGACTAGAGTCTTGTGGATTACTTTGATGCTGCCTCAATATGCTTTTTGGACGGTCAGAAATTGATGTCCATTCACTTGCACTGGATGAAGCTAAAAACCTGGGATACTTTCCTAAAAATCTTAAATCCTGTTCTAATGAAGAAAGAAGGTAAGTAAATTATCACCAAATTTTAATTTTTGGGTGAACTATTCATTTAAGTCACATCTGAAATCTCATCTCTTTACATTGTCCTCTGACAAGTTAAATGTAGGACACAGTTTTGGAGTGTTTGTATTTTAGACTACTAGGCCTAGTGTTTGTGTATGTGGTAATATTGAAATGTTGTGTTTTAAATTTTATTAGTGTGAAGCACTTTGGTCAACTCTGTTGTTTTAAATGCTATATAAATAAAGTTAAAGTGCAAATGCTGTGATTTCATTATATACATATATAGTTTACATGTGCGTGTGGTTCACCGAGGATTAGTGCTCTGCTTTGTCGTCTCAAACAAAGTGAATTATTCTCAATGTCAGTGGAGTTTCTAGAGTATGAGTGGTCAGATTTATACATTCATTTAAAGTACGCAACTCATCCATGCTAAGTTTGCAACCTTACTAGGGCATGTCACTTGGATTAATTGTCCATTTCAGTGCAAAAGGGGTAACAGAGCACATGTTCAAAATAAGCCTGTAAGCAAGTCGTGTGTCAGTCAACTGCATGCTGGTACAGGACAGAGTCAGTGCTCGGTACTACAGAAACATTGGTATCGTTACATCTTTTTTATTTAAGTACCAACTTGGTACTGAAGTACCGGTACGTTTGACAACACTAATATATATATATATATATATATATATATATATATATATACACACACACACACACACACACACACACTGGCGGCCAAAAGTTTAGAATAATGTACAAATTTTGCTCTTATGGAAATAAATTGGTACTTTTATTCACCAAAGTGGCATTCAACTGATCACAATGTATAATCAGGACATTAATAACGTGAAAAATTACTATTACAATTTGATAAAAATTTCAGAACTTCTGAAACTACTTCAAAGTGTTCTCATCAAAAAATCCTCCATGTGCAGCAATGACAACTTTGTAGATCTTTGGCACTCTAGCTGTCAGTTTGTCCAGGTGAAATTTCACCCCACATTTCCTTTAGCACATGCCATAGATGTGTCTGTCTTGTCGGGCACTTCTCACGCACCTTAAAGTCTAGCTGATCCCACAAAAGCTCAATGGCTTAAGATCCATAACACTCTTTTCCAATTATCTGTTGTCCAATGTCTGTGTTTCTTTCCCCACTCTAACTTTTTCTTTTTGATTTTCTGTTTCAAAAGTGGCTTTTTCTTTGCAATTCTTCCCATAAGTCCTGCACCCCTGAGTCTTCTCTTTACTGTTGCACATGAAACTGGTGTTGAGCGGGTAGAATTCAATGAAGCTGTCAGCGGAGGACATGTGAGGCAACTATTTCTCAAACTAGAGACTCTGATGTACTTATACTCTTTTTTTTAGTTGTACATCTGGCCTTCAACATCTCATTCTGTCCATATTAGAGCAAGTTATCCTTTGTCTTTGAAGACTGTAATGTACATCTTTGTATGAAATCTTCAGATTTTGGGGAATTTTAAGCTTTGTATAGCCTTCATTCCTCAAAACAATAATTGACTGATGAATTTCAAGAGAAAGCTGTTTCTTTTTTGCCTAATATTGACCTTAAGACATGCCAGTCTATGGCATACTGTGGCAACTCAAAAACAAACAAAAGGACCATTTTCAGCTTCATTTACTGAACCAAATAGCTTTCAGCAGTGTTTGATATAGTGGATATAAAGTGATTTTCTAGTACCTAATTAGCAATTTATCATGATTACTCAAGGATAAGATGGAGTGATGGCTGCTGGAAATGAGGCCTGAGGTCTAGATTTGATCAAAAATAACTTTTTTCAAATAGTGATGGTGTTGTTTTATTACATCAGTAATGTCCTGACTATACTTTGTGATCAGTTGAATTTCACTTTGGTGAATTAAAGTACCAATTTCCTTCCGAAACAGCAAAATCTGTACATTATTCCAAACTGTTGGCCGCCAGTGTATATATAAAAAAATGGTAAAATAAAATAAAATAATATTACTTATTAACTTAGATTGATTTATTTACATAATCATTAATGATTTTACTGTAGAAACAATAGCTGAAGATGATATTTTGGTCACTTGGCGAACACTATGGTTACCATGGTGAACACAACAAAAACAACATTCTTGCGTCAACACGAAGTGGACAAGACACCCCATTCATCGGTGCTCAGTTATTTATGCCAACAAAAACAACAAATATAATTTATTGTCCTGTTCACTGCGTCGGTTAAATATGCAATATTCACATGATGTAGATTTATAACTCATTTATACATTTGCTAAAGTATCATAAATTATCTAAGTGACAGGTAACTAAACAACACTGACACAACTATGACACTCACGCAAATATCACGTGCAAGAGCATTTTTATGACAAAACAACCATAATATGAGTCCATAATGCACAGTCTCACCTCATTCCGAAAGGAAATGTATATCGTATAATAAGAGATTTTTATTTCAAACTAACACACTCCATCGGCAGCATATACTTTCGTTTCCTCTGTTCTTCCGGCTGATTTGACGCTTCGCGCTTTCTGATTTCCGTTCAGCTGACGTAATTTCCACCAGGCACCGGAAGTGTGAGTTGGCTGGCCGCAGATATCGATATGGTGAGTGTTACGCTGTTATTTTTTCATAATTTATACATTTTAGGACTTTTACATTTAATTTAGCAGTTTGATTGGTCAGTATGTCTGCGTATGTCGTCTTTTGCTACGTTATTTCGGTCCACGGGGCAAGTTAAAAGGAAGCAGATGTCTGGAGAAGCTAAATGTGCTGTTAGCTCTATTACTGCATGATTATATAAACAAACAAACAAATAACAGTTTAACATGTCGATCAGTGCAGTGAATCAGGAGAGATATGTATTAATATCAGTATTTCGGTTGAATATTGAGCTGTAATTCTTATGATCTGCTCAGATCTGTTTAATGTTGTTCTCAATGCTCATTTTTAACAATACAAAATGAAGAGGCACCTTGAATTGAAATCAAATCAATGTTTATTTATCAAGTGCACGGCAGTATAGCATGTAACATCAATTGTCATTAAATCTTATATATGAGCGGTTTAAAATTAAGAAAGTAGAAATAGCTAAATTAAGCAGAATAGTAAAGGGAAGGAAAACTTAAAGGGAAAGTTCATTTGAGTTCAAGTCTCATTTAGTCACTATCATGCCATCTCAGATGTGTATGACTTTTTTTCTTCTTCTGCAGAACACAAATTAAGATTTTTTAAATAATATCTCGGCTCTGTAGGTCCATATATTGCAGGTGAATGGTGGCCAGAAATTTGAATCTCCAAAAAGCACATTAAGGCATTGTAAAAGTAATCCATACGACTCCTGTGGTTAAAACAATGTCTTCTGAAGTGGTCTGGGTAAAAAACAGATCAATATTTCAGTCCTTTTTTTTTTTAACTGTAAATCTCCACCTTTGACCAGCCCCTTCCAGTAGGTGGTGATATGCAAGATTGCAAACTGTCAGAAGCAAATGAAGGAGAATGTAGAAGTGACCCTTTTAATGAGTGTATCTTATGACAACATGTTTAGGTTACATTTCTCCCCAAAATCAGAAATATATTTTACATTACAGTATTGAAAATTTGTGAAATGTTTTTGTGAGATTCACACATCTTAAATGAGTAATAATCAATTGATCTGCCCCATTTATATCTAAACAAATATAAGATGCCTGAATGTGCATTGAACTGTCACAATTTTGTTAATTTTTCATTATTAAGTGAATTCATGAAGGTCTTCTCTTTCTTTGCAGTCTGCCATATTTAATTTCCAGAGTCTGTTGACTGTAATCTTACTGCTCATCTGCACCTGTGCATATATTCGAGCACTCGCTCCCAGTCTACTGGACAAGAACAAAACGGGGTATGTTTACTGTCATTTGCCATATTTCTAAAGCACACAGCAAAATTCCAGATACATTCTAAAATACATTTTTGCTATCTCTCAAGTTGACTTTTTAACTTGTTGTTTTGCTGTAACAAAATGCACAAGAAAAGCTTTAGGGGCCTGGTTAGCTCAGCAAGTTAAGACGCAGACTACAACACCTGGAATCGCAAGTTCGCATCCAGGGCATGCTGAGTGACTCCAGTCAGGCTTCCTAAGCAACCAATTGGCCTGGTTGCTATTGTAGAGTCATATTGGATTAACCTCCTCGTGGTCACTATAATGTGGTTCTCACTCTCGGTGGGGTGCGTGGCGAGTTGTGCATGGATGCTACGGAAAACGGCATGAACCACCACACGTGCTAGGTCTCCACAGTAACGCGTTCAATAAGCCACATGATCAGATGCATGGATTGACGGTCTCAGACGTGGAGGCAACTGAGATTCGTCCTCCGCCAACTGGATTGAGGCGAGTCACTACGCCACCACGAGGACTTGGAGCGCATTGGCAATTGGGCATGCCAAATTGGGGAGAAAAGGGTAGAAAATCCAAAAAGGAAAAAAGTAATATTTGTGTTGAACACACAAACAAAGTGTCCATTTTAAGCCATGTAGTACAATAAACTCCTTAATTTATGGACTCTAAAATGCGTGTCATTGGTCAGTTAGTTTTGGGCCGATGTCTTTGAAATAAAGTGTTTGTCTATTGTTGGATTGGCGCAACAAGATGTTTGGATTTCAGCTGACAGGGTAAAGAAAATTAAGGAGATTATTTGCATTCAGCGATCTGATCTCCGCAAACAAATGCTTTTTCCAAGACGAGTTGAAGTTGCTAGATATTAAAGTAATGGGTGTAGCATTCCCCCTCTCAAACTTAGCACAACGGAGCCTCATGTGTTGCCGTAGTGTTTTCGCTGTGGCATGGATTCCGACTTGCAGTGAGTTACAACATAGAAATCGAGGACAAAAACTGTATTTCACAATGTAAATGATTGGTAAAGAGAACGTCAAATATTTTTATGTTATTCAATCATGTTCAAACAATTGTTGTATAGACGAAACCGTAAGATAGTTAACTCAAGATATGTATTAAAGATTTGTTCAGTTTGAGTTGTTTCATTCCCGAGGGTGGGGGGCGGGCTGCTGACAGTACATGCTCTTACTGACCACCAGATTTGTTGTTTCTGTTAACGCCAAATGCCTGTCTGCTCATATCTCTGTTCTCTCAAGTATCTTTTATGACATTTCAGTCCCTCTGTAGCTCATCAGTCATCCAGTTCTGCTCCCTATAATATTCTGTAAAGACGACTGTTTCATGCTTCCGATGAGTACTCATCGGACTGAAGCTTCCACAAAACTGCAGCCTCCTCCTGTCTTTTCATTTCCTTCTCTCAACAAATCTTATTTGTCTGTTAAGGGGGCAATTTGAACAATTTCAAAATTTCCCCTCATAACTCACAAACTGCAACAAATCTTCCTGCCACCTTTTGGTATTAGAAACATTTATACATGTTATGCATTCATAAGTCGTCATTTTCATTTGTGTAGCGCTTTTCACAACTCGCATCATATCAGAGCAGCTTTACAGAAAATGAAGCTGTAATATACACTCACCTAAAGGATTATTAGGAACACCTGTTCAATTTCTCATTAATGCAATTATCTAATCAACCAATCACATGGCAGTTGCTTCAATGCATTTAGGGGTGTGGTCCTGGTCAAGACAATCTCCTGAACTCCAAACTGAATGTCAGAATGGGAAAGAAAGGTGATTTAAGCAATTTTGAGCGTGGCATGGTTGTTGGTGCCAGACGGGCCGGTCTGAGTATTTCACAATATGCTCAGTTACTGGGATTTTCACGCACAACCATTTCTAGGGTTTACAAAGAATGGTGTGAAAAGGGAAAAACATCCAGTATGCGGCAGTCCTGTGGGCGAAAATGCCTTGTTGATGCTAGAGGTCAGAGGAGAATGGGCCGACTGATTCAAGCTGATAGAAGAGCAACTTTGACTGAAATAACCACTCGTTACAACCGAGGTATACAGCAAAGCATTTGTGAAGCCACGACACGCACAACCTTGAGGCGGATGGGCTACAACAGCAGAAGACCCCACCGAGTACCACTCATCTCCACTACAAATAGGAAAAAGAGGCTACAATTTGCAAGAGCTCACCAAAATTGGACAGTTGAAGACTGGAAAAATGTTGCCTGGTCTGATGTGTCTCGATTTCTGTTGAGACATTCAGATGGTAGAGTCAGAATTTGGCGTAAACAGAATGAGAACATGGATCCATCATGCCTTGTTACCACTGTGCAGGCTGGTGGTGGTGGTGTAATGGTGTGGGGGATGTTTTCTTGGCACACTTTAGGCCCCTTAGTGCCAATTGGGCATCGTTTAAATGCCACGGCCTACCTGAGCATTGTTTCTGACCATGTCCATCCCTTTATGGCCACCATGTACCCATCCTCTGATGGCTACTTCCAGCAGGATAATGCACCATGTCACAAAGCTCGAATAATTTCAAATTGGTTTCTTGAACATGACAATGAGTTCACTGTACTAAAATGGCCCCCACAGTCACCAGATCTCAACCCAATAGAGCATCTTTGTGGTGGAACGGGAGCTTCGTGCCCTGGATGTGCATCCCACAAATCTCCATCAACTGCAAGATGCTATCCTATCAATATGGGCCAACATTTCTAAAGAATGCTTTCAGCACCTTGTTGAATCAATGCCACGTAGAATTAAGGCAGTTCTGAAGGTGAAAGGGGGTCAAACACAGTATTAGTATGGTGTTCCTAATAATCCTTTAGGTGAGTGTGTATATATATATATATATATATATATATATATATATATGTATTTACACATTATTTACACATTTACATATATGTAAATTTATATATACACATTTATATATATATAAGTATTTACACATTATTTACACATTTACAATTATTGCCAGTAATAATTGCATTATTAAAATATTTCCATTATAATATTGAATTTAATACAAGAAATTAGTGTAATAATTTAGCACTAATTACAGTAAATAGTGATTTTTAATATGCTCTCAATTACTGTTTTAACTACTCTTTTCTCCACTATGGAACACATTTTTTAGCTGTCCGGAATAATTGTTTTTAAGCAAATATCTAAATTCGAAATGGGTTCAATTCTTTTAAATTAAATATATTCTTCAGCTAATAATTGTTCAACTAGATCCTTGAATGATACAATGAAATATTGGTATTTTATTTTGGCATTGGCATTTTATGGGCAATTTTTTTTAATGGCAAAAAGCTCCTTTATTTACATACACAATTATTTATTCAATATATGTTCAATAACTTTTTGGCAAACAGGTACTGAGTTGTTGATCACATTAAAAGAGAATATTAAAAGTAAAAAAAAAAAAAAATTTAAAATTAAAAAGTTTAATGTCATGTGCAAATGTGAACAATAAGATTGTTAGTAATTTGCATATGTCAAAGATTAAATGTGTCAAGTCTACTGTTGCTGTACATGCTATAACCTTTCCCTTCCTCCCATAGATTCCTTGGAATATTCTGGAAATGTGCAAGAATAGGTAAGCAATGTCATAAAGGTTACCGGTAACACTTTACAATAAGGTTCTATTTGTTAGCAATTGTAAATGGATTGGTATCCTGAACTAACAATGATCAATATATTTTTACAGCATTTATTAAACCTGGTTAATGTTCATTTATGGAAATACAACTGTGTGTTCTTAATGCATAAACTAATATTAACATACACAACTTTTATTTAAAAAAAAAAAAAAAAAAAAAAAAAAAAAACTTTGATGAAATTATAAATCAAGATTAATAAATGCTGTAAAAGTATTGTTCATTGTTAGTTCTTGTTGACTAATGTTAATGAATACAGCCTATTGTAAAGTGTTATCAAGTTAAATTTTTAACGGTATATTTCATAACCAAATTCTATGAAATTGAAATGCGTGAATCATTAAAATGGGCTAAAATATTTTTTTGGATCTAATGATTTCTTGCATTACCATTCAGGTGAGCGTAAAAGCCCATATGTGGCATGTTGCTGTATCATCATGGCCGTCACGATTTTATTTTCGGAGTAGCGACAATACAATCTGAGGATTTGGAGAGATAAGAAGCAGCTGCAAGATTCTACAACAGGAACAAGATCTGTGATTTGTCAACATTCAGACTCACTTGGGCAGAACTGGGGTTCTGTTGAAGCACAGTAGTAATGCACGTCGAGTGATCTTGAGGCATTTCTCAGCCTCCTGGACATATTTTTGTAAATACAAATTGTTGTCGGCCTCCATGGTAATGTTTCAATTGTCATTAACTCAGCAATCCAAGCTGTTTTGATGTAACCAAATGTTTATGGGCATCAGTGGGGCTGAAATGCTTTTAATATGAAACATTAGGGACAAATGGGCTGCACATACATGTGCCTGATATCATGCCTATATCATCATTAATTTGAATCTGTTGGCTCTGTTTTAAAAGGAGACGTGAATTTGCATTAAAAGATTAATTTAATACAGAAATACTATTTTCCATGCAGTTTAAATGCTGATTTTTGTGCAATTTTTGTATATTAATGATATTAGAGAGGTACAGATATAGAAATCTTGGCTGATACCAACTGCTGATCATTTTATTAGCCTAACCAATATGATGGCTAAAAGTATACACTAACATTTTGGCAGCCAAATGTTTGGAGTAATGTACAGATTTTGCTGTTTCAGAAGGAAATTGGTACTTCAAATTGTAATAGTCATTATTCACGTTATGAATGTCCTGACTATACATTGTGATCAGTTGAATGCCACTTTGTTGAATTAAAGTACCAATTTCTTTCATAAAAGCAAAATCTGTACATTATTCTAAACTTTTGTCCGCCAGTGTAAATCTCTACTCTAATAGTTTTCTAAGTGGGTTTCACACTCCAATATCGAATTTTACAAGTAAACTAAGGCATCTAAATATTTAACCTCCTGAGACCCCAGAATGGCTGTTGTGGGCATTGTCCATTTCTCTTTTGGCAACTAGTAGCACCTTAAAAAAACAAGCAAATGTTATTTCCACATACACCACGACATTAAAACCCCCTCGTTCCACCAAAAAAGCACCAACCCACATCTCAGAATAGCTATACTTCTCACCAGAATTGTACTTAGCGGTTATCTGAGTTATCGTAGACTTTGTCAGTTCAAACCAGTCTAGCCATTTCTGTTGATCCCTCTCATCAACAAGGCATTTCTGTCCACAGAACTGCTGCTCACTGGATGTTTTTTGTTTTTGGCACCATTCTGAGTAAATTCTAGAGACTGTTATGTGTGAAAATCCCAAAAGATCAGCAATCACAGAAATATTCAAACCAGTCCGTCTGGCACCAGCAATCGTGCCATGCTCAAAATCACTGAGATCACATTTTTACCCATTCTTATGGTTGAGGTGAACATTAACTGAGACTCCTCAACCGTATCTGCATGATTTTATGCACTGCTGCCCTACAATTGGTTGATTATAAAATTGCATGGATGGTTGTTTGTGCCAGACAGGTGGTAAAAATGCACTCTAAATATATAGGAATGCATTTACTAATGTTAATTAATAGAACAATATTGTACAATGATAACAAAATTATACTCAAATGAAGCAAAATGACACAGATGTGTTATAGTTGTAAATTATTCAAAATAACTAACACGTTTTTCAACTTTTGAGTGAACAAGGTCCCATTTTCCACATACGTGGAGTTTATCAGTGCGCTGACGCATAAAAAATCTTTGGATTTTTTTTTTAGGAAGCAGCATATCAAACGAAACTTAAGATGCTACTCTTTACAAACAAACAGGTTTCAATAAAAAAACTTAAAGAGGGTTGCATGAGGATAAAGTACAATAGAACATATAGAAAACTAATACCTGGCATCCATAAAGAGTTTACTTTGAATTGGTAAAAATAAGCATTGATTGATACTGTTTTCGATCATTAAAAATAATATAATAATACTGGGTAACACCAATGTGCATCCCTAAATAATATCATTCAGCTTTTTTTTTAAATGTACATGATCTTTTATAGCAATGTAAATGAAGTGACACAAACAACATTACATTTATTTATAAATTAAATTTTAACAATCTAGTTTCAACCATTTTGATCTATTATAAAACTAAACAAAGATTTACCAAAGTTATGTGCTGTCACTATTTCTATCATTATCAAAGATTTGCAGTTGATATTTCTACATTGTTTTAGTAATAAAAGAAACCTGCTCAAGCAGTATATATATATATAAATTGCTCATTGTGCTAAATGCCAGAAGTACTTCCCAAAAGTAGTTAGAAGTTAGTAAGAGATCTTTCCAGGCTGTGGGTAACTTATTTAACCTGGCAGATTAGAGTTTAGCTTTATCCCAGCCAGCAAGCTGTGTATATTATACATGTACAACGAAAAGCCATTAATATTGTTAGTGGACATCAATAAATCATTTCACAATGCGATTTTGGGGGGTTAGTTGCACATGTTCACAAATCTGTCAGTTTGCATAGGACGAATGGAAGATGTTAATGGGGTGATTATTTTATTTGGCAGCCACTGACATAAATCTTTAAAACCTCAGCCATACATGACAGAAAGGTCAGGAAATGCAAGTACAAGTTGTGAATCACTCATCAAAGTGTAAAGAGTTTGGACTCTTTTGTGTTCTAAAGGTCTCCCTTAGCATCTTCAAAATCTTCAAGAGGTCTTAAGATGATAGTTCTTTGATTTTATGAATATTCTTTTGGGCTTTTCTAGTAAAACATGTTGAGATGTTAGACTAAATTGTGAGATTAATCTCTCTTAGTGAAACCCAAAATTGCTGTAGCTCATTTGTTTCATGTAACTGAGCTTTGTGGCAAACTTATATTAACCACAAGTTTGTTTTTACAAGGTCATGTAGTTTTAAATCATATTTTGTTTGTTAGACTTCATTATTTCATCAACATAAAAAAAATCTGATTTACAAACATTCTAATTTATAAACATCTCAAAGACATCTGCTGAATGTCTTATTGACATCTGAAATGAAACATCTTAAAGACGTATTGCAGACGAGCAACAACCTAAAGAATATGTCTTCCAGATGAAAACTCACACATCAAGTTGACGTACAATACATGCGCTATGAGGGAAACATCTGCTAAACATCTTAAAAAGATCAGATTTCCATACACTTTACATCATAAACGTCTCAAAGACATCTGCTGAATGTCTTATTGACATCCGAGAGTAAAACATCTTATAGACGTATTGCAGATGAGCAACAACCTAAAGAATATGTCTTCCAGATGTAAATACACACATCAAATAGACGTTTCAGAACTTATCTTTTGTCATTGCCTTATAGAGGATTTAATGGGACCATTCAAAGATCTCAGAACAGCAATATAATGACACCAACAATGACATTTGTCTGTTAAAACTTAAACATCTGTAATAATCACAGGTTAAATGGTATTGCTCCATTACATCTCAATACCTCAACCTCTGGTGTCCTCCTCACACAGAGCAGGAAAGACACTTTTATCTCATCTTAACAAGCACTAAACGTTTATGTATCCAGTCGAGTAACTTCAAGTGCGAGCCCTGAGGTGCTTAACCCATATTCCTCCAGTGTGCGTCAGTGTAGAAGCCCTCTCTATTGGGTTCTGAGAGGTTTTACTCTGTGCGCCTGCATAAAAATAAGACCAAAGAGCTACAGGTCGCTTTTTTTGTAAGGCCACTTGTAAGTCAAATTGATGTCACTTGACATTAAAAGTGAATGTTGGGGGGTTGTTAAAGCAGTGGGAATCATTTTTAGATCTTTCCCAGCAGCAATTCCTCTTGACAACATTGATACAGGAAACTCTTGTTATTAACAGATGGATTTAAGGTTTGTCGGCGGCATTCAATATAAAATAAGTGAGTCTGCTTACAATAAACAAAGCACGGAATAAAAAGGTCTTGAACTGTTGAGATAGCACAAAGTCTCGCAAAGGAGCGCTGTGTTTTTAAAGGAACTCACCCTCATGCCATCCCAGCTGTGTTTGACTTTCTTTCTTCTGCGGAACACGATCCAAGATTTTTCAAAGAACATTTCAGCTCTGTTGGTCCATGCAATGCAGGTGGCCTAAATGGTGACCAAAACATTGCATTTTTAAGGCAGCATAATAGTAATCCATACGACTCCAGTGGTTAAATCAATATACTCTGAAGTGATATGATAGGTATGGGTGAGAAATAAATCTATATTTGTTATTTTTTTAATATAAATCACCACTTTCACATTATTCTTTTGTTTTTGGTGATTCACATTCTTCATGCATCAACATCTTCTAGGCAGGGAGGAGAACTTATAGTCAAAACGGATTTATCATATCTCATCTGAAGACACAGATTAACCACTGGAGTCATTTGGATTACTTTTATGCTTTACTTATGTGCTTTTTGGAGCTTCAAAATTCACATTGCGTTGCATGGAACTACAGAGCTGAAATATTCTTCTAAAAACCTTAATTTGTGTTCAGCAGAAGAAAGGAAGTCAAACAAATCTGGGATGGCATGAGGGTGAGTAAATGACAAGAATATTCATTTTTGGGTGAACTATCCCTTTAAGACACTACCCTGATTGCATATAGACGTCACCCAGACATTGATGTGCGTGTTAACCCCCTTGTTGTGTTAAATTGGAAACAGGAGCTTTTACAGACTGAGTTCCCATGAATAGATTCTCTGTGTATTGTTATACAACTCAACCCCCTACAGAAATGTTTATAATTGTGTAATAAACAACACATGAACACATCTGAGCTGGAAACATCAGCTGTGTTTGGCATGGAGCTTTGCGCCCCTGATGTGACGTTTGCCCTCTCTGTGGGAAGCTGAGTTGGGCACACATCATCTCTGCCCTACGGTGCCCGCGGGAACAGCTTTGGTGAGTGGTGCGTTTTGGCCCATCAGTGGCCTTTTTTTTAAGGCTGTGGGGTGGATGCTGTCAGGGGGGCATCATAAGTGATGGTGGAAAACAATTTCAAGCTGCTGTACGTGACACTCACAGCATCACTTAAATAATGATCACAATTAACCCACTCTCTCTCTCTTTGCTTATTAGGGATTAATAGCACAAACTGTCTAAATGACGTTTCTTCATGTGAGAAGAGAGAACAATGTGCACTTATGTCATACTGGAGAATTTGTAAGGCACAATAACATATCAAATTACTTTAAGATTGAACATTTAGATTTATTGCATTGTGACATTAAAGGGATAGATCACCCAAAAATGAAAATTATCTCATTATTTACTTACCTTCATGCCATCCCAGATGCGTATGACTTTCTTCTGCACAACACAAATTATGATTTTTAAAAGAATATTTCAGCTCTTTAGGTCCATACAATGCAAGAGAATGGATGCCAAAATGTTTAAATTTCAAAAAGCACATACAGGCATCATAAAAGTAATCCATACTCCAGTGTTCCATACCTTCAGAAGTGATATGATAGGTGTGGGTGAGAAACAGATCAATATTTCAGTCCATTTTTGCTATAAATTCTTCTCTCTGCCCAGTAGGGGGTGATATGCACAACTAATGTGAATCACCAAAAACAGAAGAAGAAGAAGAATGTGCAAGTAAAAGGAGTGGAAGGAGAAAAGGAGAATTTATAGCAGAAATTGACTTAAATATTACTCTGTTTCTCACCCACATCTATCATTTTGCTGCTGAAGACATTGATTTAACCACTGGAGTCTTATTGATTTCTTTTATGCTGACTAATGTGATTTTTGGAGCTTAACATTTTTGGCAACCATTCACTTGCATTGTATGGACCTACAGAGCTGAAATATTCTTTTAAAAATCTTAACAAGTTCAACAGATGAAAGAAAGTCATACACATCTGGGATGACATGAGGGTGAGTAAATGATGAGAGAATTTGAATTTTTGGGTCCTTTAAGCACATTTTACCCCCTAATTTTCATTACCATAATGCATCTTGATGTTTTAATTGACTATTTCTTCAGTTCAGTTACAGTTCATTACCGTAACATATAATGTTTTATTTTTTTTACTATTTTACAGCAAGAAAGGCAGTTCTAAGGGAGTACAACTATGATGCATACCGGTAAATACTTTACAATTTAAATAATATATAAATTGTCCAGGTTACGGTAATATGAATCATCGCAATGACCATCATAATTCGCATTGCGCAAATTAGTATTTGGGAGTAAAATGTGTGTAACTGTCATGAAAATAATGTCACAATGTAAAAAATATGAATGGCCCTAAGGCAGGCTTTATTTTCTTGCCAAATTTAATTTCTAATGTGTTTCTTTTGATACATTTTGGAAGCTTTTTTTTATTTATATAGTAAAACTAATTAACTATAGTATATTATAGTTATATAGTATGTTAAATATTCCAAGACATCAAATAAAAACAGATTTTCTTGAACAGAAACATTTGTCTTTTCTTTAGCTGAAATTGGTCTGTGCTTACCCCCATTAATGTCCACAGAGGGGCGCCAAAAGAGAGTTGTGAAGCGAGTACTTTTCAGATGTAAAGAATGGGGATGTTCACTGTTATTGTTTTTAACATTCAGTTAACTGCAAGGTTTCATGAACGGTTAATTGGTTTTTCATCAGGGGTCGGACACTGGAATAAAGAATGTTTATTGTGATGGAAGTTCCTCAAACACTCAAAATAGCAAATAAAGTGCAGTGAGCCATGAGCCTAAATGGCAAAATATTTAGGTCTTCAAATGATAAAATCTCACATTAAACTTAAACAAAAATAATCAAATTGTCACTGCATGTAGTATTCACTCTGCCCGGGTGGGCTGACATTTCCGTGAGCCTGTGACTGCAAGTATTGTCGTGTGTGCTGCGGTTAAATAGCCTTTTTGGGGTGCTTTGATTTTGAAATGGTTTCAAATAAAATAGCATTGAACTTTTCAAACTGTTGTACATAAATATGCACATTAGAGCAAAAGGAAAACACTCTCTTACCATTTATAAAGTGCTGAAACATTCCTTGGTGAAAAACAACGTAACAAATGAAACAACCCAGGTGGTTCATGATATGTTTATTAAAAGAAAAGGTATTTTTAACTTTACTTGGTGTCTAAAAATGTGGCGATCTTGCGCGATACAGTGAAAGAGAAAATGATGAGATTCAGCGCAACAGTCAAAGACACTCGTACCACATGTGTTAACAGTTCATTGAAAAACAGTGCAGACGCACAGAAAAGCATGTTTAAACAACCCCTAATTCGCCCTATACTTGAAAAACTGACCCAAACTCGGCAGTTTGTCAGAAATCGTTAAGATCGGGTCAGGTTGTAGACTTATTGCACGTGTAGACTAACCGAATAGTGATTTTGGTATTCAAATATTGGAGCTGATAAACAAATATCAACTATCCATGCACATTCCTAGTAGAGAATGTAATACAGTGAAGAGGAATGCATACTTTATCAAATTCTCTCCCCCCCCCCCCCAACCCAGACCCCTCACCTAAACGTAACCATCAGTGGAGTCAAAATGTAAGGTTAGAGGGAAAAATACAACCTCCGAATCACGCTCGTCACTGATTATGCAAAGACGTTTACTTCCTGGTTTGAACACGGGATCCGACCCAGGTCTTCCATGCTGCTACAAGCTGGAGCCGATGCAAAAATATCTGATAGGAGATCCTAGGGTACCGGAAGTCTCAGAAACAACATGCCAAGTTTCTGTGTGATCATGTTGTTGTAAAGGGCTGGCATCACTATTAGGGTTAGGGAGTTGAACAAACCCTTAGATGCAAGAATTAAACTTTAAATTTAATTTTCCCCAACCTTTTTGTGCTGCTGACATGAATCATACCTCAAATTGTGCTTTAGTTTTTCTAAGCAATTCGGCTTTCGATTTTTGCCAGGCAGATGGACAGGTGCGAAATCCCACACATTGAAGGAAAGACCTGAGTCATGTCTAGGGATCAGAGTTTTTGGGATAGCTTTTTTTGACTAGGGCCAGAAAGGAACCTCCTAGCAACCACCTAAAACACCCTAGCAACTGGATAGCAACAAGCTATAAAGCATTGAGAACGGCCAACACCCTAGCATTGTGGCGGCATGGTTTGCAGGGGCAAACACCACTCACATTTTCTTTCAGAAATGGTAAAAATCCAGTTTATTTTATAACCATGGTGCCACAGATTTGAGCTACTTGAGGACTGACTTGTGCTAGCGTGCTTAGCAAGGATTGCCAAGCATGACAAGAAATGTTTCAGAGCTGCCTAATATTTGAATGGACCTCTAAACCAAATAATGACTGGACAGTATATCTTTATTAACTATTAAACAGGGTATTATGTATGCAAACAGAGTGATATTAGAATTGGCCAACATCTGTTCAGGTTAAATCTCCCCCTGACAGTGAATATGCCCACAGCATAAAACTACTTTTCCAGCATGTTATCATTGGATGAGATTCAACTGTTATATGTCCTCTTGCACAAGAGTGTTTTAAAAGGCAACAGCTGTTGTGGAGCATCAGAGGGGACATTGCTCTATCCCTGTGGTGTAACTGCAAAAGAGGGAAAAATAATCAGTGGGGTCTGCAGTTGGGTCGCTTTAACATTTTACTTACTTAGTGTCGAGGTTCATATCTCCTTCAGGAAAGGTTTAATTAAATAGGTTAGAACTAGAGTAAGTTTGAATGAATTCTTCAGCTTTGGCTTTGACAAGACGTCAAATTAATGATGATAGAATCATGTCATATTTACATATATGCATTTTGGCAGGTGGCCTTTTACTCAGAATGACTTATAGTACTTTCTAGTACATTTTTTTAGTTTGTGTCAAATAAATGGTCTGTACAGTATATAGCGCCTTTTTTAACTGTAGAGGTTACCAAAGCGCTTTACACTGTGTCTCATTCACCCATTCACACACACACATTCACTCATACACCATTGATGACAGAGCTGCCATGCAAGGTGCTAGCCTGCCATTGGGAGCAACTTGGGGTTCAGTGTCTTGCCCAAGGACACTTCGGCATGTGGAATCGTGTGGGCCAGGAATCGAACTCTGCAATTAGCGGCCGACCCGCTCTACCACCTGAGCCACAGCTGCCTTAATATAAGACACTAAAGACATGCTAAGCCGTGGAGTGACACACACATGACCATTCGCCCATGACTGTATTTTAAATGACTCATCCATGAGCATCAGTAAAATGCAGGAGTTTCTGCAGAAAGGGGTCTTTGAAACAGACTGTAAAATTTAACTACTGGCATCTTACGTTTCACGGAAACAGGCACAACATCCACCTTGCCAATGGAAAGCAGCTGAACGCGAGTCATTTACAAAGACAAATCAAAACCAAACAAGAAAGCCATACCGGTATAATTGCGTGGATTTTTGAATATGTGATCAATTAAACATGCAATATTGTGGCAGAATGACAGCCTCAGTCATTGTATGGAAAAAAAGTTGCAATGAAAATGAATGGTGACTGAGACAAGCGTTGTGCCTTAGTGCTAGGTATTGATACAGATTACCCGTTTTGATTAGACACTGATTTGATTCTGATTAATTTGGGTATTTTTCTGTTATAATGTCCATTTTGCTTACATTATCAGAAAGATATTCTCTCAGCTCATGCTGTTAATTATACAGGGGACATTCTAATAAATATCATCATTAGTTTTTTCATCACTGGTTGCATTTTCACTTTTTAAAAATGTGCAAATACATGTATTCCATCACTAAATATGAGATCTTGAAATTGCATGTATTATATTGTATATAGAGTATATATACATAGATCAGCCACAACATTAAAACCACCTGCCTAATATTGTGTAGGTCTATCTTGTGCCGCCAAAACAGCGCCAACCCACATCTCAGACTAGCATTCTGAGATTATATTCTTCTCACCACAATTTCTTTTAAAAAGTCAACCCCCCTGAAAGTCCATAAATCAACGACAGTTTGATTCTGACATTTCAATTATCTTGGCTGGTCCAATTTTTCTTAGTGCATTGATGACAATTCTAAACAATCATTTGTTCATACATCTGATACTCTCATTTGTCTTCAGGTTTCTGCACTGGACCAAACATCCTTCAGCAGGTATATTAAAATCCATAAGGTTGTGCTCTTAGAGTTTGGACACTAATGAGAAACACATGTTTGACAAAGGAGCATGAGAAAGAGAAAGCAAATCTGGCAGGAAAAAGCTGCAGACTCGCAGATTTACATCATCCATGACGTTAAACGCTTTACTAGTTCTTCTGTGCTCTCTTCCCCCATCCAAAAATTGCAGTTTTAGAGTGGATTGTTATGGTTACACATATTTGTCAATGGTTTGGCGTGTGTATTAGCGAGGTGCTAAAAACCAATGGTGAAATATGACCTCCTTGGGGAAGTGATATAAATGATAATTTTAGGACTTTCTCAAATTGCATCTGGTAAACAACGAGGGATTACAGGGATGGGAAGGAATATAGTGTCATCCCTCTTGAGTCTTTCTGCTTAAATATGCTTTATTTCAACCAAAATACAGGATGTACCGGCTGATATGGGACCACTGACAACCTATGCTCTCTAGAAATGACTTGTGTCCTTCCTTAAATGACTATGGGATTTTTGGCCTGTTTTATCTTCTGCTAGGCCAAAAAAAAACCTATGTCTGACTGCTTAATAATTCACAGTACTGAAGACACAAAATTTTAGGTATAATTCATGTCTGTAGCACAAACAGTGTGGGATGTACGTGCAGCAGTTTGCAAAGTGATCACACAGAGTGTCGTCATGTTGTTTCTAAGAGTTCCAGTAACCTAGGATCGCCAACATTGTGCCAACTTACTGACAAGCGCCATCTCCTATAAGACATTTTTGCATTGGGTCCAACATATTCACCTTCTCAAGTTGTGTGATTGGAAGCACCTTGTGTCAGCAGAATGAGAGACCCGGGATGGATTCCATGATGAATCCAGAAAGTAATCACATAATCGGCAATGAGCGCGATTCTGAGGTGGAATTTTTCCATCTAACATTACATTTTTACTCCACTGATGGTTAGGTTTAGGTTTGGGTGGTAGTTTATACAATATGAATTCCTCTTCACTGCATTACATTCTGTACATCTGGAAAATACTCACTTCACAACTCGTTTTTGGTGCCCATCAGTGGACAATACACCCAGAAAATGGAGCTCACAGGTACCAAACAAACGATTTTAGCTAAAGAAAAGTCAATCTACTCTTCACAATTTCACTGTGAGATCAGTCTGAAGTTTAATACTTAAGACTTTAATACTTTTGGCTCTATCCTAGAGAAATGCTGTTTATATTGGCAACAAAGACAATTGACCAAGTCTCTTTGGGCGGTCGACAAACATTTGATTAATGCCTCCTAACAAAAGGCTCTTTTCTAAACAAATGAAACACATGGCTGGGCACAGCACAGTGACTAGGCAATTCCAACATGAGTCAGTGTTTGTTAGATACTGAATGTAACCCACAAAGACAACTGATTTTCATGTTCTAGATATAGCTTGGGTCCCTCGTTTAATGTAAGTCTTTGGGGTCCAGTTTTATCATCCACCAGGCAAAAATCAAGTCAGGCTGTTTAAAGAAGCGTATAGCAAATTACCATAATACTCTTATGATTTGTGCAATATGACACTACTGTATTCTGAACAATGGCACCAGTTAGTTAAATCTAATTACCAAAAAAGTGAAGTTACTTCTTTGAAAAGCTCTACCATCATTTATTTGCAGATTTTTTTTTTTTAATGCAATAATATTTTAAGTGTGGCTTAAGTGTCCAAATACTTTTTGGGGGCCACTGTCGATCCAACTCACACATCTATATGATCAAAACACTTGTTTTTGTTTTCTTTAGCCATTATCGGATTAGGTCACAAATCTAACTTGATGCACTACATGCTGCAATAAACAACCATATGTTTTCAGTTGTTAATTATTCTATGTTGGCATCAATAAAACCTTGCAAACAATGATGTCTTTTAGAGGATGTAATGAAAAGGCTTTTTTTCACAAAGTATATTTAAGATCTGTGCTAAGGTCTCAGAGGACATATATTTTTGTCTAAAAGAAAGCAAACAAATGGGCTATTGCACAGTCATTGCCGTATCAGGTAGGGCCGATCGTTTGGAGAACGTCCAATGTTTATACAGCTAATTTACTATTTAAAAGTATGGGGGAAAACCAGACGCATTCAAAACCTGGAATTCTATCAACAATGCCTTCAAACAATACTCATGGTATTGGCTCACAATTTAATTTCATATAATTGGCATGATATAATTGTAAATACATCAAACCTGATATGTCAAACATTTATATGTCTAGACTCGTGCTCCAGGCATTGACAAAAGTGTTCATCCCCTATAAAGCCCCAATAAAGGTTTAATTTAATTATAAATGAACTTTTATGCTCTACAGAGGCTTGAAAAACAAAGCCCAAAGTATTTGAGAGGAAATGATCTCTGCATCTTCTTGGTGAAAAACCAACACCTGAAATTTCTCTCTTACTAGAACATACACTCACCTAAAGGATTATTAGGAACACCATACTAATACTGTGTTTGACCCCCTTTCACCTTCAGAACTGCCTTAATTCTACGTGGCATTGATTCAACAAGGTGCTGAAAGCATTCTTTAGAAATGTTGGCCCATATTGATAGGATAGCATCTTGCAGTTGATGGAGATTTGTGGGATAAACATCCAGGGCACGAAGCTCCCGTTCCACCACATCCCAAAGATGCTCTATTGGGTTGAGATCTGGTGACTGTGGGGGCCATTTTAGTACAGTGAACTCATTGTCATGTTCAAGAAACCAATTTGAAATGATTCGAGCTTTGTGACATGGTGCATTATCCTGCTGGAAGTAGCCATCAGAGGATGGGTACATGGTGGCCATAAAGGGATGGACATGGTCAGAAACAATGCTCAGGTAGGCCGTGGCATTAAAAAACGATGCCCAATTGGCACTAAGGGGCCTAAAGTGTGCCAAGAAAACATCCCCCACACCATTACACCACCACCACCAGCCTGCACAGTGGTAACAAGGCATGATGGATCCATGTTCTCATTCTGTTTATGCCAAATTCTGACTCTACCATCTGAATGTCTCAACAGAAATCGAGACTCATCAGACCAGGCAACATTTTTCCAGTCTTCAACTGTCCAATTTTGGTGAGATCTTGCAAATTGTAGCCTCTTTTTCCTATTTGTAGTGGAGATGAGTGGTACCCGGTGGGGTCTTCTGCTGTTGTAGCCCATCTGCCTCAAGGTTGTGCATGTTGTGGCTTCACAAATGCTTTGCTGCATACCTCGGTTGTAACGAGTGGTTATTTCAAAGTTGCTCTTCTATCAGCTTGAATCAGTCGGCCCATTCTCCTCTGACCTCTAGCATCAACAAGGCATTTTCGCCCACAGGACTGCTGCATACTGGATGTTTTTCCCTTTTCACACCATTCTTTGTAAACCCTAGAAATGGTTGTGCGTGAAAATCCCAGTAACTGAGCAGATTGTGAAATACTCAGACCGGCCCGTCTGGCACCAACAACCATGCCACGCTCAAAATTGCTTAAATCACCTTTCTTTCCCATTCTGACATTCAGATTGGAGTTCAGGAGATTGTCTTGACCAGGACCACACCCCTAAATGCATTGAAGCAACTGCCATGTGATTGGTTGATTAGATAATTGCATTAATGAGAAATTGAACAGGTGTTCCTAATAATCCTTTAGGTGAGTGTACAGTATTACAGAGTGACTGACCCCAATCTCAATGATCTAACAACTTATAAATTATATATATAATATGTACATAATATACATTATATACAACCCCAATTCCAAAAAAGTTGGGACAGTATGAAAAATGCTAATACAAACAAAAAGGAGTGATTTGTAAATTATATTCACCCTTTGCTATATTGAAAGCACTACATCATTATATGATGCATTACCTTGTGAATTTCATTGTTTTTTATGTACAGTAATTTCAAATCAGATGATTGCAACACGCTCAAAAAAGTTGAGACAGGGGCAATGTCAATTTGTCAAATGTCAAGGGACTTGTCAATTTGCCAACAGATGCTTCAGCACTTTGAGACCAATGTTCCCAAAAGACAAATTGGAAGGATTATGTGCATTTCACCCTCTACAGTGCACAATATAGAATAGTACAATATAGTACACTACAGTAGGCTATACAATAAAGAATCAAGGGATCTGGTCAAATCTCGGTGCCTAAAGGGCAAGACGAAAACCATTTCTGAATGCTCATGATCTCTGATCTCTCAGACATCACAGTCTTAAAATACATAATGTATCTCTAATGGATATCATGAACATGGGCTTGGGATAAGTTGGTAGAGCGGGTTGTCCACCAATCGCAGGGTTAGTGGTTCGAGTCCCGGCTCACACGACTCCACATGCTGAAGTGTCCTTGGGCAAGACACTGAACCCCAAGTTGCTCCCAATGGGAGCAGGCTAGCACATTGCATGGTAGCTCTGCCGACATTGGTGTGTGAATGTATGTATGAATTGGTGAATGAGATGCAGTGTAAAGCGCTTTGAATACTACAAAGATTAAAAAGGCGCTATATAGTTTGTTAGTCAACACCACTCGCCGTTGCATCCACAGATGCAAGTTAAGACAATGCAAAGCAGAAGCCCTACATCAACACTGTCCAGAAGCGCTGCCGAATTCTGTGGGATTGGTCTCCTTTTAGATGTAAAGTAGAACAGTGGAACCGTGTTTTTTAATCCGATGAGTCCACATTTAAAATAGTTTTTTAAAAAACACAGCTGTCGTGTTCTCCAGGCCAAATGAAATGAACAAAAGCCAGTGTCTGCAGACAGATATGTAAAAATGTTGGAGCTGCAAATACTGCCTTCCAGCAGTCTTTTCCAGGGACATCCTGGAATTTTCAGTCAGACAACTTCGAAATACATACTGGCCGAATAAGCAGTAGAGTGTGGATGCTAGATTGACCTGCCTGCAATCCTGACCATCTCCAACTGAGAATGTGTTGTGGTGCATTATGAAGCCCACAATACTGCAATGAAGACCCCATACAATTGTGCAGCTGAAGACCTGCATAATGGATGAATAGGGGAAAATTCCACTTATTAAACTCAACAAACTTGTATCTTCAGTGTCTAAATGCTTAATAAGTGTTATTAGAAGAAATAGTGATGTTTCACAGTGGAAAACACTCGACTTTCTCAACTTTTTTCGAGTGTTGCAATCATCTGATTTGATAAAATAAATTATAATAAAAAATACAATTCACAAGGTAAAACATGTTTAGTTGTAGTGCTTCCAATATAGCAAAGGGTGAATATCATTTACAAATCACTCCTTTTTATTTTTATTAGCATTTTTCATACATTTTTGGAATTGAATATATATATATATATATATATATATATATATATATATATATATATATATATATACACACACACAAAGCTGTGCTAGTGGTATCTTCATTTAAATCAATACCACTCGGTTTGATCATTTACCATCTAATGCAATTGAATGAGTTCAGTGTGACCCCAAATATACTTTTTGTGGATTGAAATACAGTTGCTTTTTGGGCAATGGCGACCTCTTGTAGACATACATGTAAATTACAACACCAAACTCTCACCAACAGATGTCAGCAGCGGCTTGTACATACTCGAGTTGGCGTTTCACAAAAATTTAATTCCCAGATTCCATTAGTAGCTATCAAACCCCATTAAGCAACACCTCCAGTGAAGCATGGAAAATAAATGAGAGATTGTTTCTAGAGGAAACTCTAATTTCCTTTTCTCATGTTACAGATCCTCCAGATATAATAATAACAATATTGAGGTCTGTCTAAAATATATTCACTTCTGTGTGTACAGTGAATGGCTACTGGAGCTGTCATCTCCAAATATGACACGTTGAATACAAGCTACGGCGTAGGGGAATTGTTTTCATCAAACAATGACTTTCATTTCAGTCTATTCCTCATAGAAAATGACTGTCACTTTTTGTAAAATTGTAAGTCGTATCAACTTTATGGTAGATATGTTGCTACAACAAACCTTTTCAAAGTTTTGAAAGACATTAGTGTGCAAATAAATGATAACAGAATGTTTGGGGTAACTATTGCTTTAAGAATAGGCCTGTTTTTGACACAGGTAATATTTTCCTACTGCAATCTCTCTCCCTATTCTCTCCATAATTTTTGTCTGTCCATTAGAGCGAGATGCTCCTGGTAGCAGGCTGACCTCCTTACCAACACTGATCCAGTCTCCAGAGAGCCACTTGCCCCATTTAGACATGCTGAGTGAGGACTTTCACCGTCTTCGCTCAAACTCTGGACTCTAAACTCAGCTCCTCTGTTTCGGCTAAAGTTCAGACAGACAGGTTTCAGACCCAATAGCCAAGGATGAATTTCATTCAGACATATAGTTATTTCAGGATGTGGCCTGGCACAGCACACTACTTGTTAAGTAATGAAGAGGAATTTCAGACTACAGGGAGATAAAACAACAACAAAAATACTACACCAATTACTCTGTCTGATTATGAGATGCAAGTCTGATTTCAGGACTCTAAAATAAAAATCTAAATTAGACCCACTTCACAATACCCGACCAGCGCAAGAAAATATATTGAGTCACACACACCTACGTAGTTGGAAGGCAAAGACTTGCAAACTAATATTTGAATAGCAATCCTCCATTTGCACGTGCGCACACACACACACACAGTTCCTTTTAAGCATTATTTACAATGCAAAGGGAAACATATTGTTTGCCTTTTTAATCTTAAATGTGTATTCCAGGGTCAATACAAGTTAAGCTCAAACGACAGCATTTGTGGCATGATGATGATTACCACAAAACATAATTTAAACTCATCCCTCCTGTACTTAAACAAAAAAGAGTGACAAATATCAAGGTTACAGGGAGGTACTTACAATGGAAGTGAATGGAGAGTTTAAAGACATTAATGTGAAGCTTATAATTTAATAAAAGCACTTGATTATTTTTGTTGTCATAACTTGACATGAGCTGTAAAGTTGTTTGAATTATATATTTTTTTTTTTACAGTTGTTTTACATCGCTATGTTGTCATGGCAACAATGTTATAAAATGTAATAATTTACACAGAAAAGGTTAGCAAGCGATTTTATCATACTAAAATCATGTTAATATGCAGAAGTCTTGTGGCTATACTTCAGAAACAGTGAGTATTTTAACATTTATGGATTGGCTCCATTCACTTCCATTGTAAGTGCCTCAACGTAACCAAGATTTGTGTTTTTTTTTTTCTTTTAAAGAAAAGGAGGGACGAGTCGAAATGTATAATTTTTCTTAATCTTTCTCCCAATTTGGAATGCCCAATTCCCACTACTTAGTAGGTCCTTGTATTGGCATGGTTCCTCACCTCAATCCGGGTGGCGGAGGGACAAGTCTCAGTTGCCTCCACTTCTGAGGCAGTCAATCTGCGCATCTGATCACGTGGCTCATCGTGCATGACACCGCGGAGTCTCACAGCATGTGGAGGCTCATGCTATCCTCTGCGATCCATGAACAATTTACCAATTTACGTTGAGAGTGAGAACCACTAATCACGATCACGAGGAGGTTACCCCATGTGACTACCCTCCCAACCGGGCCAATTTGGTTGCTTAGGAGACCTGACTGGAGTCACTCAGCACACCCTGGATTCGAACTCGCGACTCACAGGGGTGGTAGTCAGCGTCAATACTCGCTGAGCTACCCAGACCCCCAGTTGAAATAAATGTTTGTGTTAAACAAGATTATACTACAAATTATGTTGATTGAACTAAACTTGGAATATTCCTATAAAATGCATAGATACTCTGAACAAATACAACAGTTCATCACTGTTTATAAAGGTGCTTTACATTTTGCTAACTTTATCCATTTTGCTAACATTAATGGCATGCCCTTTCTCCAAAATCCCAATCCAGCACAAAATGGTTTACATGCTGAGTGTGTTTCTGATTGGCTATAAATGAACAATGGCTACTCCCTTGACTTTCTTACTGTTTAAAGCAAGGGTCAAGGTTTGGATCAATAGCATGGGCCAGTTGCCTACTGGGACATTATATGGACATTTTATCTATACGTATATTAAAAAATTGCTATAAACGTATGTATGTATAATTTCAGCACAGTTTATTATTCTTAATCGTTCTTAATTTACTCTATAAGAGCAGTCCTGAGCTAGCCCATGAACTTAATCGATCAAAGACCTGACATCTTGATGAGAATATAAAACATTTTCAAGCATTGCTAACAAGACTTTTGGCTCCTCTTTGGCGCCTCAGCAGGTTCAGAGGTGTCCCATACATGTCCTCGGGGTCAATACAGTCTGGTTTCAACAGGGAGTGTGTGGTTGACCTCCGGATGTTGGTGCAATGAAGGTTCAGTCTGGAGCTGACACAGCCATGCTGTAGCTCAGAGGGACGTCCAGGCCGACGGCAGGTCCCACGACACTCAGCCAGGTCACTATGTAATTCACCGTCCTAATAATAAACAAGAGAATCATGCATAACACAGTTTTTACCCATAATACAAAGCAGCAACAGCAGGCCACTTTCCTTTATTCTACTTTTTTTTTTGTCATTTTGTAACTTGACAGATCCAGTCCCTATTAATTTTCATCATATTATGTATACTGTATATGTGTATATATTTACAATATAGAAATAATGAGTATTTCATATACATCGATCAGCCACAACATTAAAACCACCTGCCTAATATTGTGCAGGTCCCCCTCGTGCCACCAAATCAGCACCAACCCGTATCTCAGAATAGCATTGTGAATGGGGGCCAATTTAAGGCATTTACACTGGAAGTGAATGGGGCCAATTTAAAGAGAGGTTAAAAGCAGAAAAACAAAGCTTATAATATTTTTAAAGGCACTTAAATTAATTCTTCTGTTAAAACGTGTGCATTATGAGCTGTACAGTTGTTCAAATCATCTTTTTAGGGTTTACAGAGTTACAGTACGTCATCATTGCAATGTAGTAAAATTGGATACAGGTTAGTAAGCAACTTTATGACACATTTTTACACATATTGTTTACATCTTGTGGCTACATTTTTTAAACATTGAGAATTTTAACGTTTATGGATTGGCCCCCATTCACTTCCATTGTAAGTGCTTCACTCTAACCCCAATTTTTGCTTCATTCTTTTTTTAAATGTATGTTTGTGATAATCAACATTATGCCACAGATGCTGTCAATTGAGCTTAACTTGTTTTGAAACCATAATATTAATTTAAAGCTGCAGCGAAGAAGAACAACTCACTTGTTTTCCACATGTGCCAAATCCAGAGCAGGTTTCATAAACTCCTCAGTGCGACATGGATGAAGCATGAAAAATGGCTGGCCCAGTAAAGGATGTTCCTACACACACACACAGACACACACACACACACACACATGGTTCAGCTCTTTGTTAATGTCTATTCTGACCTCATTCTTTATTAGGAGCAGCTTCTCGCTGTCACATGCTGCAACACAGACATTAAACCAATGCCACAACATGTGTTTTTCCATCTTAACTCTATGTTCACACATCACATGATACTTTTCACAACCCCAATTCAATTATGCTCAAAGCTTTGGATAAATTAAAAAGAAAATTACGAGACACTTCCAAGACTAAAAGCAAATCTGCCGTGCAGCACATGGTCTTCATTGGCACCATGCTGTGCTTCTCGGCAAGTCTGGTACACTGGAGGGCACTCATGCACAGCGTGGAACACAAAGGAGTTGTTAAGCAGTATGTTAGGCTCAGTCACAATTCACTTTTATTACATATTTATTCTATACAATGAAAGTGAATGGTGACTGAGGCTTTCCTTCTGCCTAACATTTCATTTTGTGTTGCACAGAAGTAAGTAAGTCTATACTGCAAATTAAAAGCGAACTGGATGTACTGACACCATGCGCATTCAAATTCAAAACAAAAACTGTCTGGATGCATTGCTCTGTCACTGTTCTAGCACCAAGGATGTGCTGACTCTTCAAATTACCTTGACGACACCTCATTATTGGCATCATTGTTATAGATTTGGATTTTGCGCTGCCTTGTTTGTGAATAGCAACAGCATATTGCTACAGGAAGGCTATTTCTCTAGTATACTGCAGCACGATTCCAGCTCCAGTCAATTATCATGACTTCATCTAAAGGCCTCAAGGGAGAACAGACCAATCACTACACAGCTACTGATCACCAAACATGACACTAACAATACTGCATTACAGAGCCTCACTGGGAGGTGCACAGATAGACACATATGTTTGGTGACCAAAAGTCTGAGACCACTAATGAAAAGCTTCTATTTTGCACTATTTTCTAACATAAATTGCTATGATGTGACAAAAACAATTAAGTAAAAATTTCTGAATTGATCACAATTTGCAAAACTTATTTCACAATAGGTTTTGCATTCCCTCACAATTATTTTGGGTTTGCTCACAAAAAGTTTTGCGTTCACTTGCAATACATTTTGCTTTCCTTCGCAATTATTTTACATTCCCTGTTATTATTTTGGGCATGATAATTGACTGAGCAGGCATTTTGCATTCCTCACAATAAGGTTTTCCGTTCTCTAAGAATAGTTTTGCATTCTCTCACAATAAGTTTTACGTTCCCTCGCAATATTTTTGCATTCCTCACAATAAGTTTTGCATTCCCCCACAATAGTTTTGCATTCCTCGCATTAAGTTTTACGTTCACTCGCAATAGTGTGCTTTCCCTGGCAACAATTTTCCCTCCTTTCCCGCTTTTTTCATCCGTTACAAAAATTAAATCTCAGTAATAAATGGTAGAACTACGGTATTTGTAGTAAAACCATAGAAACCACAAAATTTACCATGGTTTTACTAAAGTAAATATAGTTCAATGGTGGTAATTGTAATGAAACCACAACCACAAGATTTACTATGGTTTAACTACAGTAGCCGTATCTTAACCATGATAATGATAAAAACAGTAATAAAACCTTAATTATGGTAATACAATTCCCATCAATTCTCTAAAAAACTAAAAATGATTGGTTTTACTATAGTAACACCATGGTTAATTTGTGGTACATGTACCATAGTTGTGGTACATGTACAGTCATAGTTACTGCAGTTTTACACTAATGAAACCATGGTTAATTTTTGTTCGGTCATATTTCTTTTGTGGAAAACATGGTTTTAAAACCATGACACCTATTTACAAATTAACCATGGTGTTAATATAGTAAAACTACTGTATAATCATGTTTTATGCAGAATGATTAAAAAAAAATGTATTACCATAGTCTTGGTTTTCCTGTATTATTACTATGGTTTTACTATGAATAAATTAGTATATGGTTATTGTACTAAAACCATGTTAATTTTAGGGGTTACCTCGGTTTTACTACAAATATTATAGTTCAACTAAAGTTACTGTAGTAAAACCATGGTTCATTTTCATAAGGGCTGGATAAAGCGGTTTCGAGGGAACCCAAAATAATTCAGAGAGAATGCAAACTATTGTTAGGGAATGCAAAAAGTTTTGTGAGAGAATGCAAAACTATTTCAGAAAATAAATACTCTCCCTGTCTCCTATGTGGCTCCGTGTAACGTAGCTTTTCTTTAAATTTTTCCAAGATCCTCAAACTTCTGTTTATTTTCAGATTTGAATTTAAAAAGAAAAAGAAAAAAAAAAGACAGCTCTTCAATGAACAAATAAATATCTTTATATGATGTAATAGAAATATAACTAAATCAATAACTTCAAACCAACATTTTGTCCAAAACTAGTTAGCAACTTCTTAATGATAGCTAGGCTAAATTTGCAATCCTGTTAACCATTCTTGTATGTTTTCCTTTATTATCATTTTAATTTCAATGTTTATTGCAAAAACAACAACAAACTAAACATCTAAATCATATTGAGTCATGTATATTTTGGAAAGGACTAATGGGTCCTCCAGACAGACAAATTGTGTGGGGGAGGAGAGTGTACTGTGTCCTTATCTACTTTACTTGCCTTAGTATTTCATTGGTTACGCTAAGAAATTGATTTTAAGCTTTGAAAATTTAGGAGATAGAGAATGAGAGAGAACACGAGAACGGGGCTGAGACATAAGAAAAATAAAACACTCCAGAGAACAGAAATAGTGAGACAAAAATAGTGAGACAGAAAGATAAACAGAGAGTCCTTTGGCATCACAGCTCTTAAGGCCTTGATGCGAGTCACTCATGTTTACCGGTGTCAGATGCTGCAGTGCTCCATCTCTCGAGCACCTCAAGACCACACAACCCTCCTCAGTCTCTCCCTCCACTATTACTGCAGCCTGCCAACATTCCCTCTGCTCTGATTTCCTTCACTGCCTCTAATCAGCCATTCTCTGCATCTATTTTTCCACTATTCATTCAAATTCTCACTCCAATCACACCTACAGCTTAGCATCCCTCCAGCTTAAGGCAGAGCTGCATACTGCAAAAAACAGCAGAGAGGTCACCGTTTCAATATGCTCAATATGCTGGAAAATCAATAGTCTGGAGAAGAAAAAGTGAATGCTACCTATGTCATGTCAACAGTGAAGCATCCTGAGACCATCCATGTGTGCAGTTGCTTTTTATCCAAGGGAGTGGGCTCTCTCACAATTCTGCCCAAAAACACTGCCATGAATAAAGACATCCAGCAAGAGCAACTTCTCTCAACAATCCAGAAGCAATTTGGTGATGATCTGTGCATTTTCCAGCATTATGGAGCACCATGTCACAAAGCAAGAGTGATAATGAAGTGGCTCAGTGATCATTACATTTAAATTTTGGATCCGTGGCCAGGCAACTCCCTGGATCTTAATCCCATTGAGAACCTGTGGTTAATCCTCAGAAGGCGAATGGACAAGCAGAAGCCCACAATTGTGATCAACTCCGAGCACTAATAAGGCAAGAATGGATCGCCATCAGTCAGGTTTTGGCCCAGAAGCTGGTATCCAGCATGCCAGAGTGAATTGCAGAGGTTATGAAAAACAAGGGTCAATATTGTAAATATTGACTTTGCATATATTGAATGTTTTTTTTTTTTTTTTTTATTTATGAAATGCTTATCATTGTTTTCCAGTATACCATAGAAACATGTGAAAAAAGAATCCATCCAGCAGAAAACTTTGCAAAACACAAAATGTATGTCACATACATTTGGCAACAGCTGTACAAGGGAGAGAATGCCATTCTTGTGAAGGTGATGGTGGCTGCTTGATGAGGGGACCGATTCCTCCCAGTGTTTCAGAGATCAAAGTGACATTTACACTACAATTGCATGGCCAGACTTTTGAATAATGGCATAAAGTCTGGCCACATTGCAGCTTATTCTGGTCAAAAAATGCCCACATCTCAGTATGCAGACACAGATGCTTGGTCAATGCATTGCGGACTGATGTACATATTTAACATTCGTTCTTTCTTTACTGTGGCTATAACAAATTTAAGGTGATGAAACTTCCCCATGGCAGTATTTGCTATGAAAGATAAAACTGACAGTAGAATGCCTGCTATAGCGCCCCTTGTGTTAACACTGAGAATTTTTCTTCAAAAAGTAACAAGTACTGACTATTTCATGGACATCACTTTGAAACTGTATCTTCCCAAGCCATAAGTTACTCATAGGTAATTTAACTACAGTACGGTCAGAAATTAAGGGGGTCTCAGGGCTAAAAAGCCACAGAAAGTTATCAAATTTCCCCCAAAATTAAAATATAGGGTTTAAAAATGCCCCAACAACGAATTCCTCTATTTAGTGCAAATTATACACATTACTGTAGATAGAGATTATTTAATTTTATGGGTAAGAGGTTTTCAATTCTAGTTATTCATAATGACAATTTACAGATTAAGTCAGAAGTTTACATCATTAATGTAAAGTCATTAAAACACTTTTATTAACCACACCACAGCTTTAATTTGAGCAAACTATAGTTTTGGCAAGTCATTTAGGACATCTACTTTGTGCATGACACAAGTAATTTTTCCAACAATTGTTTCACTTTAAATTGACTCAATCACAATTCCAGAGGGTCAGAAGTTTACATACATTAAATTAACTGTGCCTTTCTGCAGCTTGGAAAATTCCAGAAAATGATGTCAAGCCTTTAGACAATTAGCCAACTAGCTTCTGATAGGAGGTGTGCTGAATCTGTGGATATATTTTAAGGCCTACCTTCAAACTCAGAACCTCTTTGCTTGACATAATGGGAAAATCAAAAGAAATCATCCAAGACCTCAGAAAACAAATTGTGGACCTCCACAAGTCTGGTTCATTCTTAGGAGCAATTTCCAAATGCCTGTAGGTACAACGTTCATTTGTACAAACAATAGTACGCAAGTATAAACACCATAGGGCCACGCAGCCATCATACCGCTCAGATAGGAGACGCATTTTGTCTCCTAGAGGTTAACGTAGTTTGGTGCGAAAAGTGCAAATAAATCCCAGAACAACAGCAAAGGATCTTGTGAAGATACTGGAGGAAACAGGTAGACGAGTATCTATATTCACAGTAAAACAAGTCCTATATTGACATTACTTGAAAGGCTGCTCAGCAAGGAAGAAGCCACCACTCCAAAACTGCCATAAAAAGCCAGACTAAAATTTACAAGTACGCATGGGGACAACAATCTTTCTTTTTGGAGAAATGTCCTCTGGTCTATTGAAACAAAAATTTTGCCATTGTGATGATTGGAGGAAAAAGGTCGAAGATCACCATTCAAACCGTGAAGCATAGTGGTGGCAGCATCATGTTGTGGGGGTGCTTTGCTGCAGGAGGGACTGGTGCACTTCACAAAATAGATGGCATCATGAAGGAAAATGATGTGGATATATTGAAGCAACATCTCAAGACATCAGCCAGGAAGTTAAAACTTGGTCGCGAATGGGTCTTCCAAATGGACAATGACCCCAATTTGTGAATTTGTGGCAAAATGGCTTAAAAACAACAAAGTCAAGGTATTGGAGTGGCCATCACAAAGCCCTGACCACAATCCTATAGATTTGTGGGCAGAAATGAAAAAGCATGTATGGAGGCCTACAAACCTGACTCAGTTACACCAGTTCTGTCTGGAGGAATGGGCCAAAATTCCAGCAACTTATTGTGAGGAGCTTGTGGAAGGCTACTCAAAACGTTTGACACAAGTTCAACTATTTAAAGGCAATGCTACCAAATACTAACAAAATGTATGTAAACTTCTAACCCACTGGGAATGCGATGAAAGAAAACCTGAAATAAATAATTCTCTACTGTTATTATTCTGACATTTCATATTCTTAAAATATTGATCCTAACTGACCTAAACAGGGAATGTTCTCTATGCTTAAATGTCAGGAATTGTGAAAAACTGAGTTAAAATGTATTTGGCTAGGTGTATGTAACTTCTGATTTCTACTGTATGTTAATCGATTGGTTCATTTCACCTTATATAGTATTCCACCTTATATTTTTTAAATGGTTAAAACAAAGGTATAAAATTCCCTTGAAAATCAAACCCAGGGAACAAACATTGGCAATTAATGAAAAAATAAAACATTTTAACCCTGAACTACAGTCAAGGTACTTTTTTTAAAAGGTAGTTATCTACACAATAGGCTACAAACACAAACTAGCTTAATACAGATTTTTTAATTGTTGAAATAAAAAAATTAAGTCAACATGCCTTTAAGGCTGTGTGGGGCTCAAGTGAAGTTTATTTACATGAACCATCTGAAAAAAAAACAACTCACCAAAATGAGTTCTCAAAGCTAAATATAAGGGTCATTTATTTACCTGACAGTACAAAAGAACCAATTCACTTAAATTATATTGTTTTTCCAGTGCTACAAATGTGAGATAAGAGGATGGTTTAGGTTAACATTTTCACTACTAAAATAGATGCTACAGCACTAATCATTGGAAAATGTAGCTTGTTACTGGAAAAAGTACACTATTGTGAAAATAGATGAGCTACTGTAATGCTACTAAAAATTGTAGTTAATTTAGCATCGCTACATTTAGTGAACTACTCCCCAACCTTGCTATACATTTTAGTTTGAAAACACATGTTTTGCTACATTTGTGTCTCTCATCCACATTGGAACTATAAATAAAGCATTTTGAAAACTGCATGCTATAGGAAAACAATCAATGAATGAGTCACTGAAAATGGTTTTCCTGGTGATCAAACAAAAACCTGTGTACTCCCATATAGCCAGCCAATCAGAATGGAGCTTGTTATTTTGAGAAAGCTCTTGCCACCAGTAATAGTTCTATATGCATCAGATGGTCTATGGGCTGTCTGTCTACTGTAGACACTAGAGCACACAAGAGCAATTACGGCCCACGCGCCGGATCTGGACCTCAACGTGGTTTAAACCGACCCCTGGCTCATTTATACTAAAAGAGGTTTTTTTTCAATGGATATTTCAGTTATCTTGCATTGGGACCTAACACACCTCCACAAGCATTTATGATGCTCATGGTTGCCAGATAACAGATGCAAACCCCCAAATTAGAGATTTATACTTAATTTGAAAGATTCCAACCATCATAGGAGTGCGCCATTTCTAGCTCTCGCTTTCCCCTTTGAACAAACTTGGCGATCTCTCATGTGATATTCTTTTGCTCAAGGAAAAGTATAATACGGCCAATCTGTGTCCATTTTGGAGGCTGTTTGTGCTGTTTGTTGCTACTAAGTTTGAGAGCAAACCTTCTCAGTGATGGACTTAATAAAATATAAACATAGAACTCAGAATCATTGACATGCGGAGGGGTAATCACTGACACGTGAGCAAAAGCAAGCGAGAGTCAAATGTGTAGAAGTCCCTCACACCTGTATTTTAATCTAACACTTGCAGTAACAATTTATTATAGTCATGCAGCCGGTTTTATTCAGATGTGTGCTGAATGAAAAGCCAAACCATTAACATTAACATTAGAAGTTCTATAATTTTCGCTAAAAAATTTTTTCCTGATGTAGTGTGTGTTAAATTGAGTAATAAATTACCAGGGAAGTAAAGATGGTAAATAAATAATTTATAATTGCCCTGCCTTTATTTTTTATTTTTTTAAATGCATGATACAAAATGTTCTACCTTTGTAGAGTAACACAATACCTTAGGCAATTGCAGAATAGTCCCATCCTTCACATATACACTTCAGAGTACAGAACTATTTCTGGGCTTAAAAGACACAAGAACCAAATCAATGCAGAACATTGTATCTCAAAAGTGTCAATGTGTACCAATGTGTACTCTGTACCAAAATAATTGGCCACCCTTGCTCTAGAGTGACACCTATTTGTTGTAGATGTGAATGACAGATAAAACCTCTCAGATATAACATGAAAAAATGGTTAATGAATGTTAAATGTGGAAACAACAAATAAAGCTTTCATACACGCATGCTCATGGCATTAAATCCTACCTGTTGTGTTAGAGTGTCCCATGGTCCATGCAATAGTCTCTGTTTGTAGTTTGGATGAACGTTGCTCCACACCTCCTCAAGAGACAGGGACCTTCCATCTGTGATAACAATGAGCTCATATTAATTGAGATAATGCTTTTGCAAAAAAGTGTAAATGATCTAATCCAAATGTAGTCAGTATAACTGATCACTTTTAATTTATTTGTACTAGCAGGAATGAAAAATTGTAAAGCTAAATATGGCAGCTCTAGGAATGGATGTCCCACCCAACAGTTAAAAGAGCCAATCACCTTTTTGATAGTGATGTCAGAAGGCGCATTAGCTGGATCAGCCTTTTTTTTTTGCATGATTTATGCTAAAGAAGCACAATTTATGATGCCATTGCGGTCAAATTTTATTGCAGGATTGAAATATGTTATCTGATCATAATCTTGTCCAACCGACCAATTTGGAGAATTCAGTCTTTCCCTCTTTTACTTAGATAAGAGCCAAGAGGTGTTGTGAGCATGGCCGCCAAGTGACCTAGCATGCCTTAAAGGGACTTTAGTAACTTGCTCAATAAAACATTCAGAAATGTTTACATGGCTGTCATTAACGTATTTACAGCACAAAAACAAAACCAGATGTTGTTGAGCACCGACACAAGTCATTGTTTTGCTTGCTTTCCCAAAATTCAAACTCTCTTGTCGAGACGGAATCTCAATGTAAATGTTGTGTCTGTTTTTCGAGAGCACATACAACAACTAAAAACCAAACTTGGAGAAAGCAGAACATTAATGTTTCAGAAATACACACACTTATAAGGGAAGTTAGACAGTATATAAACAACATTGTGTGGTTTAATGATGGAGACGCAGTGCAAGAGAATGCTGAGTACCTAACGTTGAGGCTCTGAAATAGAGGATTGGGATCTGATAGCTGCAAGAATATAAAACGTGGTATTCATAGCGTAGCACAGCATGATTCTCACATACTGCCTGAACTCCAGCCGTTTCATCCTCAACATTTGCCTTGAAAACAAGAGAGAGAAACAGATAGAAAGTAAAAGATGCATGTCATTCCATGGTAAACATACACAATAAATGTGACAAGCAAATGGGATCAAGTCACCAAATTTGAGATGCAAGCTGCAGGAATAGATCTCCCAAAAAAATCTGTCATAATTTTCTCCCCCTGAAGTCAATCTATACCTATATTACATTCCATTGTAAACAAATGGAGTTATTTAGTATATTATTAATGCTGCTTTTCCATTCAATGAAAATATATGGGTACTGGGATTGTCAAGCTTAAAAATTACAACAATGAGCCAAAGAAGTAGTCCATTTGATTATTTAAGTCTGATAAATCCATATAATAAATTTGTGTGCAGAACATTTTTTAAACTTTTTAATAATTAGATGTGAAAGCTCCAGTCTGCAGTCACTTTCATTGTACGGAAAAGAGTCGCTTTTATAACATTAAAACTGCATGCAGGAGGTGAAGCTTCTGGAAGTGTTGGTATGCCCAAACTCTCATAGAGCGTCAATGACTGACACCCCCATTTCACAGTCTCCGACCTGCGGAATTAACAATTGCATTTCACCCTCTAGTGACAATCATGTTTAATGTTTAATTTGCTCATTATTGATAATATTTGTTACAAGGTTTGAGTTATGACATCCAACAACTGCACAAGTTGAGTCTGAACTTATATTTACTCCACCAATGCTTAAAATGGATGTTAAGAACTCCTTTCTTATCACTCCTTTCAGTAGTTTTTACATTGCTTCGCAAGAAGACTGAAAACAAAAAACAGTCGGTCAGAAAAACTGTGAATAAATGTATGTTGGCTTTGTTAAGTAAACATAATAAAGAAGCATCAGACTTCATTGTTCTCTTAATAATTTGATTAAAACTTCCCTTTGATTCATCTAATAAAATCCTGCAGGTTTTGAATAAAAGTGAGACCTCCTCAACAGTTTATGTAGCCAACACGTGTTTAACTTTCAGTTTACCTCTTGCAACCATGTTGAGGGAGAACGCACAATCCACCCTTTGTGTTGTGGAACACGACTAATAGCCCGGGATCCTCGAGCTTTCACATGTGTAAATGTTGTGCAGACTGTAACAAAGGTTACCTCTCTTTGAACCAGCAGTGTGCACTGCATTTTCCCGCCCCTTCTCGACCTGCAACCACTGGTGATTCATTGGCTGTCAGAATGTAAAAATCAATGTTTTGTACTGCAACTTCCATAAGGTGGGTTTCCTATCCTCACTGAATGGATAAATAAAGTCTTTGTTCTTAATGACGATTCTTCAATGCTAAAATACATTCTTCTATCCCAGCTTAATGAGCAGTGTCAACTAGAAGACTTTTGAAGTTTGATTTCACTTAAATGTGCAACACTGTGGCTTTGTGGTGCTATCAAAACATTTGCTCTGTTTGTTTGAGCATCCCGACTAGCCTGACACAGCAATACTGGCTTGATTAATGGCGTAAATTTAGGGTGGGACTATCTGTTTGCACGACCAATGGAAAATAAGGGGAGTGTTCAAGAAACCTGTTTGACAACAACAATTATTTTCAAATCTGTTTGGTGACGCTAACTGCACCTATGACCTGTCATTTCACTGCAAAAACTCTTATTACTCATTGAGACAATTTTCTTAATCAGAGTGTTGTCTTAAATCTCCTCCAAAAATTTTATTATTGGATTTATTCTTACTTCATTGACAAATTGATTTTTTTTCATGGGATTTTCGTGCATGAACTGCCCATTTAAGGTCCTGCCACAGCATCTCATTTGGGTTCAAGTCAGGACTTTGACTAGGCCACTCCAAATCTTTAATTTTGCTTTTTTTAGAGCCATTCAGATGTGGAAATACTCCTATGCTTTGGATCATTGTCTTGCTGCATAATCCAGTTGTGCTTGAGCTTCAACTCACGGACTGATGACCGGATGTTCTCCTTTAAGATTTTCTGGTAGAGAGCAAAATTTCCCTAAATTATTGCAAGTCGCCCTGTCCCTGAAGCAACAAAGCATCCGCACACCATCACACTACCACCACATGCTTAACCGTAGGTATTCAATTCTTTTTGTGGATTTCTGTGTTTGATTTACGCCAGATGTAACGGGATCCCTGTCTTCCAAACAGTTCCACTTTAGACTTATTAGTCTACAGAACATTCTCCCAAAAGGTTTGAGGATCATCAAGGTGTGTTTTGGCAAAATTCAGACAAGCATTAATGTTTGTATAGCGTAGGAGGCGGGGCCGGGCTGGAACGATGCACGCTCGGTCCCCAATCAGCCTGATGGGGCGTGCAAGGGATAAAGGCGGCTGGTGACGACAGTTCGAGAGAGAGAGAAAATTACGGCAGCTGCACTGTATGTGTTTGTGTGTGTCTTTTTTATTGAATTAAATATTATTTATACTGTCAAGCCGGTTCTCACTGCCTCCTTTCCCTTTAACCCCCTTACGATTTTCTTCTGTGTTAGCAGTGGTTTTCACCTCGCCACTCTTCCATGGATGGCATTTTTGGTCAGTGACTTTCTGATAGTGGAGTCATGAACAGTGACCTTTACTGATGCAAGAGAGGCCTGCAGTTCCTTGGATGTTGTTCATGGCTTTTTTGTGACTTCCTGGATGAGTCGTCTCTGTGCTATTAGAAGAATTTTGGAAGGTCTGCCACTTTTGGGAAGGTTCACTACTGTGCCAAGTTTTCTCCATTTGGAGATAATGGCTCTCACTGTGATTCTTTGGAGTCCCTGAGTCTTCGAAATAGCTTTGTAACCCTTCCCAGACTGATGTATTTCAATCACCTTTTTTGTTTAAGGATGTTTAGATATTTTTACTGGAAAACACACTGAAATGTATTTATGGTGAAATAAATATAGCAAAATAGATTAAATACTTTCTACATTAAATAGGATCAAGCATGAATTTAAAAATAAATGTAAATATTTTTTATGAGTGTTTACAATGTTAGTCTGCTGGAGCTGCTGCCCCCACGACCCGACTTCAGATAAGCGGATGAAGATGGATGGATGGACAATGTAGTCTTGCATTTTTGTCACGGTGTTAATTACCACAAAAATTTCGACTTGTAACTCCTTTTCTTTAAATAAAAATAAATAAAATAAAATAATCTGAGTTACAATGAGGCACTTATTGGAAGTGAATGGGGCCAAAATTGGGGTTTCAAAAGTACAGCCACAAGACATAAACAATATGCTGGTTAACATAATTTTGGTGTGATAAAATTGCTAACTAACCTTTTTTTGTGCAAAGAAACGTTGGCCATAACGTCAGTGAATGTCAAGTCAAGGTCAAGTCATTTTTATTTGTATAGTGCTTTTCACAACACATCATTTTAAAGCAGATTTACAGAAAACCATGCATTACCAGAAAATAAAACTGTAATATCTATAAAGTCTTTGAGTTATCATTGTAGAGTTTGATTAAATATGATTGTAAATTGTATATAAAATGTTTAAATAAATAATTAAATAATAATTGTATTTATAACTCCAGTGAGCAAGCCGAAGGCGACTGTGGCAAGAAAAATAACTAGTAGAAATATAACTACAAGTTCATCCGCCTAGAACAGAAGTCTACCACAAAAAACAACAATTTAAACAACTTAACAGCTCAAATTCAACTCATTACACTAGTTTAAACAAAATAATGAATGTAAGTGCTTTTATAAAACTAGAAACTTTAAACTCTCCAAAAATGGTTCCCATTCACTTCCATTGTAAATGCCTGACAGTAACCTTGATTTTTGCTTTTTTAAAGATTTTATTTAGCTGTAACCAACATTATGCCACTAATGCTGCTGATTGAGCTTCACTTGTATTGAACCCAGAATATTCTTTTAATATCAATTTACTTAATTTTATACCATTTAAATTGTGTGCAAAAATTCATTCTTTTTAAGTCTTAAGTCTTTCTTTATACAGATCAAGACAAAAATACTGATTAAGACTGATATTTGCAGTGTTCAGTTTCAAACATGGTATTTAGTATCTGCCAGGTGGCATTAAGACATTATGACATCAGAGTGGCCTTTGTGGTCCATATTGCTGTGTACAGGTTTAATTAGTGATAGTGACACATTGGATCACCAGAGGCGGTGGCTCTATCCCTGGCTAGTTCGATGCAGGCTCAAGGGCACTTCATGCATCCATGCCTTTACTGATAACATCACCCTCCCACACAAGCGCAGTCTTATGAGACACACTACTACTGTTTCACATCCGACGTCTGTCAGGAATGGAAGAGTTGGAAAGGGGTCAAATAAGCAATGACGTCATGCTTTTTCCAAACAGTACCGCCATTCAAAGATAAAATATCTCCTGAAGGGTTTTCTAAATAATATGGCATAAGAGAAATTAAAGGGATAGTTCACCTAAAGATTCAGAAATTCTGTTATCATTTACGTACCCTTTTGTTGTTCCAAATCCTCCAGTCACCATATATTTTCATTGGGGGGTGGGGGGGCAAAGTGAATGGTGACTGAGGCTAATACTCTGCCTAACATCTCATTTTGTTTTCCACTGAAAAAGAAAGTTAAAGGGGTCTGGAAAACTGAGGGTGAGTAAAGGTTTTAGATGAAATATCACATTAAGAGGCCACACAATCATGTTAGCAGGAAAATTGTATTACATTTCGATCCACTGTGGCAAGAGCTCATTTAGCAAAATGAATATATTCACAGTTATCATACATCCTTTGCATAACTGACTCTTTGAATGCATTTGGATTTCAAATAAAGGGCAAAAGGTTCAGCTGACTTGAATGTACACGCTGAACACCTTTAAAATTTGTTGAAAGGTCAAGTTCAAAAAGGACATTTACCAACTCAAAATGTGCTTCTAACAAAAACACCTTAAGCTTCAAACGAACTGCTGCTGTTTGTTGTCATTCAAAAGCTGCGTTTACACTCAAATAGGTGTACTGATGCAGTGGTGCAATTACTGAATGATGACACCTGTTCAACTCCACAAAGAGGAAAAGCAAAAGGGCGGTATGGCAAACGGCAGTAGATGCTTTAAATAGCATCATCTAGAGCGGATTTAACAGAGCTATAAGCTCAGGTATACACTTAATTTGTGCATCGTTTTTCACTGTCAAAAAAAGATCAATACTGGGCATGCAACAGAGGAGTAGAGGCAGACGTTCACTTATCTGAATACCAAAGTTCGGCTGGGTAATTTCGGAGGATGATGAAGGATGGGCTCTTTCATTAACCTAAATAAACTCTAATTATAGTTTAATTACCCTGGTAATTCCATTTACATTCTTTGCACTTGACGAATTAAAATAGATGCTTTTCTTGATGTACAAATAAAGATTTCTACCTAAAACACTGTTATATAGTAGCTTCAAAAGAGTTGCAAAACTAACCTCTAGTCCAGTTTGACAGATATTTTTTTTACTGATATTCACAATTTTCAAATTTAAACTGAAGGGTGTAATTTCTGCACCACTAGCGACATGGAATGGGATTGCAAAAAATAAACATTGTTTTAGAAGCAGCCTTTCAAATATGTCTGCCAGTGATCAAACAAACAGATTGTCTAACTTACGCCATTGGCAGAGTCAGTGTTTTTGTATAGAGCTAGACAGGTTGCTCAAAACAAATGGGAATTTTCTTAGTGACACAGTGTTCACAGTTTATGCAAAACTAACCTACGATTGACTTACTTATTGTCTCTGCATATTAAGCTGGAATAGGGGAAAATTCAGCTTTAAATAGTAGGCAATATTAGGCAGTCTTCCTTAATGACCTTATTTAATGTACTTTAATGGTATAAATTACACCATAAAATATACATTGAAATAAATGAATCCATATAATTGTGCATTGTTAGGACAGTAAATAAACAGGCTTATCAACTTTTAAAAAGGAGAAAATACTTTGCATTTCTTTTGTTGTTCACGCCAAAGGCAGTGTGTCCTCTCAAACTCGACAGTATTTTACCAGAAATGCATCTGTTACTAGGTATGTCAACATAGCCTGCCGCAAAAAAGACGGTTTAGACGAGACGGGACAAAAATTTGTTTTAACAGTAGAATCAATGCAAGTGCTTTTGTAAAAAATGCTTTATTAAAAGCTTCACAAAACCCTCACTTCCATTGTAAACGCCTCACTTGATTTTTGCTTCTAATGTTTTAAAAGTAAAGACGAGTTGAAATTGTTTTTGTAGTAATCAACATTATGCCACAAATTTTGTTGATTAAGCTTTTTTTTTTTTATTGAACCAAGAATATTCCTTCAAGATAAAAGAAAATACGACCCAGGCTACATTAAATACAGGTTTACTTGCAACGAGAAACAACATTTAAACAATAAACAATGCTTTGAGCGTTGAATTACTGGCTGCGGCAACATTTACAGACCAAACACTAAAACTATAGACTGTAAATAAAACTTACAGTATGTTGTTTTTTATGCATTTACAAAAATGTACAATTTTTCCTATTAAGCCTCTGTCATGTAAAGTATTGTTGGGCATATACAGTTCATGGCGATATTAATAAGCACATTTAAAACTGTGTTGGATTGCTACTCAGTGTCCAATGTAAAATTTGGGCAAAGCATAATGTATACAGAAAGTGATAGTTCTTGTTTATTGAAGTTATGACCCCATCATGTACAGGTGCACACAGACAAAGATTAGCATTGCACATAGCGTCATAGAAAACAGGTGTCTGGCATTGAAATGGTTAACCCTGATACATTTTTGTTGAGTGAGGCATTTATTCACTCCCTAAAAGAATCCCACCACTCAAAATAGGACACCAAAATAAAAGAGAAAAAGCAGCCCAATCTTCCACGGACCTTTTTGAAAATGTTATTTTCTTCCTTTCTTGAACAATAGGTAAAAGGGGCTTTCTTAGTCTGCAAGCTACTGCTTGCTGCAGAAAAGTCTTCACCAAGGTCAATTTTTCTAAATGCTCCTTTATGCAGGCCAGGTGACGTGCGCTTTGGCACGACTGCACATAAGATTTCAGAATGTTAGTGAATGGGGCTAATCCGTAAACGTCAAAATACTCACCATTTCAAAGGTATAGGTATAGACGTACTATAACTAAGTAAAACTATAAACATATATCTTGGCAATAATAAACAACTAAACTCCACTCCGAGTTGTGCCCAACAACACCCCTTAATAACATGTTTTATTTGTCTCTCTTTTTTTGGCATTTCTCTACATTTCGCTCCACGTCACTCTCATTTAAATATAACATAATGCAGCCCTGCCCGTTGATAGCTGAGCAAAAATGTCTACCACAGTATGAACACTTACATTTTTTAACAGGAGAGAGAAAGACAGTTGTGTCCATTTGCAATGACTTCCAGCATTTATTCAAGTGATCACAGGGAACATGGTGGTACTAATCAAAGGATGTTAGATGGATTGTATATAATCAGTTGCAAAAACAAATTCCTCCATAAAAACAAACCATGCCATCTTATCTGGCATCAAAACATGGCAAAAAATCTTCTTTATGGACTAGGAGAAGGTGTCGACTCCTCTCTAGTATGTGAGCTGAATGTAAATATGCAAGAAGTCAAGTCATTTGCAATCAGCCGGAGGGGCTTACTAATGAAATGGGTTGAGAGTGGAGGCATGGAAATTTTTTTTTTTAAAAATCAACCACCAGGCACAACCCTCATTCTGGTGGAGATAATTCAGATCGGCATAAGAATAAATGTTTTGATGAAGAGCATCAAAATATTTCAACAATATTTAAAAAATTAAGAATATTCTGGAAAGTTTAAAGCAGAACTTTAATTTCTGCCCCATTAGGTTCACTAAATGTAATTGCGGTAAACTAATTCTTTAAACCTCCCCACAAACAGAGAGTCCCACGTTATGTGCATTAGCTGGACCAGCCTGAAAAATAGCATTCTTTGTGTGATATTATCTTAAGAAACCCTTCTGGCCCCGCCTGCCAGCAGGCTTTTCCCCACCTCTCTAGGGCTGGGGAGGGGGACAAGAGGTGGGAAAAAAGAAAAAAGAGGAGAGGCAAAGGGCAAAGCAGAATGACAGCGAGAGAGAGAGAGAGAGAGAGAGAGAGAGAGAGAGAGAGAGAGAGGAGAGCGATGAATAACCTGGTTCGCCAGCGCCCAGATACGCTGTCGCCCAGCCCTCAGCCACTCCCCAACCTCTGGCGGATGACAGCTGCTCCTCCAGGCGGACTGGAGCAAGTCCTCTGACCCCTGGCGGATGGAACGCCCCTCCGTGTCCAGGCGGCCAGCAGCGACTCCTCCGTACCTCACAGGATGGCCGCGGCTGCTCCTTTGTTGGCTGGTAGTGGCAAGGACTCCACAACAGTGCATCCCTTTCCGGGCTTCGGCACCGATGTAACAAGGTTAAGATGTGAAAAGAGGAGGTGGGAACCAGTTGAACCGTCAAAATAATAGTTTAATGAAAACTTAAACAAAAAGGTACACAATTGCACACACTGCACCTGCATGTGGCTCTCTCTCTCAAACTGCCGCATTCTGCTGCACTTATCCATCTCCTCGGCTGATTAGCCCGATTGGCCCTCCTCCTCATCACAATCCATATGTTGTCAGATGTAAAACAGTTCAAATTCGTGGGGAAGGAAGAGGCGAGAAACCGGCTTGTCAACATAAATAATAATTTAATTAAGAACTTAAAACAAACATTTAGGACAGCAGACGTCTGCTGATTAAGCTCTCTCTCTCGATCGCCGTCTGCGAGTGGCCTTTTAACCCTCTTGCCGGCTCAATTTAGCCTGATACGGGACCGGGCGTGCGCAATCACGCGCCGGTCCCGCCCTCCACCGTGCCACACTCCTCCCCCGTTCTCTCAGGCCGGGGACCCCCGGCCTGACGTACATCCCCTGGGGGGTGGCGCCTCCCGCGCGGTCTGCCGGCGGGTCATCCCCATCAACCTGGACGAGGGAGGGGGCAAGGGGAGGGAAACAACCATTAAAAATAAGGGGGGGGGGGGGAGGGTCCCTGCACTGGGCAGTACCTCCCCCTCCCATAAACACCATAATTTAAAAAAAGAGGGAAAAGGCCACCGCAGAGCGGTATCGAGAGAGAGAGGAGAGAGAGATTAAAGAAACGAAAGAAAAAAAACATACTCGCCGGTTCTCTGATACGCCGCAGCTCGTTCCTCAGCCACTTCTCCACCCTCTTCAGGACAACAGCCGCGCCTCTCCGGGCAGATCGGAGGCAGTCCTCAGCCCCTAGCGGACGGAACGCCCCGCCGCGTTCCCGGGGTGTCGAAGGGGCCTCCCCCCGCCCCTGGCAGCGGTTCTCCCGCTCCAGGCGGTCGGCGGCGAGCCCCTCCCCGCACGCGGTCGGCAGTCTCCAACCCCGCCGCGTTCCAGCGGCCAGTAGGGAACTCCCCCGCCCCTGGCAGCGGCCCTAACCGCTCCAGGCGGTCGGCCAGGAGCCCCTCCTCCCCTCGCGGTCGGCGGCCGTTCCTCCGCGTCCAGGCGGCTGGGCTCCTCCGTCCCCCGGCAGATGGCCGCGGCTGCTCCATTGAGAAGTGGCGAGAACTCCGCTACGGCGTATCCCTCTTCCTTCCCGGGTTTCGGCACCAATGTAACACAGATCACGTTCATGGGCAAGGAAGAGGCGAGAAACCGGCTTGTCAACATAAATAATAATTTAATTAAGAACTTAAAACAAACATTTAGGACAGCAGACGTCTGCTGATTAAGCTCTCTCTCTCGATCGCCGTCTGCGAGTGGCCTTTTAACCCTCTTGCCGGCTCAATTTAGCCTGATACGGGACCGGGCGTGCGCAATCACGCGCCGGTCCCGCCCTCCACCGTGCCACATCAGATTTTATTGGTGATTTTAAATATGTTATTTGATTGTAGTCTTGAAAAACTGTTTTGGAAATTTCCATCTTTTCCCATTCAGGAAGATAGGAGCTGTACTTACGACTAGAAAATAACTGCCCAAAGGCATTACGAATATGGCCATAGAGTGACCTGACGTTTCTTAAAGGGACTTTTTGCCCAAATGGAGAATTCATATAGTGTGCAGGCGGAGCAAAATAATCATGTGCACAACACCCTGATGAACAACAGTGCATAAACATCTTTACAGTCACGTAAAAGCCAATGCCAACATTAGCAAGTTTTTCCAGAGCTAAACCCAGCATGGTCATAAAGTGCAGGATTTAGTTAAAGCGTTTCCTTCAGGTAATTGTTTCAGTATGTGGGGAAACACTTAGGTCAGTGCTCATTTTTGGTGGCCCATTTATAAATGAACTGGCCCATCTCACCCAAGAACCACTACACTTATGATTCAAAATAGGGTTGCTATGGTGTCCTCCTGAGTCATTGAGGGCATTTCTAGTTGGTTGCTTACTTCCATAATTCAAAAGAGCCTAAGTTTCAATTTTCTTGTCGCTAGATATGGATCCAAACCCCGGTTGCCCCGGCCTTTCTGTGTGGAGTTTGCATGTTCTCCCCGTGTCTGCGTGGGTTCTCTCCGGGTGCTCCGGCTTCCTCCCACCATCCAAAGACATGCAGGCTAAGTTAATTGGTGTCTCCAAAAATTGCCCTAGGTGTGGATGTGAGTGTGAGTGTGTGTCTGTCTATGTGTGGCCCTGCGATGAACTGGCGACCTGTCCAGGGTGTACCCCGCCTTTCGCCCAATGTTAGCTGGGATGGGCTCCAGCCCCCCGCGACCCTGTACAGGATAAGCGGTTGACGATGGATGGATGGATGGATAGATATGGATCCTTCAATGAAAGTCAATAGGACTTTTTCCACACATTTTCATCATCTGCCAGGTGTAAATAAGTAATTCTGAAAGTTATGAACAACCAACAGCACACATTTCCTCAACATACCGCATGAATTGAGGCATCATTCACATCCATAGCACAAAATGGTTCAGGATGAGTGAGGTGCCGAATTTTATTTGAACCAACCCATAAACTTAAGTATGATCAATAGTAACAGCAAGTAGCGTGAATTACCTGGATATCCTCTGTTAGCGGGTCCATGTTTTCTGCCTGTATGGAACATCCATGCTGATTGTGTAATATGGTTGATCTTACAGGAACGAGAACAATTTTCTTCATGAAGCCTTCATCAGTCCCCTGGAACAAAGTTAAGTCACAATCAAAATGAGATTAGCACCAAACATTAGCATTTAAAAAGAAACAAGTGTCAAGGCCTGGCTCTACCAAATTGAAAGTGAACTGTGACTTAGACATGATTTTGTGAGATTCATGCCTTAGGTCCTTTATTTCACTCTGATCCTCTCAACTGCAAATAGTACAAGCAGGCCAAGATTTTGTAAAGTTCTTCAAACATTCACCTTAATCTGCTCCCAGCACCACCCATCCTGGATGGTCTCAGAGTGTTGTAAAAAGAGCTGGCAGGAAAGCTGGAAGGTCCTGTCATCCAGGTACTGTGTGACCGGTGCAGAATCTCTCTTACCTGCCATCTGGGGGGAAAGATGAAGTACATTTAAAAAGCTATAAATTGATTAATTGAAATTAAGTAATCTCTTCAATTTCACTTTCCAAAATGAATAGCACATTTAACATGAAACATGTACTTTACTTCCGGAGGGTCTTCAATTTATATATTGAAAATAGACGGGATCATAGAAAGTAGTCTATATATTATATGACAGGTGGTTGAAAGAGACAGTGGCGTCAGCCGTAAAGGAAATTTGTTTTAGAGGCGGAGCAAGTTATTACATTTTGCATTGTCACGAATGATTGATTACGAATACAAATGATTTCTCTTTTGGAATAACATCCACCAATGAATCTTTCACAATAAGACCAGGAACATATATTAAGTAGATTGGGTCAATTTTGAATCAGTGTTGACTAAGGCCATTCAACAAATCTGCATGCAGATTTGGAATCACTTGCCGAAAACAAATTCCATCACAACTTTTGGTGCCTGAAGCACAACAGCGGCTCTGGGTTCAATTACTCCAGAGGAAACTGTTGAGTCGCTAAATGACCTGTTCCTGGCTGTGCCTCTTTCACCCCCTCTGCATGAACAAGCAGAAATGAGAAACATCAAACAAACCCATTTATTCACATCTTCATAGATTAGCCGGTTTGGTGAGCATCTGAAACTAAAAACGAAATGGATACTACATGTCTTGATTAATTATAGTGTGTGAAGTAAACACAATGTGCACACACTTGACTGAACCTGTGATGTCTGTGTCTCTGATTCTAGCATGCAAGAAAATAATGGATTTTATTTTTAATTTCATGATTATGACACATTTAAAACACAGAAACGTGATCACATAACACAGACTACTAAGAGCTGTTTTTTTATCAAATGGAATTTTGCAATGAGCCATTTTTAAACTGAATATTTACTTCAAATATTGTATTTGGTTACATCCTATTAGAGAAAACAATGAATTAATGTGTCAAATGTAGTAATTTACTCTGTAGCTCTTGTGAATTTTCAACTTTGACCTCGCAAATGTCAGGTAATGGACCATTCAGTGTGACTGCAATTTCCACTGGCACCAAAGGTCTATTCTATTAAATTCATTAACATTTAAGTGCATAATATATGTGGCACTAGCTTCATCAAACAGAATTGCAAACATAATTACTTAGTCAAAGTGTTACACTTTTCTTGGAAATCAACCTCTCTGTATTAAAGGAATATTCCAGGTTCAATACAAGTTAAACTCATTCGATAGCATTTGTTGATTGCCACAAAATATATTGTGATTCATCCCTCCTTATCTTTAAAAATGCAAATACTAGGTTACAGTGAGGCACTTACAATGGAAGTGAATGGGGCCAAATTTGGTTGAGTTTAAAAGCATTAATGTGAGACTCGTAATTTTATGAATGCACTCCCTGCTGGAAAATCCAGCTCAAGCTGGTAGCTGTGTTTTGGAACATGGTAGCTAGTACAAGCTGGTCCAAGCTAGCTCTTAGCTGGTTGACCAGCTACCATGTTCCAAAAACCAGCTTGACCACCCTGAGATGGTATGACAAGCTGGTACGTGGTCCAAGCTTGGACAAGCTCATGACCATCTTAGGCCAGCTAAAGACCCGATACCATGTTGCAAAACACAGCTACCAGCTTAAGCTGGATTTTCCAGCATGGCTATAATTAATTCTTCTGTTACTTGTCATTTTAGAGTTTAGAGCACTACATCGTCATGGCAACAAGTTGTCAAATTTAATATAAAACTTTACACAGAAAAGGTAAGCAGGCAAATTTTCACAGCAAAATGTTTTAGCTCACACATATTGTTTACGTCTTGTGGCTATACCTATGAAATGGTGAGTATTTTAATGTTTACATATTGGCACCATTCACTTCCATTGCAAGAGCCCCACTGTAACCCTGATTCGTGCTTCTTCTCTTTTTGTCTTTTAAGAAAATGTGGGACAAGTAGAAAAACATTTTTGTGGCAATCAACATTATGCCACAAATTCTGTCGATCAAGCAAAACTTGAACCCCGAATATACTTATACTTAATCTTGAATAGTACAAATTCTTCAGACAAAAAATAAATAAAAAAAAAATCCTCTTTAAACTCTGGCTACCTAAACATCATTCAGCCTCATAACAATTTTCACTTTAATACCAATAAAGACTCTATGCTATTCGTTTACTTAAAAATATGCTTTTCAATGCTTTAGTTTTGTGTAAAATTGATAAGAATTGAGTTTTCCAACAACAAAATATCTTGAACGAACCTTTCACATCAGATCCATAAAGCTTGCACTCTATATATGCATGACAACTCACTCAAGTATGAGAGCAACCTTCTGAAAGTTAATAGTCTGTATCAGACCTACAGTCTCTGTACCGTGTTTTCAGGGAACACCGGCGAACAACGTTATAATGCATCTCAGTGGAGTTGAACTCGAATACTACAGCGAACGAAAATGCAATATGAGCATCAGTTCTCGTGTCACTTCAACCGTGCCTGGCACTCAACAATAGCTATTTATACATTCAGCTGTAACGTTGCTGTGGTAACTGGAATACACAATATGTTACTTTGTTGCAATTTCTATAACGCAGACTGTCTGACATGTTACATTGTTGCAGCGTGACTCCTGGGTATCATAAAGTGCGCAAACTGCTCTATGGCTCTCTTACCATGATCTCACACGGCTACTTCCGGGATCCTGAGCGAGGAGGGGGTGAAATGGAACAGCCAATGTTATTCAGTACAACCGGTTTCAAGCCGCCCACTCTGGAAAAAAGAGGTACAGCGCAGACATTAGAGGACAGCGAGCAGTTAAAACATTCGCCAAAATAACACACAACTGGTGAGAGAAAAGAACAGCGTCCACAATGGGGAAGTTTCAGATTAACCAAAGTCGACTGACTTATTTAGTTTGATCACTTTGGTTGTCATTTGACATTTATTTTAATTTCTGCTCCGAACAGGCTGTCTCGTGGTACTCCTAACTGCAGTACATCCACATTTTTTATTTTTTATTTAAAAGTGTTTTTATTATAATTGTGTAATTGAAGGTATGGACTACAACTTAAAGTGAGAACCACCTTATTTTTCCTAGTTCTTAAACATAACTGAATTTATTCTGTTATTTATTTATTATATTAAAAATGTACAATTAATAGGATTGTATACATTCATCTATATTTCTGAGTTATGATACAGATGGGTTAGGTACAAATAGACTTTAATAGTAGGCAAGGATCTAACAAAATTTTTAGGATTTGGGCATATGTGAAAGTTTAAAAGTACAATCTGTATTTCTTTCCTTATTAAAACGTTTTACCACCAAAAAAATGAATACAATTTATAGTTTAAAACATATATTTAAAATCATGACCACTCACATAAGATGAAGACACTAGCCATATCAGTAACATTATCAAAAGCTGTTTTATTCTACATGGAGAGGGTCCACTAATGGGTGCTGCCATGTTATGATCACATGATCAGCAGAATACTACCAAAGTCCCTTTCAAGGCAAATCAGTCCACTCGGCGGCCATCTTTGGAGTGGCATAAAACTGCAGCTCCTATCTACTTAAATTGAGAAAGACCGAAATCTCCAAAACGCTTGGTCAAGGTTACCGTCAAAAACATATTTCAAATAAGTAGTAAAGTCTGACAACAATGGTATCATAAATTGAGCTTCTTTAGCTCAGATCACAGCAAAAAAAACTGCTATTTTACAAGCTAATGCGCATGTACATTGTCAAGTAGATACAGGTGATGTCTGTATCTAAAAGGTTATTGGCTCTTTTACCTGTGAGGTGGGACTTCCTTGTCTACAAGGAACATTGGCCTTTTGGGCATTCCAGTTTCTCCCATTCATTTTAAAACCAGTGGTCCATCTCTGCTAAACTGTCTCTGATACTACTTTCTTAAAGTTGAAGTGTTTAACTTTTTCAGTTTTAAAAAAACTTTCTCCTATCCTTATCGAATCTTAATATGCAGAGACAACTATAAGAAAGCCATTTGAAGGTTAATAGTTAAACATTATGTCTTTGTGTTGTAATATATAAGTCCCCCCCCTCTTTTTTTTTTTTTTTGCTACCTGTCCATCCCAGCACAACAACATTAGGCTTGTTTGAGATGCCAAACACCTCGCCTTGAAAGTAGATGAGAGTAGGCGGCTGCAGTCAGAGAAGGAGTGAAATAATGCTGTTAAGTCGGACATTTCTCACGTCTCGTAGTGTATCAGCCACCTACGGGATCAAAGGCAGAAGGTGTTTGATTTGTGTACTTGTGCTTTGTTGCTGATAAAGTGGACATCATTTTAATTCTTTGGCTTTTGAATGAAACTGAATATGATGTACAAGTCACCCAATGTACCTGCTAATAGATTCCCCTCAAAAACTGAATTTTTTTATTAATTTGTAGTTTAATAAAGACAGGTATTTTAGTTGCAGATAAAGAGATCATTCTGTGAGGGTTTTGGGGATTCGCACATAATTTATACATATAAAAACAGGATATCAGAGTTTAAAAATATATATTTTTTAGAAGATCACACTTTTTAGCCAATGACTATTAAGTTGCATTGCCAGCACTTCATTTCCTGTCGTGCTACACCTTAGAGTGTATTGTGTGTTGTTTTTGTGTTTATTTCTGATATGTGTCCTCTTGTATATGTGGTTGTACTTTATAATTGTGCTTTGTGCTTTATAAATGTGATTGCCTTTAAGCAGCTTGGAAAATTCCAGAAAGTAACGTCAAGCCTTTAGACTAATGGTGGCTTTTGCATTTTGGAAGTGCACATGGGTACAAAGATCTTACTTTTTGGTCTAATGAAAAAAAAAATGGCACTGTTAAGCCATAATGACCATCGTTATGTTTGAAAGAAAAAGAGTGAGGCTTGCAAGCCGAAGAACACCATCACAACCGTGAAGCATAGTGGCGCAGGAGGGACCGGTGCACTTCACAAAATAGATGGCATCATGAGGAAGGAAAATTATGTGGATATATTGAAGCAACATCTCAAGACATCAGCTTTCTTGAGCATTCATAATTTCTGTAAACACCCTGTCATTGGACAATTTCACTCATTAATGAAATCAATCATGGCTGACTGTGAACAGGACATTTCTACAATGACATTGGAATCTGAAAACTATTGTGTTGAAATTATGCTGATTCATGATCTGTCAGTGTTAAGTTAAAGATAGAGGTCTGCAGATTAGAGTTGAAGGCAGTAGCGGACGGTACATCCATGAGCGGGCAATCCGATGTGGATATCTTTTATTTATTATTTTATTTATGAATGCAAAAACACAATAATTATAATTTTATTTTACAACAAATTTATTTTTGTTGACAATAAACAGGAAATGCAATGTAAAAATGTGCACACACCATGTGCATCAAATTACTCATTATTTAGAGCAGGCTATGCGGCTCTTTAGAAGAATGGCAGAGCAAAGCTTGGACACTGTCATCAAAGGATGTGAAATTTGGACCAGAAAATTGTCTATTTAGTGTTAAGAAATCAACCTCAGGCACGTCAGATGGGCACCATTTCACATGTCATCTAATAATAGCAATAACAGAAAAAATAAAAAGGTATTTCTGTACACTTGTTGTCTATTTGTATGGCTTTTTTGCAATGTGGAAAATGAATCTGGAGTTGCTGTAACGTGAGCGGTCGGGAAGAAAGTCACTGCAGGCAGAGTGTGGGTGAACATATAATAAAATTCAGCGGGGGCTTTCGGGTTCCGGATAGAATCTTGCAGGAGTGGGAGGAAAAAAAATTGTCCCGCACAGACCTCTAGTCCAAGATGACACAATCAAACAAAAGTACAGAGTACACCTTTAAGAAGTGGGTACTGAAAACCCCATATTGATAGTTTTGATCATGAATATTAGGTGGGGATGCATTTCCCTCAATTTCAGTCGGGGTTACTGCCATTTTAGTTGGCTACTTTAGTTGTAGACGGTCTAATATACATTTAAATATGTTCCTTTTAATTGTGACAAGATTATAACAAGTATAACAAGACATAGGTCTTTTGTACAATACAATCATTACTGTGGTGTCTAAATTAGCTCTTCCTCCATTAATTAACTTTTTAGAGTAAAAGAAATGTTACACAAAACAGATAAGTAATATAAAGACATATGCGGGTTTGCATTAATCAAATTATCTTATTTAAATCAAGAGTACATATAAGACCAGAAGCATCTGTTCCACATTTGCCATATCACTTTAAATTTGGCCAGTGACAGTAGAGGGTGTGATTGCTTGTGAGAGGAACAGCCAGTTGTTTAAAATCCCTCTCAGTACGGTTTCAAATTCCCCTCAGTGCCGAGTAAGACTGTGTGTGTGTGTGTGTGTGTGTGTTTCACAGACAGAGCGCCGGAGATAAGAAAGGGGTTGTGTTTCTGTTGGGGCGGGAACAAGTAACTGTCACTCAAGCTAGTTACCCAACATAATGGGCGTTCCCTCTCTCCGCTCGGTCCAATGAAAAGAATCGCTCCTGTAGTCACCATGGTGACGGGGTTGTGTCCGGGGAGGCTGTGATGGGTTGACAGGTGCGTGACAATCGGAGCTCTCTGCAAGCATGTACGCCAAAGGCAAGAGTAACAACGTACCGTCCGACAGCCAAGCGAGGGAAAAGTAAGTTTTATTTATGAGGGGGGCAAATCTCTATAATGAAGACAGGGGGCGGCCAGACTTTTAACAAACAGCCGGATTTGCTCTCATCCTCGGATGCTGTGTCGTCTCTGACAGTGCTTGTAGTTCATGCAAAGAAAGTTGTTGTCAGTTATCAGTCACGCACTGTTAGAATTTATTGCGTTTTATTAACACGACATGCCGTCTTTAGTGAGAAGTATAGCTCGCGCAGACGTTAAGGGATGGATTGCGAGGATTAAACTTTACCTTGTACATTGGATTTACGAGAATCAATTACTGTGCATGCATCAGTAAATGTATACATGCAAATTAGCAAACGTTGTGTAGCCACGTGTAAGACAAGCTCTTAATGCATTTCCAAGGATTCAGAAATCTCTGTGTTGTGTTGGACATAGGTGAGTACAGAAGTTTTTTTGGCTTTAAATATGGATTACACGCACCAGCGACGAGTTTTAAATGACCAGTTCAACCAGTCAGTTGAGCTGCATATGGAGATGACGAAACAAAAAACTTTATTAGTTGCGATTCGTTATGTTATATAGCGAACGGTAGTTCTGTGCGCTCGTGGGAGAGAACACGAGGTCCCAGTGCGCGTGAGTAGAGTATAGCGCGCGAGAGAGTATGATTGACGTTCCCGCATGAAAAGTTCCATATCGCGCAGGACGTTTCACGCTGGAACGTCAATCATTCTCTCTCTCTCTCTCTCTCTCACGTCAATCATACTCTTTCGCGCTCTGTACAATGTAATGATGTACTATACTCGCGCTGAGCCCGCGCATCTCTCGTGAACACCGCCGCGCGCGTACACTTCTCCTTATTTTGAGGCAGTATTTCTTCACAATTATATACTGTAACAATGTTGTCGCGACTCACAGTGACAATGGCGATAACACGACGAGCACTCCATCAACTCGAGGAGAAGATTTGGTTGTAATTTATTTAATTTAACACACATATACACACACAAACTTGTTTTTATATTATTGTAGGGACTCTCCATAGACTTCCATGCATTTTATACAGATCTAACGACAATTTATATTCCCTAACCCTACCCCTAAACCTCAATTTTTTTTTACATAAAACAAACAAACAAAAAAAACATCGTTTATTATGTTTAATATGCCATTTCCCTCGTGTGGTACTGCTGGCTGGGCCCCACAAGGTAGGTCATCTCAGGTTTTACTATTCTTGTGACACACACACACACACATTAAGAAATAAGTAGTTATTTTGATGATATTCGTGATGGAAGAATGTAATGAACGAGCAAAGATGGCGTGAAAGGGTTTGAAGGATATTTAAAGGATTTGAAGTAGACGTTTCTGAGGTTAGATATTTATTTAGCAGATACCAAAACACATTTACAATGTAGATATTTAAAGGGTTGTCTGTATATTTTAGAATAGATAGAACAAGTCGGAAATAAATGCTGAACAATGTTTAGTGTTTTCAGACTTTTTAGAGGCATAAATGTAATGCAATAATTGATCATAACTAAATATATTTTAAATCTAAATTATAAAAAATACAAATTTGATATTAGGTTTCATTCATTAATTTATTATTTTATAAAATTTCACTTATTACAACAGAACTTCTATATCTTTAACTACACATTGCCATAAAAAAACAGCCAGGTATACAGGTCTGCAGTACAACATGACATTACAGTGACAGTTCCAGAGACAGTTGTGTTCTGTAGTCTGATGTTGTACTTCAGGTTTGTGAGACTTCAACAGTAGCTACTTATTACAGTTCTTATTCTAATTACGAGTTGGACATTCATAACTTGCGCATCTGTATAAGAATAATTCAGGAACCACTTTGACTGATTTATAAATGTTTTTTATTCTCTAGAAATTATTGGCTCACAAGAGTCAATTGTTTGGGGATTGGATTTACAGGAAGCGGCATATATTTCGTGCAGCATATTCAAAACATTCGACTCATTAGTCATGCTTTTGATAATTCGACTATACCGGAAGCGCCATATATTCATCATTGTAGATTCAAAAGAACCAAATCATTAGAGTCATTTGTTCAGTTATCAGACTATACAGGAAGTGCTGTATATATTTTGAGCTGTAGATTCAAAAGAGCTGGCTCATTCATTCGGGAATCAGAATACACTGGTAGCGCTGTTTGTTTCCTGCTGTAGATTAAGTCTACAGTGCAGTGCTACCGCTGAAATGCACTGAAGGAAACACTGTCAGAGTATTTTAGTATAGTGTTATGTCCACATCGGTGGAACATTTTATGTACAAGAACCATTAATGTAACCGCAAGTCATGAAAATCATACTGCTCCGGTATTTAAAAAATAAAAAAAACTGTTCTCGGTTCCCAACTCTATTCCTCACAGATTTATTAACTAAAATCTTTTAATTATTTAAAAATTAAATTATTTTTACTATTCGCAAATCTGACTTATATTGTTTTTTTGTGCCATTAGCTTGAACATCTTTGGAACACACACAGTTGTTGTCTTCCTACAGTGAGTTCTTGTCTTGAAGTAATTAGCAATTATTGCAGTTTCATTCAGGCCAGTGTCTTATGGGACATGTGTGGATTTGTGGTTTCGGTAAAAACACTCCAACATTAGATTTGAGCTGGAGAAAGCAGTTTTGCTGGTTATAAGATGTTATTACAGCTTCTCTCTTTTCTAAATGAATTTATTTTGCTAGTAATGCTTTGGGGTTCACAACTAGGGTTGCAACGGTATGAGATTTTCACGGTAAGATAACCGCCTCAGAAAATATCACGGATCACGGTATTACACAATTAGTGTTATCAGTGAAGACGGAAGGGTTATTTTATTTATTTATTTTTGAGCAAACACACATGAAACCATTTATTTTATTGAAGTATGTGTAAAAAAGTCTCCATTTTGAAAATAAAATAAATTGAAAAAATAAGAAAGCTAACAGAATTATAATAATAAATCAAATTATATAACATGATATGTAACTATAACATGTTATTTAACTAAAGCATGTTAGTTTACATGTTAAATTAACTACTAAATGAAAAATAACATCAGCTGTGTGAGCTTTTTGTCCTATGATTATTATTAATTAACATATACTGTAGGTGCGCGACAGCAAAGTCAAGACTGCTCCTGTCTGTACCTTTATCTCACTGGTTCTCAACTGGTTTTGCTTCAGGACAGATTTTACATTGGACATCAAGTGTCAACCTGCCATAGATTAAGCATAACCTGTATTTAATGTATCTTGGGTTGCATTTCCTTTTATGTTGCATAGTTTTCTTCATGGTTTTCCAGTACAAGTACATGCATCAAGTGACATGAGTTTAGTTGATGATGTCAACGTTTGACTTTCAGCACACAACTGAATAACACAGACTGCATGACTATGATAAATGAATACTGCAAGAGTTAGATTAACATACAGGCGCGAAGGGACGTCAACATTTCTAAATTGCACAAATAAAAAATACATATACATATTCATCTCTGGCTTGCTTTTGCTTGCATGCAAATGATGCCAAGATCTACTTTTATATTTAATTTAATCACTGAGAAGGTTTACCTGCAAAATGAGTAGCACCAAACATCACAAGCAGCCTCAAGAATGGACACAGAGTAGCCGTATAACACTTTTCCTTGAGCAGAATATTGCACTACAGATCATTAAGTTTGTTCAAAGGGGAAAGCCAGATAGAAATAGCGCACTCGCGTGCATGGTTGCCAGATTGCACAAAATAAGTATTACATTAGGCGGAATATTTCCAATTTGTGCAAGTTTAAATCTCAAACCGGAGGTGTTGCGTCTCTTATCTGGCAACCCTTAGCATGTTAAATGCTTGTGGAGACGCGTAAACAATAAATGAGCCGTGGGCCACATTAAACCATGTGGAGGGCCTGATCCAGCCCACGGGCCGTAAATTGCACATGTCTGCTTTAGCTGTTTGCGAGATTATCACTAAATCTGCCTCGGCAGTCCTAAATAGTCGATCACTTGGGCAGCCGCCGAAATATCTTCAATGGGAGAACCATGGCATTGTTCTTTCCCTGCTCTCCGCGACCCAGACCGAGAAACACTGCTTTAACTCACACACTCACGTCAGACCCCCTCACCTCGCTTCTCTCTGACATTTTCTCTGCTGCATGTGTGTTTGTGTGTGACGCAAGTTGACGAGCCTGACAGGCAGACAAGGAGGCACACACATGTGAGATTCTCCGTCCGGTTGCATTTTTTTCTCGATACCGTAGATAAGCAAATGTACATGGTATGATAACCGTCAATTTTCAAACCGTGGTATACCGTGAAACCGGTATACCGCTGCAACCCTATTCACAACATACAAATTCCTGAAATTGTTAAGAAATCATGGGGAGAGAGGGATGAATGAGACTGGATCATGACTCAGGCTGGACTTGAACCCACATTTCCCACAGGAGCATGACAGCTCAACATATCAGAGTATATGGGCTAACGGTTGTGGCACAGCTCTGTCAATATAGTTCTTTTTGGTAAATTTCTTATTTTAAGTCTAAAAATGGCTATTTTATAAAAATCATATTATGAATGAATGCATGAATGAAGTCAATGACACATTTTTTGAATTGTCTGACTATTTATGCATTTGCTGACAGTGAATGGAATAAGTGATTTCAAAATGGAAGTTGGACTCAAATGACTTTCTTGGTTGCTGAAGGGAATTCTTTAAATACTTGTCAAACAACTTAAAAAAAGCTTATTATTCACATTATAAACACAGATCAAACCTATATTTTGCAAACGGGCTGTATTTATTGCAGTGCTTTCTGAGATCAATTGCTTTACATCATCTGATTAAGCAATGTCTGCTTTCCAATCTCTTTGAAAGTAAAAACTTCCTCTGCGTTAGATGGATAAATGTGTGCCTTTGACAGATCAAGTGTTGTTAAAAGTGACAAAGGGTGGAAGCTTTGCACAGAATTACATAATGTTGTATTTGATAGTAAGTGCAGAATCAGACAGTTCTGTTTTAACTCTTAAGCTGTTTGAATTTGACAACTGCTTGACTGTATGTTTTTGTAGCACCGGCGGGTTTAAAGAGGTGGCGGCTTTGCGCAGATCACAGGGCCTTTTATTTCTCCTCTTGAAAGAAAAGTGGATGAGTGGTTAACTGTCAAGGAGGATGGTTTGTATGATATGAGTGAGGACAAACTTGAAGTATTTTGCAATTGAATCCATTCTCAAAACGCTTTTGTTTTCTGTTCCAGTGTGGATTAGAGGCATAAACTTCACAAAATGATTGTGTTTTTAATGAAAACATAGTGTGGACGTGGTCTTAGGTACTTCAACACTAATGCTCCTAGCTATGCAAGCTCAGTTTAACACATTGATACGTTTCGAAACATTTCAGACCATAATTCATAACACAGTGCAAAAAAGTCACTGTATTCTTTTTTTATCCACTTTTTCTCCCCAATTTGGAATGTCCAATTCCCACTACTTAGTAGGTCCTCATGGTGGGGTGGTTACTCACCTTAATCCAAATGGCAGAGGACAAGTCTCAGTTGCCTCCGCTTCTGAGACAGTCAATCCGCGCATATTATCACATCACTGTGCATGACACCGCGGAGACTCACAGCATGTGGAGGCTCATGCTACTCTCCGCGATCCACGCACAACTTACCACATGGCCGTTTAGAGCAAAAACAACTAATCATGACCACGAGGATGTTACCCCATGTGACTCTACCCTCCCTTGCTACTGGGCCAATTTATTTGCTTAGGAGACCTGGCTGTAGTCACTCAGAACTTGCGACTCCAGGGGTAGTAGTCAGCGTCAATACTCGCTGAGCTACCCAGGCCCCAAGTCACTGCATTCTTAATGCGAATGTATATTTTGTATATTCAGCCTAATTTGTCTAAACACGTGGACAGAATGCTTCTTTGCTCATGACTGGTGCATGCGGCTGCCATTTGCTAAAAGGGTATCATAAAACAGTCCTAGTGGCATGAGATGGGATGGAGTGGCATGTGTACAAATTAAGTATACCCTAGCATTTATTGTTGCTGCAAAGGGCACTATAGTGTGCGTAAGTGTACCTTTTCTTCTCTTTCAGGTCATCTTGTTTCATGGCAGAGCAAGTTTGAAGAGAATCTTGCTGAGCAAGTTTGTCAAAGTTAGTTAAAATTGTGAGATGTTTTTAGCTTGCTACCTGAACAATAACACATAACGGTTTAATAGTACAGATATTTAAAGTTAATCGGATCACTTCTTGAGTCCTAAGGATGCCACCACAGTAGCGCAACTTCAATCTGCGTTTGTGTACATGCATAAAGTATTTTTCTATACATGTACAGGAATACATGTTCATACACATTCAGTTTTCGAGCTCAATTGCATCCTAGTAGCATTGTTTGTTATGCAGCACTTGTTTTTGTACCACTTGAAGCTGCAGGCTTCTGGAAACATCCAGGTGTGTTTCAGAATGCAGTTTGTGGTTTCACAGCTAATGTTTGTGTGCTTGCAGTGGGTATCTAGCAGAGTTTGTAAGTGCTTGTGTATCTGTCTTTGTTTTTTGTGTGTGCATGTCTCTCTCTCTCTCTCTCTCTCTCTCTCTCTCTCTCTCTCTTTCTCCTCTGCAGTTCCTCAGGAGAGCAGACCTCTCTAATATCTCCATGTATTAATATGCAAACAGTGTAGTCCACACAGCGGCACAAGGTTAAGCATGCGTGACGAGCGGAGAGAGAAAAGGGCTCAGATACTGTCAGGGAACTTCATTTCTCTCCTCCATGTCACTGCGTGTTTGGGAGTGTTCATTACTGGTGACTGTTGCATGGTGGGGGAACTAGCCTGTGACATGTTATCTTTTCATCAAGGCAACAGGCTATCAAGTTGACCTGAAGTCTCACAGACAGTTGAAAAGGCTGATTTTTTGCATGGGTTCGGTTCATGCTTCCTTTATGCCCAAAATCCTTCAAAATCTGCAGAACATTGTGCAGAGTTCTGTGTGGGAAGATTTCAAGCACATCTACCCTTAAATCCCTAATTTATTCCTGAAAAATTTCTGGCCATAATCAGAAAGCTGTCTGCCGTGGGTGACCTCTGCTCATACCATATAAAGGCCCTTTATGAAAGGTAATTTCTCTGCTGCAATCGAGGACTTTTTCTCATGATTAAATGTCATCACATTGTTAATCGTATCATGTCTTAGATAATACAAAAAGATAGCATCAAGCATATCTCGTGTCGCCCAAGTTGGGACTGACTTTCTATATTATGTAAAAAAGGAAGCTTTAAACTTCTCTTCCTGTCTATTTTTGAAAAAAAAAGCCCTCATCCTCATTGGAAACCATTAGGACATTTCCTGTTGTTTCATCAACATGCGCTATTGTTTTGACCTGCTTCTAAAATGCACAGCTGATTAAGGAAATCACCTCATAGTTTTTTAAACTGGCTTGAACATAATGCTTCCAACTGGATTGCTTTCCCCCGTTGTTGGAAAAGTTGAGAGTTTTTGACGCCTTCTTGTCGGAGGGTGTGCTGTCTCTCTGATCAACTTCCTGTTATGTTTTTGGATTGTAACTTTTGAACATTTGGACCAGTCTTCATGGCTGAGTCTGAGCTAATTAAACAAAACAATTTAGAGTGTGGACAGGAATTCTCTTGTTAGTCACACATTGACATCTGCTCTGTTACAGGGCTTTCATTGACTGCTGTTGGTGCTACCTCTGGGGTCACATGAGATCATGACACACATATAATGGCTGGTTGATATAGAATGTGGATTTAAATGAAAACAATGCATTCCTATGGACCCCTTCACACTGGTTGTGCAAATTCACCTGGTAAACAAATAAATGTTGGGAAATATGTATTGTCAGATTTGTTTGTATTTTTAAATAAAGTACATTATAGATTTGGGTTTTTCAATGGTCTATGCTGATAACTATTAAGCTATAGTGTCTGACAGCCGATATAATGATTATATACATAATGTTTGATATAGGCTGTGTATTTTAATTATAGTAAATACGTTTGTATGTATATATAATGTACACATATATCATAAAAAATAAAACAATAACAACAACAACGTAATATTTAATCTAATAATATGGTTGTGAATTGTGAAAGTTTCTTATTCTGAACTGGTTCCATATTTTAAAACATTTTCATGACTTTTAGTTCCGTTACACAGATGTTCTCGATTTATAAGCATCAACCTTAAAATATGATTTTTAAATCGATAATTGTTAGTGTTGGTCAATAATTGATTTAAAGCGCTTAAACTCACATGAATTGCGATTTGACAAACAGTATAAATTATTACAAAATGTATAGATATTTAATTAGTTACATGTGTGATTTAAAGTAGACATGTGCAGTGTCATTCTTTGGCAGTTTTTGGGCACCTCGTGTCTTATCCCTCTTAATGACAGCCACTGAATTTCACATGAGCAACTGACAGCTTTTAATCTTGTCTAGAGAGTAACTGATAATCGGATTTTCCAGTATATTTTCCGATATTAAAGCATTTTTCTTTAATCGCGTTTTTGTAATATTGGATCCGCCGATAACTGGCGCCTTCTAGCGGAAGTTTCTGAAATTGCATGCAAGATTGCCATTGCAGCAAAGTGTGTGAGAGGAAACAATGCTGAGGGCTATCCACAGGTAAAGGAACTTGCTTTTGCAATGTATTGCTTGAATTAATCAATTTTATTAAACGTAAAATCCATTCATGCTCTAGTGAGATGTGTTACAAAAATGCTTAATTTGTAATATAAGAGCTAAGTAACAGAGACGAACTCACGTACTGTAAATCACAAATAGTACAAATCCTGCAAATTTCCAAAGATGTAACATTACTTCACATTAATCAGCTCGAAGAGCCTTGGATGAGTGCATGTTTGAAATATGACGGTTTCATTTAATTCTCAGTTGGCTGCGTTTATTAGTCTTGTAAATTTGCCGTTCAGGGATGCTCATGTTCTAATGGAATAATTTTTAATAAGATCCACTTGTTTAAAATTCCCTAAATTATGTTAACATTTACTATTACAACTTTATTTCACTATGAATCATCATCTACAAGATTACAGCTCTGTGGAAGTTAATTATCTACAGGACATCGTTCAAGTAAAATTTTTGCATAAATGCATAAATATTCATGGGGCAAAGTACTCGAGTCACAATAAACGTATCTTAAAAAGTGGTCGACCGATAGGGTTTTTTTTAAAGCCGATGCCGATATCCAGAGAGCAGGGTGGCCGAGACAATGCTGATATATCACACAATTTAATATAGCAAATAACATAAACACAAAATTTCTAAATATTAATAAACTCTTATTTCGCACTATATTTACTAAATTTTACACTATACTTAAACTTTGTAAAAAAAAAAAAAAAAAAAAGTTATATTGTTTTTTAAATGGTGGAAAGCATTTTCCTCTGATTTCTGTTTATTCATCAAATTATATTAATTTATTTGCACATGAAGAAATTGTTAATATATTAGGAAGAATGAAATAACAGTACACACGGTAATCCAGAAACGATGGATGGCATGTCCACGTTAGCAAACGCATTTTCTCAAAAATACCGAATCAAACCAATTGCACATACAGGGCATTGTGAATAAGACATTTACTTATAGCACACGTGAAGTGCTTTTACTTTGAAGTTACATTCACACGCTCGTGTGGATCCAGCGCGGGGAGCAATCTGCTGACAGTTTAAATGGCGTGGATCGCCTGCTTGGATTGTCACGGACTGACCATCATGATTTGTGAATTAGAGGAACTTTTGAGCCTAATTCTAAAGTTTTTGATTCTTCCTGATGGAATACACGCTTAAGAGGAAGATATTAGATGAGCGCTCGATGGGAAGAAAACGCTGGATTTTCGTGAGGTTCGTGAATGACATCTTTTTAAACAAGATATCAGCATATTTGCAGACAATATATAATAGAAGTTTTATTAATATTTGCCTTTAATTGTTAGAAAAGTTACAGGGAACCGTTGATGAGAGACTGTTAGAATATGTGCTTCAGAGGAAGATTTATAAGCGTTACACAGGATGCTGAATCTGCTGAAGTTGTGTGAGGTTGGTTTATTACATCTATTTAAAGGAGATATGCGCATATTGCAGATGGTATATGATATTAGTTTTATTGATATTTGCTATTTTTATCATTAGACAAGACAGTTTAAAGTAACAGGGAACTGTTGAGGAGAAAGAGGGAGAATGAAACAGATGAGCAATTTATGCGGCTCTGATATGATGACCGTTTAAATGAGACTGTGTAACACCAGTCTGTTAGTGTAGTAACACAATGGCATGTAACAACAAAACGAACTGTGACTGGACGTTTATATGTGCCAGTCACTTTAAATGCAAGCAAGCAATTCCCTCAAGAAACTAATCGACCAAAGGGGAATATTTAACGGCCAATTCCGATCATTTAAATATTCAGAATATCGGACGTTTTATCTGGTGACAATGTGAGCATAGATTAGAATTGCATGTCATTTACTTCAAGATAGGATGTGATGTGCTGCTCACTGTAAAACAGTTGTCTAGATTAGCAGGCTGCTGCTAATCTAGAGACCGATTGAACATTATTAATAATTCTGATGCTATTTTGGATGGTAGACTTGCCACTGTATCATAATTTTCACAAAGGTGCGGTGTTCATGTTTAAACCGACTAACATTGTATTATCGCTGGTTGGACGCTAAGTGGTAGTGTGGGGTAGTTTTCGTTAAGCATTAGCCTACACAATAATGCAAGGCAGCTTGATTTCAAACTTTGAATTTTATTTTATTTTTTTTAATAAATTGGATTTGATATAAATCAAAATATCCAATTACATAGCCCTGGGTGAGGGATCAGTGAATATTCTTGCTTTTGTGATTTTGCATTGAAAATTTTATTCATTTATTTGAACTAAAACTCAAACCAAAGACATTTCTAAATTTAAATTCAAAAATCATATATAACCACCTTTCCATGTACCATCTGATATCCATCTGTGACAGTGGCGGAAAATGACAAAATCATATTAAGATCTAAAAAACGAAAATGAAAATGAAAACATACTAATTGTAATGTTGATAATAATCACTGCAATAGAAATCATGGTTTAGGCTATATATAAAGTTACCCTGCAGAGTTGCGCTCACAACGAACTGCTCTGTGGAATTAAAGCGAACTTAACTTAAGATACTTTTCTTGAATTTTTTTTCAGAAGACTGAAACAAAGAAAGAGTGAGAACCCTTTACATGCTTCACAGCTTTTCTGTCATCTGTTCTTAAAAAATATAATAAAGTTTCTTCAAGTGCATGTCTAACAGCATTTCTTGTGTCATTCTGAATGTGAAATGTCTTACAGTTACCCACCATGCACATTATATATTCTGTCAGTGCGCATACTTTGCTGCCTGTGTAATTGAATATGCTGGTAAAGAACATCTGGCTTTCAATGTGTTATCTATGTTTAGCTGCAAACTCTCCATTCGGCAACTATTTTGAGGCTTTATTTAAGGCTATTCTATTTGTTAGGCTTTTATATTGATATTGTAAGTTCCATTCATAATGTTTCCACCGGTATAAAATAAAATTTCACACCAGTGTTGTCTCTTCTACCAAATAAAACAGTTAATGCAGTACACCGTGGCAACCCTATTGGATGGACTCTGTAATTGCAGCGATGTATTGTATTTATTGTTTTTCACATTCCAGAGAATGTATACTTATTCAAAGTATAGTTATATATATAGTATACTGCTCAAAGCAGTGTATAGCTACCAACTCATTACGTGGCTACTAACATTTACTGAAATAAAATGTTTTATTGTGGGGAAACTTGGCCACTATTTTTCTATAAGATAAATAGTGCCATTTTACTGGTATCATTGTTTTGTTGGGGACTTGGCTTGCATATTAAATATTTTATAATTTAGAGCCAAGCATATCATTTATTGTATCATATATTTTATTGATCCCTGTTGTATTCCAAAAAGCCTGTATGTACATGTACTATATGTAATGTGTTTTCTTTCAAGCTGCTTTTGGTGCAATAAACTATCTTAAGAATTTATTCTTTATTTTTCTTGCGTAAGACACATTAGGATGATTATTTAGAGGATCCTATTAATACAAAAATACATGATCAAATCATTAATCAAATAGAATCTAATTGAATGTCATTGAGTATCAAAACGAATCATTCTGAATTTGAATTTTTAATTTTTTTTAAATTGAATTGAAAACATGTGAATCAAATTGATTCGCTATCAACTCAAAGATTCACACCCCTAGTTAATGGTTTTCAAACATGCATTCTTTCACCAATGCTGACAGAACACCATGCTAAAACTCTCGACAGTCTTACCTACGCTACAACGTGCGGCATGCCTATTGTTGTCTAATTTCCGAATTAATAGCTCTTTTGAGCTGGTTCTTTTAAATCCACATCTCAAAACATACAGCATGACCAGTTTAGTCCGATTCCTTAATGACTCTTTTGAGTTGGTTCTTTTGAATTTACACAGCAAAAGGTACAGCGCTTCCTACCCAATTAATGACTTATCAGCCCATTCTTTTAAGTGAAACAAAAACTCTTCATTTTGTCATGCCCAGCTATGGATTGGTAATCTGGCATTTTCACGGTGGGCCGATGCAATTTGGGGCCGATCAGGGGCAGACTGGCCATCGGGAGAAATGGGCCGCTATAAGCTGAAATGAGCCGCCGTGTTCTGCAGAATAGGCCAAAAACAGCACAATGTACCGAAGGGGGCAGTGATATGCCCACCCCAACAACTTTTAGGCCAGTTTCTATGGAAAATCCCAGGATGATTTTTCTTCCCAGTCCACCCCTGGTCATGTATGACTTAAAATGAACCAAGAAATCAGAGCAATTAATGGATGGTTGTTGCTATTACCATGTGTAGTTAAAAATTGGCCTACATTTTGTGTAATGAATGAATTAATAAAATATCTTAAAAAGTAAACACACCATTTGCAAGAATCTGTTCTGTTTAAATCTGAAATTATCACATAATTTGGTAACCTTCCAAATCCAATAAGACACATGCAGTAAGACTTTAGTTACTGCATTAGTTATTTCCAAATACCGGAACCACTAAATTCCATACAATTCCCATCCCTAGCTGTTAATCTCAAGTGGTCATATCATCCGATATTTATATCTGGCTGATATATTGATCTTTCACTTTTGCTGACAGTGCTATTTGCATTGCTCTTGATGTGAAAAAGCCTCCATTCTGCTACTTATTAGTGCTTCGTTTCATTAATGGATCTCAATCTACTCTAGTTCTGCTTTTACTGTGTTCTTTATGTAAGTGTGCAGTGCAGACTTCAGCAATTTTATTTGAGAGCAGTTTGACGTTAGGTTGTACTAACATCTCGAATTAGCTAGAGGCTAATTCAAAATGAAGCACCACTTGAATATAAAGAATATCACTTTAAAGCAGCAGTTACATATGCTGTCTCTTTCAGAATCATCCTGTTGGATGTGGTTGTTGCAGACACTTCCCGGCTATAGCCTGGGTTCAGCCTCCGGGGACACGCTGATGAAACAGTTTGTTTTTGCCTGTATGTCAACAGCGTCCTCAAAACGTTCTCTCTCTTCTCCTTTGCTCCTCTTTGGTCATCCAGGCAAGAGGAAGGGAGTGAGATGGTGCAGGATTCTGGCAGAGTGTCCCTCAAAAGATCGATGTCACCTGGCTGCCAGGCAAAGTCGTTCCCTTCCCCTGTTCTTTCAGAAAGACCACAGTGGGCACAGATATATAAAAATACAAAAATACAAAAATAATTAGGACGATGTGGACGGCTGTTACCGGAAGCCTGTGATTATAGTTTATAAAGTTATAAATATGGATATTGTTCTTACAAAAACGCATCACTTTGCTTCAGAAGGCCTTTATAAACTACTTTTTTGATGAATGGATGCACTTTTTTGGGCTTCAAAATCTAAGGTACGATACGCTCTGATTATAACACTTGGAAGAGCCAGGATATTTTTTTTTATATAACTCTGATTGTGTTTGGCTGAAAGAAGAAAGCCATATACACCTAGGATGGCTTGAGGGTGAGTAAATTATGGGATAATTTTCATTTTTGGGTGAACTAACCCTTTAATAATTCCGATGTTCCCAAATGTTGAGATCTTTAGAGATTTAAAGTTTCAACAGAGCAGATTTAACAAATCAGGGAACCTGGACTCATAGTGAAATTGTGACTCAAATTTTTGCAAAACGGTACAATTTCGTGCAGTTTCCAGATGAATTGAACACTAGAGGTGCTACAGCAACTATGCTTTATGCACTTTCTCTCAAATCATGACTTTAATGGCTGATTATGACTTTATACATTCTTATTTTTCTCTCTTTTGTTCAGACCCTGCTATTTTATGATATCGACACACTTTTATTCAAACACATCTTTTGAAAAACAATACATTTGAATGCTTGTATTAAAGTCTCAACTACATATTGTAACATTTGCTGGCTACAGGTAGACGAAGAGACGATGACGACAAAGTGCGACAAACCCAAGTGCAGTTTATTTACAAGGTGTATTCCAAAACATGAATCTATACATAAATGACTTGATTAAACTTAACATGAATTGACTTGACTTAGCTTGACTATAAACTTAACATGGAAAGCTGTACACCAACAATGATACATTCATTGAGGGTGGAGCCATGATAGGCTCGAGGGGCAGAGCCATGGAAGGCGGAGCCGTGAGAGGCTTGAGGGGCGAAACCATGGAGAACTGGATACCCGGAGAGACAACCCTGACACATATAAACACTTATTACAATGTGAATAGATTGTAATAAGTGTCATCTGACGGGTCATTTGACTTACAGTTGGAGGACCGCGATTCAAGCCCATCCATGAACCCAAGCTGACACATAACAATGCAGAGTCATAGAAGCAGTATGAAATGAGGCTGTTGATTCAGAACATTTGCTTTTACATTGTGCTTCTACATTCTAAATCACTAATGTTTGAATTAGGTATTGACAATGTAAGGATGTCTATTTAACTTCTCATAAATATTTGAATACACTAATGGTTAAGTTTAGACATTGATTTGGAAATCTCTTTTATATTTTAAACTATTCTATTGGTTTGGTTCAGGCAAATGTTTTAGGTTAGGGAGGTATCTGTAAAAAAAAAAAATACATTTGATATGTAAAAATGTACCTTACCAGTTGTCCTGGAAAGGCTGGCATTGGAGAGTTGTTTACAGAAGACAAGCCGACTTGTATACATTGCAAGCTACCGTGTGTTCTTTTTATTGGTGCTGTTTGTTATTTCTGTCTCTGTAGTGGCACCAATTGGAATCGCAAAAAAAAATATATTTTTACTAGGGCTGTTGATTCGTGGAAACTCGATTAACTATGTAAAAAATAAAACATTAAAATGATTAATCATGTCTCCATAATAAGGAAAGTTCCTACCATCTGTGCAATTCAAGCTTGAAGTGCCACTTGTTTTCAGCAGAGGGCAGTAGGTGAAACTCCAGCTGTATTGGCAAAGTGGAGCTGTACAGAGAACAAAAAAACACTCACTCATGCTTGTTAGTTTGCTTGACACTAGCGAGAGCACAAGATGAGCCGATCATCTAAAGAGCAGACAGGTCATAGAGGTTTTCCTCGTTTCTCTCATTACATCATTCACCGAAACACTCCATCTCCTGTCTTAATCTGGACCTCCCCAATGTTACGAAACATTAATAGTCCTCTCCCCACTTCAGTGTTTTATCTCAAGGGGCAGAGACATACAGATGAGACCACGGTTGAATCAGACACAGATAAAGTGTAACACACTTCGTAATGATTTACTAAAAGAATTCAAGTTTCTCTCTGTATGTTTTGTTTGTCTTGGGTTGCATCAGGAAGTGTCTCAGCATTGCTCATCATGTTATGTTGCATTGTGCGCCCCAAGTGGAAAGACAATTTTCTACTTAGCTGTAGCTCAAGTCAACCACTCACTAAAAGACAGAATCTCATAACCCTGCTCGCATTTAAAAACTCTTTGACTGCGTTAACGTGCACAATCATACACTGGTTCGGCGTAAAATGCAAAAACGTGGTATGTTAATTCCTTAAAAGTTTTTTGCCCATTACTCAGATTTTGCGTTGCTTAAAAAACACCTTTACATCTGTTCTTACTGGCTTATCCAAGAAACACAAGTGTTGTGTGCATGCCTGTTTACGTTTTGATGTCAAAAGTAATGGTGTCCCGATACCATTTTTTTTAAATGAGGACTAGTACCGATACTTCCTTTTTGGTACTTTCCAATACCTGTTTTTGTTTTTTCCCCCTGAATTCCATCTCAACAGTTTGGCTAATTTTTTCTTTAAAATTGTGTCATAATAATAATAAATGCATTCATTAAAACTTTAATATTTTGATATGTTTATTTCATACTTTTTTCCATTTAAATCAAGCTTTTATTTTGGCAGAAGCTTTTATTTTGAAGTGTTTCTGTGTTTCATTCGTCAGATGGTATTGATTTTTGGTTTCAAAGAATTCTTAGAAGCATGAGTACAAGTAATTAAGCACAGTATCTGACCCAGTTCAGATACCAGTATCGGTATCTGTATATCACTTGACAAAAGCAGAGAATAATCCGGTGATTTCAAATCTCATGTAAAGGAAGGTTTCTTATGATGTCTGAATAAGCTGATTTTTGGTAGATTTCAGCGTTTTGCTGTGCATACAAACATGTTCGTTGCAATTTATTTGGATGTTGATTATGGACACTTTTCACAGACTGTGATGTCTTGTTTCTGCCTTAATTTAGCAGGGTAAATCCTTAAAACTTTTTTATATTTTACATTTTTAAAACATTTTATCTTTATTTTCATTTTTAATATTTTTAAAATAATTTTAAATAATTTTTGTTTACGTTATGATCTTGATAATTTAATTCTCTATACTTTGTGTTATATTTCTCTTGCATTAATTTAAAAAATAGTCAACACCGAGGTAATGTTTCTACAACCCTAATCCCCAAAAAGTTGGGACAGTATGAAAAATGCTAATCATGTTGAGTGATTTGTAAATAATCTTCACACTTTGCTATATTGAAAGCACTACAACTACACATTATATATTTTGTATTTTTTTTTTGATGTACAGTAATTTCAAATCATAATATTGCAACACGCTCCACAAAAGTTGGGACAGTCAAGTGTTTACCACTATGAAACATCACCATTTCTTCTTATAACACTTATAAAGCATTTGGGCACTGACGACACAAGTTTGTTGAGTTTAGAATGTGGGATATTCCCCCATTCATCTATTATGTGGGTCTTGTTCTGCTGGAAAATGCAGGGCCGTCCCTAGAAAAGACTGTGCTGGATGGCAGTATATGTTGCTCCAAAATGTTTACAAATCTGCCTGCGTTCATGGCGTTCTCACAGATGTGCGTGTTACCCATGCCATAGGCACTGACACACCCCTGGCCCATAAAGACAATGGCTTTTGGACCTGACGCTAATAACAGCTTGGATGGTTTTTTTTCCTCTTTGTCCCGGAGAACACGACAGCTGTGTTTTTAAAAAAAAATATTTGAAATGTGGACTCTTTAAGTTAAAAAAACGCAGTTCCACCGTTCTACTTTCCATCTAAGATGAGACCGAGCCCCAGAGAAGTCGGCAGCGCTTCTGGACTGTGTTGATGTAGGGCTTCTGCTTTGCATAGTCTTAACTTGCACCTGTGGATGCAGCGTTCAATGGTGTTGACTAACAAAGGTTTACTGAAGTTATCCCAAGATCATGTTCATGATATCCATTACAGATAAATAATGTTTTTTTAAGACTGTGGTGTCTGAGGGATCAGAGATCATGAGCATTCAGAAGTGGTTTTCGTCTTGCCCTTTATTTGACCAAGATTTGACCAGATCCCTTGATTCTTTTAACTATATTGTGCACTGTAGAGGGGGAAATGCCAAAAAAAAAATTGCCTTTGGGGAACATTGTTACAAAGTGCTGAAGCATCTGTTGGCAAATTGACAAGTCTTGAACAATGCTTGCTCTCGAAGGACTTGACTGTTTTTTTAGGCTCCTTGTTTTCTATGACATAATTGCCTTACCTGTTTAACATCTCCTGTTTCACATTGTCAAATTGTTATTAGTCTCAACTTTTTTGGAGCGTGTTACAATCATCTGCTTTGAAATTACTGTACATTTTCCACAAAAAAAAAAAAAAAAAGTTCATAAGGTATCATATTATATGTAGCTGTGGTGCTTTCAATATAGCAAAGGGTGAATATAATTTACAAATCACTCCTTTTAGCTTTTATTGCATTTTTCAAACTGTCCCAACTTGTTTGGAATTGGGGTTGTACAACTGTTAAGAAAGTGACAGTAAATTTGGCATCTTTCGCTCTTCCGGACTGCCGTAATCCATCACAAATTTTTCTTTTTTTAGAAAGTCATGAAAATGCAATAGTTATTTTGTATTTTTTTTATTTTGGAGCAAATTGGTGCTGTCTTGCCTTTATTTCTATTTATAATTATTATTTTGCTATTCCCTTTGGTGACGCTAGCTGTGTTAATTTTCCGACAGTTTTATTTATTATTTTATGTCATGTTATGACACTGTCCTTTAAATTTAGTCAATTTCATCATGTCATATTACTTAATTGTGGTCTATCTTTTCGTCTTGTTTCATTATCATAATCAAAAAACCCTTTGTCAATGGACATTTTCAGCAGTAATTCTGTTGACCAGATTAACACTGGTCGCTAGTGGCGCAAAATTGACACACTACCTTTAAAACATGAGACATCGATGACCTTTTGTTTTCGACCAATATCCCCTGATGTTGTTAAGTAACCTTTCACTCAAACAAGGATTGGCTTTGACCGGAATGACCAAGGGACACACAGGCCAATGTCTTAATTACATTTCGCCAAAGCATTTCATAATTAACATTCTCAGCTCAAAGTTTTGAAAAGAGATGTGCAGCTCCTGGTCTCGCATTTTCTATTCAATTCCACGTGCAGCCCTGGTGGGTGGTATTTTCACAGTTGTCCTCCCCCCTTTGTACCCATCACCATGAGATTACCAAAGTTTCTAGACCTCTGGAGTATTAATTGCCCCCCCTCCCCCTAAGCACTTCCACCCACCCAGCTCCTTTAATCTTCGCCGCTGTTTGCGTCAGTATCCGTAGTTATTATCCTCACCATATAGCCCTGCTCATGCTTCTTTGTTCCTCTCATATTTCTATCTCTCCCACAATTCTTGGTTTCCTCACTTGGCTCATTTTACTACCTAGAATTTGTACCTTGCGATTTTGCATCTACTTTGGTGCGAATAAATGGACCATGTCTCTTTGTGTATACTCTGTCCTGTTCATTTATTAGAATCTGTTTGAATCACATAACTGACTGGCCCAGAGTCTATGAGGCACTGCTAATGACAGGAAGGGTGGCATGCTTGTGAAACTGATTTGCATTTGTACTAAAATGATGCCGCTTGCACTCTGGCAAACCAACATTATTGAAGTCTATTAGGCATCTGCATTCATTCACATTAGTTATTGTTGGCTACATACGATTCTTGCCATTTTTTTGCACTTAAAAGTTTGGGACATAGGAGTGTCTATTTTATTTAATGTTTGGAATGGTTAAACTAGATGTACTGTAAGCAGACAGGTTGTTTTACTTGTCTCTTAATCTGTCACTCTCAGGGTTAAAGGGGCATTTGATGAATTGTTTTGTAATTTAATGTAAGATCACTGGTAGTGAATATTGGCCTAACTCATGTCTGTTCAGGTCAAGGACTCTGATAATCTTGCATGGCCTTATCAAAGCTCCTATCTGTGTCTTTACATGCAGTATTGATTCTCCATTTGATGCTTTTGCTTCTCCTATAGTAGGCGATTTTAAGTGTATCGTGTTTTTGTTTTTTTTTTTCCCATGTAAAAATGCATGTTAGGTTTTATATATTTCTAAATTAGATTATTAGTCATGCTTATTAAGGCAAGTATAACAATTGCAATTTTAACGTGACATTAACGTGGGGGGGGGGGGGGGGGGGGGGGGGGGGTCCTCTTTGGTCCTTTAATATAGTAAAGGTGCTGAATGCAATAATTGTCTGAATAAAGGCTTGAAATGCGATAAAGGCACAACATTTTATAATTTTTGGTTTTATAAGATACATTTATGTTTAAAGTTTACAAAGTAAACTGAGCAGCTGCATCACTGTCTGGTTTGGGACTTGCTCCGTTTTGGACCGCAAAGCCCTGCAGAGGATAGTGAGGACAGCTGAGATGATCATCAGGGTCTCTCTTCCCTCCATCAAAGACATTTACAAAAAACACTGCATCCGCAAAGCAGCCAGCATTGTGGATGACCCCACACACCCCTCACACAAACTCTTCACCCTCCTGCCATCTGGCAAGAGGTACCAAAGCATTGGGGCCCTCACGGCCAGACTGTGTAACAGCTTCTTCCCCCAAGCCATCAGACTCCTCAATACTCAGAGACTGGACTGACACACACACACACACACACGTGTTCTGAGTTGCACTTTAATTATTGTCACTTTATACCTGGCTGCTACATCAACAACTGCTATGTGCATAGCACACTATTTCATAGTATGTTATGTTTACATTTGACATTTTTAGAAACTGTCATCTTTTTGCAATACTGTGTACTGGTTGGCGCTGCACTGTCTCTCACTGTGCCTATTGTCCTGTTAATTTTTAGTAATTTATTGTACTGTCCCGTACTTTTTACACACGTTTGCACGTGCACTTTATATAGGTATTTTATTTAGTCTGTGTAGTCTCATGTGGTTCTGTGTTTGTCCTATGTTGTTTTATGTAGCACCATGATCCTGGAGGAACGTTGTCTCGTTTCACTGTGTACTGTACTAACTGCAAATGGTTGAACAACAAAAAGCTACTTCAAAAGCTTGCCAGAGTACCACATTCATTCAAGTCCTTTACAATATACACACATTCGCTCTTTGTCTTAAGCCTGATTCGCTGAAAACTGCTCCGTTAATGTTTTCACATTCATAATTATGAATGACATACAAATCGCATACTGTAAATGACATATTTTAAATTCAAAACAGCAAATTTTGCCAAATGGTGAATAGTTTGCACCCTTGGAAATTAATGTCGGTTGGTACAACATTTCAGTCATAAAACAGTGGTCAAATATTGCATGTTTAGTTAGATTCTTACATCTCACATGACACAAACACTCTTAACCTCAACTGCTGATACTGATATGCGGTACTGGGTTAATCAATGAGGTTCCCATGTAGCATCTTAAACTTGAGTCCCGCCTTCATCGATTTGATTAGCTATCTCAAGTGACATTGACGAACGGTGATCGACTACTGAGCGCGGTAAAACTTAAAACTTTTTTAAATCTGGCCATATTTGATTATTGGGGACGACTTGTTCATCTCAATGTACCCTCTGTAATGTTGACCCTAAGTATTACACTTCAGAATGACATTGTTTGTGCTACAGACATGAATAATGCCTCACCATGCTGCTTGTTGAGAAATGGTGTGCTTTTCCTGTTCTAAGCAATCAGAATTATAATTTCCGACTGGTGGGTGATTTAAACTGGCAAAAAATCCTAAAGACTAATATTGAAGGAGGGACCAGAACATCTTAGAAACATGAGGTTTGGCTCTTTTGACTTGGTCCTGTAAGTACCAACCGAGAAACCACACAGAACATACTAGCAACCAGTTAGCAACATGATAAAAACCACTCAGAACACCTTAGCAACCTCAAAGCGATGTCTTGGCAACCACCCATTGTGGCAATGAGACTTGCACACACATATTCTTTAGAAAATGTAAAAATCCAGTTAGTCATTATAGTCATTAGGTTGTAGTACTTTAGAATGTTATAACTGTTATTCATGAATATATTACAAAAGTGAGATCCCACTCTGAGGGTTAGGATGTAAACAGATATTTTGCATTAGAGGCACAGAGCTGCGATTGCCTCAAATGAACCGTGCTGAGTCACATGATCAAATCTGAAAATGCATTAGATCAATAAACGGACGTGGATAACATGCACACCCCCTTCTCTAGTCACCATGTCCATCATTCAAAGAAAATGGTATCCTTTTTGGGATGTGCTGACAGCCAAAGTGATCCCTCCAAAGTCTCATTTTGTTTGATGGATTGTTTAGCATCAGGAAAGCTGATCAGCATGTGCAAGTTTTGTCTTTCTGTGATGTTCACAATGTGCCTGACATTTTCAACCTGTTTTTGCAATTTTTTTTGAAAAGTCACTTTAGCAATTAAGTTCAAAAACATCTTTGTTTTCTTCATGGCTAAAACTTGAAAACTTGTGACGTGGTGCAGCTGATATCACATATGCTCCTGATATGTTGATCTGTGGTATTCATGTATTGTAGATGTTGCAGATTATGGTTGTTTGCTCAACAAACAATATCCAATTTGTACCTGGGTAGCTCAGCGAGTATTGATGCTGACTACCACCCCTGGAGTTGCAAGTTCGAATCCTGGGTGCACTGAGTGACTCCAGCCAGGTCACCTAAGCAACCAAATTGGCACATTTGCAGGAAGGGTAGAGTCACATGGGGTAACCTCCTTGTGGTCGCTATAATGTGGATGCGATAAAATGTGCGGATTGACAAATTCTTGATTTTATCACACTGATATCATGTTAACATGTACACTGTTTACGTCTTCACATGGCTACACATTTGAAACAGTGTGTAATTTAATGTTTATGGACTGGCCCCATTCACGATCTATTCTTGAGCCACAACATTTATGCTGTCAATTGAGTTTAACTCCACTTTGTTTTTCTTAATTCTGTTAATGATTATTTTAGTAATTTGTTTAGGAAGGTACTAGATTCAGCTGAATAGTCTTGGAGGAAACACTTTTAGAAGTATTTTAATGTAGTGTTTCATCTGCATTGGCACAACATTGTAGCCATTCAATATACCCATTTACCCCCCCCCCCAAAAAAAAAACAAAAAACAAATCCAGTCAATCTCTGCTTTCCACTGTTAATCTGTCCAATAAAAGAGACAAAATGCCCTCCCAAAATGTATATTAAATATTTTATTTTGAAACGAATATCTGCATTTGCATTATTTTTCTTACATATTAGAATAGGATAGATCAACCTTATTTAAATTAATGAGATTTCTTTCTCTCTCTCTCTCTCTCTCTCTCTCTCTCTCTCTCTCTCTCTCTCGCTCTCTCTCTCTCTCTCTCTCTTGCAGGTTAGCACTCTACGTGTATGAGTACTTGTTACATGTAGGAGCCCAGAAGTCGGCACAGACCTTCCTGTCAGAGGTGAGCAGCCAGCTGGTTTTTCCCATCCAGGCACATAGCCTTGTAAGCATCGGCCCGCCCCCCCTGGGGCTTGCCCTAATTTAATTACATGCAGATGATATGCTGAGCAAGCTGGACACATTAGATGTTTGGTGTCCACGTAATGGGATTGGAGGAGAGTCAGTGTGTCGGTGTAAAAACGACTAAATTGTTTCAGCAAAAAATGCTGGAGTGGTACTGGCATGTTCATCATCACCTATTTTATAAAGAAAATATGGGCTGTAATACAAAAAATTGTTTATTTTATCACTGCTTTTCTTTTTCCATCTAAACATCCTTAAAACAAGATAAATTTACCTGAGAAGTCAAATGACATAAAGCAATCACTATTGACCCCAATAACACCTGGTATTAAGATGTGTTTTGGGTGATCCAATCACATGTGGTCAGCACTAAATGCAGGTCTAAATGGGGTCTTGTGATCAGATCACTAAATACACATACAAAGGTAGTCAAAAACGAATGTGACCACATCACATTTGAGGTGCTAAACCCTGCTGAATGTGTCCTGGACAGCAGCGAAGCACCACCCCTCACCTGTCAATCAACTGCTGAGCTAAAACAAGAGTTTAAACTTTGGTTATGGGTGGCTTTAAAGGAAATAACTGTCCGTTCGGAAAATTAAAAACATCCATACTCTAGCACGAGAACTTCACAGACCTTCTTCGGTATGTCTGAAATCAACATGCAGGGACATACATTAGATGACAAGCACACACATTTGAAGCTCCTTTAAAGCAGGTAATCCACTAAAATAACAGATATTTCTGATCTAAATGTTTCATTTGTTTATTTCAGCTGAATCTGGAAAAAAAACTGTGCTGTTTTTTTCCACGCTTTGATAATCTTGTTATCTTGATACTGTAGTCTGTGTATTTATAACCCTCATGTTTGCCTTTGTCTCTTTTTGAGTATTGTGATTAATCTTGTAACGTTGTTTTTGCTTCTAGTTCATGGTTTTGTCATGGTCATAGTCAAGTGAAGTTTAGTTCATGTTTATAATTTGTTTTGCTAATTTCATGTTTTTGGATTTCGCGTTACAATAGTAAACTGCACTTGGGTTCTCACATCGTCAACATTGTCTTAGTCCGTTCCAGTCTCCAGCCTGTCCTCAACATTACAGTTTGTTTGATCAACTGGGGAGCATATTCGGAAAGCTGCTCTAATTCCATTTGTTGGCGCTAGAGCCTTAAGTTTCAAATGCCTTTTGAATGTTGTGGAGGCATTGTGGGATTGATCGATGTGAAGAAAGCCATGACATTTTACAGCACTGCCACTGCTTCGATATTTATAGTCTTGCCATTATTTGCATATGAGTCATGCACACTTTACGTGTATAGACCATCTGAGAAAACACAATAATCCACATTTAGTGTGGCGTGTCTGATTGTTTTCTTATTTCATAGCAGTGCTGTTTAAAAGAACGGCAGACTCTTCAAGTGGTCTGGTAGATTGAGATTTGCAAGGTTAACATGTAGATGTATCCAACTGGAATTTAATGAAAGAAAGTAATACACACCATCCACACAACCTGGTATGTATTGAGAATGTCTTACAGAGTGTTTCTCTGTCCTTTGTCCAGATAAGATGGGAAAAGAACATAACGTTAGGAGAACCTCCAGGATTCTTACATTCATGGTGGTGGTAAGCTTGACTTTTTTTCTTAAAATTAATACAGTATTTGAATGTTTCTCATTCACCAATGCATTAATCCCTTTGTGTTTAGTGTATTCTGGGATTTGTATTGTGCGGCACCTGAGAGGAGAGAAACTTGTGAGCATTCCAGTGAAGCCAAGGCATTCCATGACTATGTAAGTTATTCACACGATGGATGGTTGAATGGATGGATGCTTGGATGCATGGAAGGATGGAACCAGGCTCATAATCGCAAGGTTGCTGATTTGGTCTGTACAACGAATGAGTCATGAACTTTTGTTTTGTATAAAAGTGTCTGCTAAACAGTTTGGATGGATGGATGGATGGATTGAAAGGCAGATCGATAGATAGATTGATTAATCCTTATTTTACTTTACTTGAATGTGGCACATCCCGTTAGAATTTAGAGTCGCTGGCTGGCTGGCTGGCTGGCTGGCTGGCTGGCTGGCTGGCTGGCTGGCTGGCTGGCTGGCTGGATGGATGGATGGATGGATGGATGGATGGATGGATGGATGGATGGATGGATGGATGGATGGATAGATAGATAGATAGATAGATAGATAGATAGATAGATAGATAGATAGATAGATAGATAGATAGATAGATAGATTTATCGGCTTCTTTGAGGTTTGCACCACAATGCTACAAGACTTATAAAAGGCTTTATTCTGTAGTAAGCATAAAAACAGAAAAGCTGCAGGGACATACAGGAAGGAAGCATGATTCATTTTCCTGTGTACCTCAAGCAGCAGATCAGCTTAGCTCACATAAACGAGCGCACAGAAGCAAAAGCTCACGTTTTACACTAACTTTTTATTTACAACCTGGCAACCTTTACCTAAGAACCTGAAAAGCACAGTTTAGAAGATGAGTAAGGACTACTGCATTGCTGAAGATCACTGGTTTGGCCCCAAACTCTTTTATTTCTCTCTCTAGCGCCAATTAGCTGAATTTCCTCTGAGTGCATCTGGAGTGTAGGCACAACAGCAGTAATTACTGCAAGCTTCAGATTCTCAAACGAGATCATCTCCGTCCAAGAGATGTAGCTAATTGTGAATATATGGCAAATTTGCAGCTACGACGTATATCACACAACTGTATTTTGTGGTTTTCAAGGAGTATTTCACCCAAAAATGAAAATTCTGTTATTACTCTCTCACCCTCATGTTGTTCCAAACGTGTATTCTATTATCTTTTTCACTGAACACAAATGGAGAATTTTTCAATGTCTTACCAATCTTGATGTGACCAGTTGTCATTGACGTCAAACTTGATGCAATGCATCTTTAAGGGTGTTCTTTTGTCCTTTTCGAAACTGGACAGACATGGTCACTTTGAACAGTTGTTGTATGCAAAAGAGTTGCTTGAAGATTCTTATACAATTTTCAATTTGTGTTCCACATAAACTAACAGCATGCAGGTTTTGTTCAACATGAGGGCGAGTAAATAGGCCCTTTTACACCTACAGTCCTGGTATTTTTTCCTTAGGAACTTCCTAGATGAGAACTCTTAAGAGGAACGGAACACCCAAGGAGAATTTTCCCGTTGCATTCGCATTCATAAAGTGCATCATAGTGATGCCATTTAATATGGACCATTTTTATTCTGACGTTATTTGCACATGTATCAGTAGCAGCAACAACAATATCAACAACACCGATGGAGGATGCCAGGATTGGAGCTACACTTTTGTTTGTTTAAGGCTGTTTTATAAGAACTTTGGCAGCATCAGAAAACGTAGGCAGCAGCCTTATCAGGTTAATGGTATAAACAACAGTGTTTTTAGATGAATGAAACCCTCAGAACAGTTTAAAAAACACCTTATTTCATCCTACCTTCATCCATTATTATACAGCCTTTTTTGAACGCAGCGTGAGTCTTCAGGTTACAGTTAAACATGGTGCGTGAGCCTCGCATGTGCATGCGCGGTGCTCTGTGCCGCTGCCGGAGAGATGAGATGAGGTGGCGAAAAGCACTCTTAAAGCATGCTGCACATGCTGAACTCATCAGACAACATGTTGAAAATGCACTATGAACCTTTTTATCAACACAGTAAAGGCTTTTATGACTCAACATAAATGACTGCACTGAAATACTAACTCACTGACACAAGACATCTTGATGCAAGTTAACCACGCAGCAACAGGCTCTCAATACTTCCCTCATATAAACTTGATTTAATGACAGTTTATTGTACAATAAAGTTCAATTATAAACTCTCGATAAACATCATTATTTATATCGTCATCCCAGGAAAAAGTCAATGTAGGAATTCACTTTAATTTCTGTATAGTCACACAGTACAGAAGCGATGAAAACTCAAAGCGTGTCTCCCGATGAAGTCACACACACACACACACACACACACACACACACACACACACACACACATATATACACATGTGAAACATGTAAAGTTACACAATGTAAATAATCAAATATTTACAAAAATGTGAGGGGTGTATTCACTTTTGTGAGATACTGTATGTGAAATGGGTGATTCTCTTTGGATACTTTGTTGTAAAAATTAGAGCAATCCTCTCAGTAGCAGGCTAGCAGCTAATTTGTTTACAATTGCGGCTGTGGACTCCTCTCCTTTCTCAATGCAGGTTTTTGACCAATCACAGGCTGCAGCACCTCCTACAGTCCCTATACGCCCCAAAGTATCTACCCCAGAGTAGGAGCTAAAAATGTCCTCTAAAACGGCTTCGAGGAACTATAGTTCCTCATGTGCGAAAGCAACGAAAAGCACTAGCCCCGGGGAAAAGTACCGTCAGTGGGAAGGCCATAATAATGACTGAATTTTCATTTTGGGTGAACTCTTCCTTTAATGATACTACTCTACATTCATTGGGCTTTGTTGTTTAATAAACTTTTACAAGGGATGCAATAAGCTTATACAAGGGAAGCACTGGTAAAATTATTCTGAGGATATCGTTTAGAGGCTTAACAATTGCCGTGCCAACCTGCAAGCCCGATATGTGTTCGTTGCCAGCGTTAGTGCTGTGGCTTTTGTGCTAAGAATAAAAGGCACAGCAAGAAAAATCCCTCCATCTTTCCCTCTCACCTCTCCTATCCTCCCTCAGGGAGCATCATCTCTGAGAACACTTTCAAAGAGAGTTTCCTAGAGGTCACTTTCCAAGACAAGGTCAAAATGTCACCTCTCCCCATGGGTGTGAACATACGAGGCAGAATTTGGTTCGCCCCGATGGTAGTCGTTTTCTAGCTGTTATTGCAATGGAATACTTGCAAATTGTTTATTTTTGCATACTGTGCAATGTGTACTTTTACCTGCATATGTTCTGAAATAGTATGCATTAAGCAATGATAAATGTTTGAAATGCTACATTGTTATTGCATGACCTCACAACATTGCAAGTATAATTCAGCGAGTGGCTTCTAGTTGTCATCTCAGAAATAAAATGCAAAATGTAATTTTGTAATTGCATTTTTTAAAATGTCTTCATTTTTGGCAGTCCAATCAAAAAGTCTATATTAAAAATCATATTCATTGCTTTCAGTTAATTTGTCACACTTAAAGTGGAAGGTCAAGTCAAGCAAGGATTTTGTGCTCTGGCTATACTGCTCATTTTGGAAAGTAATATTGTAGGCCACCCTGCCATATATTCAGAGTAGTATACTAACACAGTGCACATGATGCAAATTTTCTAGATGCATGCAATACCTAAATGAGCTGCTTCATTTGCCATAGTGAGCAAAATACAACAGATCTTCCTCCAAGGGATATTGTATGCATTATGTAGAGCACTTGACCAGTGTGATGAATAATATCAGACACAATTTACAGTATAATGTCTTTTTAATTAAAAAATGTTTATTGTACAATAATGCCCACATTTTTGTTAAAATAAAAGACTATAATAGTCATCATACAGTGTAAACTGTACAGTGTTTAGTAAGTAGTAAACCAGTATTCCATTCCAAACCTAACCATGTATACAGAAATCTTGCATACATGCTCAGTATAGTGCAGTATTCCTCCATAGCTGCGGTCTTTGACCCCTCCCCTGCCTGCCATAAATCAGTTCATTTGCAGAGTAATAACTTCTCTGTTGGTGGGCACCCCTCATGAGTTTGCATCCCTGTAATTTGCTGTGGCATTGCAAGAACTAATTTGCAAGAACAAATCTACAAATTAGAAAAGAAGAAAATGTTTAGTTTTTTCATTAGCCAATTAGCGCTCTTGCCACTTGTGACCTCATACAGCGTACCTATGGGACTTGTGTTTTTTGCATAGCCGAATTTCAAACATTACAAGTAATCACGCTACAAAGATGGACAGAAAACATGGACAAGTTCTTGAAAAAGAAAAATATTGACGATTGTTATGTGGGATAGTGGTGTGCTGTGATAATTTTTTTATTCGTAAAAAGTTGCTGTGGCATAAAAAAGGTTGGGAAACACTGGTATAAAGGACTGTGGGTTCAGTTGGTTGGTTTGTTAGGTATTGAGTGTATGCTTTTTTCTGAGCCAGTATTCTACTTATTTTCATAGAGTTGCTATTCTTGGTTTTTGATCCTTGCCTGTTTTTTTGGAACTTTGTACCTGCCTGCTGTTTTGAACTAGAAGCGTTTTTTTGGATACTTGTTTTTAGAGGTCGACCGATAATGGATTTTACCAATAACGATAACAAGGTTGGGCCGTACTTGCCGATAACCGATTAATCAACCGATAGTTAAATAATTTAAACATTAAAATATGATATGTCAAATGTGTGTTTCTTTAGCTATAACAATTTGCAAGTCCAATTTGTTAACAAGGATATATTAGCTAGCTTACATGAACTATGTGCAAATATGCAACTTCGCTGCATAATGAATGCATAAAAGTGACCAGCTGGATATAAACTAATGCAAATATATGGCAACAATTGTGACATTAAACATTCGGGTCGTACTTAGGTTTATTTTTGTCAGTGTTTTAACCACTTGAGGTAACGTTACTACTAATGTTAGCGTCCTCTCAGCCTCGAAGGCAAACAAACATACTGTTGTGCTGTTCTTTCTCTACTAATGCAGCATCCAGTCAACAAATTAATCAATTTATAATGATATGACATCATTATATTTACTGTATTCATACCTTTTCGCTGTCTGTGCTTTAAACGCGTATCTGATGTCAGCGCTCTCCACCGTGTGCTCTCAGTGCAGAGCGCGGCATCACGTGTCGAAATAAACAACAAGAGGCATCAGTGATAGTTTCACACCTCTAGAGGCCGCTCTTGTACTGCATGATGCCAGCAGACCCTTCTCAGCTCTCTCATACTGTGTAATGAATGTCAGCGCGCACTTCTCAGCCGCTCCAGCAACAGACGCAAACAGGAAAATCTATCGGTATGGATTTTTGCCGATAACGATAGTTCCACCAATCAACTATCGGTGCCGATTAATCGTCAAAACCGATGAATCGGTCGACCTCTACTTGTTTTGAACTTTCGCCTGTTTACTGACAATGTTTCTGGAACATCCTAATTACCGCCTGAATTCCCATGTACAGTCTTAACTCTGCACTTGGGTCTCTGCTTGATTCGTTACAATTGTAAACTAACAAATACACGCTGCTCACACAAAGCTCCTGGTGAAGTGAATAGGACAACCATTTACTTTTGATCAAATCTATACAGGCCTCATTTCCAGCTGCATTAACCCCAATACTTTATTTGTGAGAAATCATGCTAAATTAATTAATTTGGTACTAGAAAATCACTTGCCATTATATCAAACACAGTTGAAAGCTATCTGGTTCGTTAAATGAAGCTTAACATTGTCTTTGTATGTTTGTTTTGAGTTGCCACAGTATGCAATAGACTGGCATGTCTTAAGGTCAATATTAGGTCATAAATGGCAACAAAACAAAAAAAACAGCTTTCTCTAGAAACTCATCAGTCAATCATTATTTTGAGGAATGACGTCTATACAATGATTGAAATTGACAAAAAAAACTGAAGATTTTATTCAAAGGTTACAGTCTTCAAAGGACAACTGGCTCTAACAAGAACAGAAAGAGATGTGGAAGGCCAGATGTGTAACTAAACAAGAGGATAAGTGCATCAGAGTCTCTAGTTTGAGAAATAGATGCCTCACATGTCCTCAGCTGACAGCTTCATTGAATTCTACATACTCAACATCAGTTTCATGTACAACAGTAAAGAGAAGACTCAGGAGGACTTATGGGAAGAATTACAAAGAAAAAGACACTTTTGAAACAGAAAATCAAAAAGAAACACAGACATTGGACAACAGATAATTGGAAAAGAGTGTTATGGATCTTAACCCCATTGAGCTTTTGTGGGATCAGCTAGACTGTAAAGTGTGTGAGAAGTGCCAGACAAGACAGACACATCTGTGGCATGTGCTAAAGGAAATGTGGGGTGAAATTTCACCTGAGTATCTGGACAAACTGACAGAAAAAATGCCAAGGATCTGCAAAGCTGTCATTGCAGCACGTGGAGGATTTTTTTATGTGAACTAAAAGTAGTGAAGTAGTTTAAGAAGTTCTGAACATTTATTTATATATTTTTTTCAAATTGTAATAGTAAAGTTTAACGTTATTAATGTCTTGACTATACATTGTGATCCGTTGAATGCCACTTTGACATTATTCCATAGTTTTGGCCGCCAATGTATATACAGAAACCTATAAACATCTTCATATAATTTCTCAGGATTACCTCATAATAGTACATTTGATTGAAATATGTAACATGATCTGACTAATGCTTAAATTGAAAACAGGCTTTACTTCCGTCCACAATAAAATATGGTCAGTGAAAACCTAATTCGGCTTTCCATTCATAGACCGCAATCATACAAAATGGTAGTTGAGCTAATTTCTTAAATGACAAAGGATCACGTGAAACAAGTTTTTATATCATGAAAGCCTCTAAAAGCTTTCTACTAGTGGCATTGCTTAACATCACAAATGTCCTTGCTTGACACTTCTTGTGCAGGAGATCAGGGAGCTGTCCTCTGCTATAGGCTGAATGTGTGCTTGTATAGAGAAACAGTTGCCTTTAGTTGAGATTTTGGATTGGAACATTGGCAATGTGTTACAAGGACTTTCAGTATTACTATCAGAGAATTACATATCACAAATATATTGCAAAAGACATTACTGTTTTGTTTAAAAGTTTTCAAGGCAACATGAAATTACTTCTGCACCACATTTGACCATTTTTTTTTACAGATTTTGTGACACTGAGGATTTGATGCTAATCAAAGCAAACCAAATTTTTGCAAACCATTTCTTAATTTGGACAACTGAACACAATGCCTTATAATCTGCTTATAAAGCCTGAATGTAATCATTTATGGTGTGGATTGTTTTCTGTCAAGACATGATCGATCTGGGCCTTTATTCACTGCAGAGAGATTTCTCAGTCTCTTTTTGGCATCCTTTTGAGTTAAAATTCTGGGAGGTTCCCTCCCATCGACAACAGCTGGGTGCTTAGACTGTGGAGAGGCAGTGAGTTTTCAAAAGACCCCCACAATAAAGTCTACTTCTGCATGGATCAAAGTTGATGAGCAGTCTCCAGTATTTCCAGCATCGTCATCCAGTATTTTCTCTGTGGATTAATGTGTGGCAAGATGATCGGCCTCCACAATATTCACAATATTCACGGATGGTTTCTTTGTTGGGCTTTAGGAAAGGGGTGAGTCTTTGGTATATGCTTCAGCATTTTCTCTGTCCACACCTCCAAACTGGTGTTTCGCAAAGCCACCCTTTCTGTATCTGCAAACTTTAGACAGGACTGTTGCAATTCACCCCCTAATGTAATTAGGAGTGTAACTATTCGCTCTTGACAACGATTCGATTCGATTACGATACATACAATCCAACTGATTGTTTTGGAAGAACTAAACATTTTTTTTTTTTTAAATAAAAGATTGAAAGTTTTTACTGAACATTCAGAATTTAGATGGCACAGAAATGCACAAGACTTGAGCACTAGAGTCACAGATGAATTAAGGACCAAGGAGGATTGGCTTATTTGTGTGGCTGCATATATTAACAAACAATGTATTATATGATATGCATTATAGATGTGATTATGTTTCAAATAGATATAATATGGTACATAAAGTTACGTTACATGCATATAAGATAAATTATAATATAATGTCTGATGCAACATAATGACTTCATGCAAACACACAAAAAGATGGTAAAATGTGAGTGTAATAGAAATGCATATCATGTAACATTAAGATTTATTGCAGATTTATTTATATGTCTTGTGCATGCAAAAAAGATCCATTTTTAAATCAAACAGGGTTATGGAATGAAAACGATCTATTATGGCATGTAAAGGTGGGCTATACGGGATACGGTAACTGTGCGTTCCCTTTTCATTTTGGAATAGGGAGAGAGGTGCCAGATGGCAAGCTTGTTCAAAAGAATACAATCACATTTTCATGCATGACTGTTTGTGGCACATGTTTTATCTTTTCGTGGCATGTCATTGACCAATCACAGTTGACTGTAATCAACTGGTTAGTTCAGAGCAGTCTGCAATTGCTCCCTTTTCCCTATAGCATTCACATTAAAGAGAATAAATGTTTTTGTTCATAGCCAATGTCTGCCCACCAATCACATTTATTTAAGCCAAGTTCTATTCGTTGTGAAACTGTTTTATAGAGAAATAAGACATTTTATGGAGATACAAAAGCAATATTAACATAATATATCTTAATCAGGGAAGAAGGCATCAACAATGAACTTACTTTGATCAAATGGATGCAAACACAGAAAGCTGAATTCGGCAGCATCCAACCATCCATTTGGTCTTATGTAGGTAGGTATTTATGAACTTGGCAGCACAAAATGTATTATTATAATTTTTTTTAATCCCCTTTTCTCCCCAATTTGGAATGCTCAATTCCCACTACTTACTAGGTCCTTGTGTTGGCGCGGTTACTCACCTCAATCTGGTGGCGGAGTACAAGTCTTGGTTGCCTCCGCTTCTGAGATACTCAATCTGCACATTTTAACATGTGGTTTGCTGTGGATGACACCGCGGAGACTCACAGCATGTGGAGGCTCATGCTACTCTTCGCGATCCACACACAACTTACCACGTGCCCCATTGAGAGCGAGAACCACTTAATCGTGACCACGAGGAGTTTACCCCATGTGACTCTACCCTCCCTTGCAACTTGGCCAATTTGGTTGCTTAGGGGACCTGGCTGGAGTCACTCAGCACACCCTAGATTTGAACTTGTGTCTCCAGTCCCACCAGCACAAACTTCCTTAATTTCAAAGTGAGCTTTCCCTTCAATCATGCATGCTCCATTCCATGTCTGATGTCTAAATCTAAATGTCTTGAGATCTCTGCATTTGGAATTGCGTTCCATCCAGCTGTGTTTGGCCGCAGAAACGTGCTATTTGTTCACTTTACCGCAGTGTGTTGCCTACACAGCTGGAGTTTTGCATACTGCCGCTTGCTGAAAACAGTCTGTAGTTAAAGCTTGGATTATTACGATGGTAGGAATATTCCATGTTACGTTCTGGGGACATTATTTATTTTGTAATTTTTTTTTAAATTGTTATTTTCTATATAATAAATCTCACTGAATTAACATGTTAAATCAACAGCCCTAATGCAACAATGTTAAACAATGTAAATAATTATTGTTGACGTTATTTCATATCTATCCATTCCACAGAAGTTGCAGATGTTTAGGATAAAGTTAGGCAAACAAGATTGATAATTCATCTGTTCAAACAGCTGCATACTTTGTAGTCACACAAGTTAAAGTACTTAAAGCTCAAATCGGATAAAAAAATAAGGCTCCTCAAAGCCCTATTTCGACTCTCCATTGGTAATGAATGACTTCTGGACTATCGTATGCTGTTTGTTGGTAGCATTGAAAAGGTGACTTTAAGGGCTGTGTATCGTTGTTTTTACTCACCATTCAGCTCACTATCTATGAGTTCGGCTCCAGTGCGCTGCCCGGTGCTCTGGAGCAGCACTAAGCTTACGAGCTTGCACTAGCAAGCACTCAGCTTCCTAATAAGCAGGAGAATTGAAGATTGAATTGCTCCCAGTTTCCTGTTGGACTCATGTTCTGGTGTTTTTAACTGGATTAAGATTTTAAAAAAAAGGCCTGTTCCGAGCCACGCGTTTCGACACTTTTGCTTTGAGTGCACGGCCATCCTTGTAATGCGATTTCAGAAAGGCCTCACTTTCATTTGATTGTTGTTTAAATGGTTTCTGCATTACAAGTGTTCTTCTTCTCTTGACATTATAGATTAGATGTGATTGTCACACACAAGCCTGATCCGTCATATGCATTTAGTGCTGATTTCAGATGGCACACTCCTAAAATTGTATTTCGCTTAAACTTTATCTGCTTAATAGTTTTAAAATACACCATACACATTTGAATTTACAGGATATTTAAAATGAAAAGATTGTAATGGTAACAGTATTTTGTTTTTTTTCTGGCTGATATGGCAGTGATCTTGGAGTTTATACTGACAATTTAGATGTAGATGCAGCATTACGCAAATATAAACAGTTTAAAATCTAAAATATACAGATGCCATTGAATAATTTGTTCCACAACTGATCTGATAATATGGGGGTTACTGAGATAAAATGAGAGGTAGGACTGGGTGATATACAGTATAGAGTATTTACGATGTACTCTGTATTATTTTATTGCCGATATAAATGTAACCAACATTGTGAATATCGTAATGATTTTAATAAGCTTTTTATTTGGAAATTACATTTTCAGTGGGCCAGTTTGTACAGTGTTATGACTTGTGTGTATGAGAGCATTAAATAGCGTCTTAAATTTAAACATCAGTAACAAAAATGCATGTAGAATTAGGAAGTCTGATTAATTTGTGCAAATCTGTTTGTTTCAATTAATTGGTTTAATAAACGTATTCACTTGTGTCCTCAAAAATCTTCTGCCTGACATTTTACATTAATCTACTTAGCAACAATGGTTGTCAACTGTAAGTAGGACTGAAACGAATTGTCGACATTATCGACAACATCGACAATAAAAAATGTTTGTTGTCGAATAGTCATTTGATCTCATTTAATGTAACACTCAATAACTTTTACTAATATGAGTTGAGTCGTATAACCAGTATTTTAAACACATTTGTCAAAAGTGTTATTCATTCTTTAGGCATAAAACTGGAAAATACAGTTTTTGTTATACTTTTTAAGGTAGTGTTAAGATATCTGGGCAGAAGAAACTCAATAACTTTTGCTGCAGTGCTGTATAGGGCTGTGATGGTTGGCGGTACGAGTCAGTAGTTACAGTCTACCTCTGTAAATGATGAATGAGCCGTGAGTCAGGGAGTTGAGGAAGAGGAGGCAGGCGGCCACTCGCTGCTTGACAAGCTCCTTCATAATGCAGGATGGAGATGCCGAATGGGATTTGTAGATGCAGGTGGTCTTTTCTTCCCTCTCTAATTTTATTTATTTTTATTTATTGTTTCTGTGCTTTCAACGGTGAATAAGATTTATTTTTAATGTTTGGGAAGCAAAAGCTCCCCCAGAAAGGAGATAATTAAGGCAAGATATATCAAATAAAATCCCTCACTTCCATGAAATCCTCTTCGGCTACACCTCCTAATGTGAGCTGAAGTGGAATGGAGAGATGAGAATCTGATCGACAGGAGTTCATATCTTTGTATATGTTTTGAATACATTTGCATCCAATAATGCCATTGGTTCATCTACGGCTCACTTTCCATAACTGATTACTTTCAATATGTATCGACTATTATAGATGTAGTGTTTTTTGCCAATTTTCTACTTATGGCTGGTGATTTGATCAAAACTTTAACATAGTTTGTGCTCCAGACATTAATGCTACCTCAAATAAATGATCAGACACCCTTAAATAAACTATCTGATTTATTTTCGTTTGACGGGACAATGAAACGGGCGAAGAAATTCCACAGATTTACATTGTAGAAGGGGTCTGATCTGAGCTATATCTAGGAAGCAAAATATCATTGAGATTTGGGGGTGGCCTTGTTTGACTTGGGCCAGCAAGCAGTGCCCTAGCGACCATCCACAACACTCTAGCAACCGCATTACACATTGGCAACCATCCACAACACCTAACATTGTGTAGGTGAGTTTAACAAGGCAAGCTCTACATATCAAAATCTGCTATTATTTTATTATTATTCAACACTTGACTTGTTAAATTTATATTTTAAATGACTTTTATAGCCCATGTCTCTTCATTTATTGACATTGCATCTGACAGCATGCTATTCAAGGCATCTTTTGTGCATTGCACCACATCATCTCCAGGAGGCCCCGCTGAATTAATTAAGCATCCAATTTGTTAGTTTCTGCATATTAATCAAAGCAGGATATGGCACTGAACAGATTTCCATTGATGAGTGTTATGATTGTGACATTAGTGATCATAATAACATCAGTAAGTAGTCGTACTTTGCACACACAAGCCATAGCGTGACATACAAGGCAGGGAAATTACTTAAAACAAATCTGTCTGCATTTACTTAAAAGTGTCTGCATTAATGATGGTATGTGCTTTCTTTAGTTAAATTACTAAATGATGTGTTTGGTAATAGTTGAATGTAGTTGTGTTAATGGTGCATCATACAGTCTTTGTACACTTGTGCATTAGTTTTAATTATTTATATATTTACCCCATTGATAAATACATTTTTTCTTGTTTTAAGCATATACAGCACATCACAAAATTTTGTTTGATTTATGCTTTTAAACAATTAAAGATAGTTAAACTTAAAGGATTTATTGTCCAGTCAGTTGGTTGACAATCATGTTAACACACCTTATGTAACCATTGGAGAATGTGTATGTCAGCGTATGTGTCTATTCTCAGATTTGCATATGTTTGTATGTATTCATATATTTATGCCCACCCTTGTGTAAATGTCACCTTTGTCTTACCAGCCTCCCACTCCACGACAGGTTATTACAGAGTCTGTTGGATACACCTCAGGCCAGCAAAGCCTCGTGGGAGGGATTGGGGGAGCGCAAATGTAATGATTGTGTATTTCTGAGACTTTGCTCTCTTTGATAGATAATACTATCTGAAGTTTAAGCCTGTGACACAGCGATTTCCCTTCCCTCAAATGTAATTATGAGAGGTACTGTACAAATATGTGATTGGTCATCTTTGCCCATTTGAAAAGAATTACATCAATTAATCTGAATGGAATCAGAAATATCTTACCACTCTTGAAAAAATAAAATGCATAAATCAAGCATAGTGTCAGTTCAGACAGGACACACGAATCAAGCTCGCAATCAACTGACGCTCAGCTGATCACAATGTCTACCAATACAATTGAGACGCTTATCAAAGTGGCCCTATTTAAGTCCTCAATTGTTTCATTGCCCTGGCTGCCTATACATTGCATGGTGCAAGATGCATTTAATACCCTCCTCCATCCCCAGCTTCACCTCTTGTATGGAAGCTTTTCTTTTTAGTTTTCTATACATTTGTCTTGTGTTCTGTGCTATACAATTGTTTGCCAGTTTGGAATTCCTATCTTAAATGTGTTATTGTGCTTGTTCTTGATTTATCAACTTGATATACAAATTTGAAGTTCATTTAAGTGTCCATTAAATCTATTATGCAATGATGTCAGGGTTGCAGAGGATCAGGACCCAAACGCAGAGTGAAAGAGCAAAAAAGGATTTATTAAACCAAAAAAACAAACACTAACACAATCCAGGCTTGGAGCCCACTGAAGCTGGGCTGGGGCGGATGAGCTGGGTACAGGACTGACCGGAACCGACTGAAGCAATCACTAACCGGACCAACATGAGACACGTAACAAGACGAACTGGCCATGGACAGCACACACGAGGAGACTCAAATAGGGAGAGAAACCAAACAGGTTGAATGCAGGGCAGGTGAGACAGATTAACTGATAACAGGCAAACATGGAGGCGGGGAATGACACGAGACTGAGAGACACGTGACAACACAGAAACAAAAACAAAGCCACATGCTCTCACAAGACACAAACAGCTGAATGGCATGAGAACACATCTCCAAGACAATAAAGCAATATACATTCATGCCAACCAACAGACAAGATGAGAGAATGCATAACAACGGCAAACAAAGTAATGTAACCCATTCCCACACTAGACAAAGCCTGAGCGTACATTGCGAGGCAAATGCCAAAACGTGGAGCACGAGTGTCTGGATCCTGACACAGACCGAAACTGAACCAGACAGGAAAGTCAGGATCCAGACACCATGCTCCGGACATGAAACACAAGACAGACCGAAGAGCACACTGTAGGGAAATTAAAACCAAAGTCGTGCTTTCACACAAAAACAGACAACGAAAAACAAGACAGACATAGGACGATGATGTCACGGTCCTGTCACACATATATTACCGATATGCTTTTAGATTAATTTAAACACCTCTGATTTGCCCTTGTATTCATGCACATTTTTTGATTTTATTTTTTTTAGCGACTGGTTAAGTGCTCTTGGAAAAGATGTGTTTTTAGCCATTTTTTTGCTTCACGGATGGAGTTGGGAAGGTCATTCTAACAACGTGGTATGATGAAACTAAGAGTCTGGGAAAGTGTTTTGGTGCCTCTTTGTGCCTCTTTAATGTTCTTTAGCCAACCGCTGTCTTCTGGCAGGAATGTAGATCTGCAATCTGTATTTGTAATCTTGATTATTTTTTCGATTAATTTTGCAGCACAGAGAGTTTGCCCACAACAGAGCCATACAGGCAACACCACCAGATGGCTTTAATTGTCTATAAATGAATAAAACTATCAAGTATTCAAGTCAAGTATTCTTTTGAAAGAACTGGTCCTGATTGAAATCGCAGTTCCAGTAATGCACCTACAATGGAATTGAATGGGGCCAATCCACAAGCGTTATAATACACACTCTCTCAAAGGTGATTTTAGTAAAAAAAAAAAAAAAAAAAAACTTACAACCTTATCCATTCAAAGTTATATACAATATTCCAACTTTGTTGTCATGATGGCATCACGCCTATAAACCCTGAAATCCCAGCAAGACCTTTTATTCGACTAAAATCATGTAGAAATTAGATTTTATCACACTAAAATCATGTTAACATATTTAATGTTTACTTCTTGTGCCTCTTTTTTTAAAACAGTTTGTATTTTAACATTCGTGGGCTGGTTGCATTTTTGGGTTTTAAAAATGAGGGATGTGTCAAAAAATGTTTCTGTGGTTATGCCACAAATGCTGTCAATTAAGCTTAACTTGTACTGAACCTTGAAAATTCCTTCAAGAATTATCCTGGGCATTTATTTATTTTTAATAATTTGGCGACTGGCTATGTTTAGTGTTCTGGCAGTTGTAGTAATGCTTTAGGGATAGAGATTTGGCCTGCTGGCAGGTGTTAGGGTTGTTTTCTGTGCACATTAGAAAGCAAAATTCCAAATTCCAGCTGTACCCATTTACTTCTAATCTAGAATCTAAGTAATCTGGCATTCTGTCACTGATGCAATTCCAGTCTATTCCAGTCAATACACCATTCCTACACCATGCGCCCTGGAAATTAGCTGTTCTGTGTCTTGACTTCTGTACTCTCAATCTCACAAATACAGCTCTGTTTTTCACTTTGTATACTGTAAAATTAAACAATTAAAATCTGCTGCTTTAACTTTCTTTTATTATGATGTGTAACTGTTTTACCAGCAATAATTTACAAAAAGTATTTATTGATAGGAAAAGAAAATCTAACAAATTATAGCCCCTTAAATACAATAGTTTTTCTTACTTTCTTTTTGTCATTCTGGATTGGCTCGCACCTGGTCAAATGTGTTGCTTTTCCAAGTGTACTCTTCTGACCGTGAACGAATACGAATGCGTTCGACGCTTGCCCACTACAGCTGCTTTCTTATACTCTTTTAGTAGTCAATGGCATGCGCATGCACAGACAGTGTGCACAGACAAGGTCCACGTCTGCCTGCCGCGTACAGTCCGCGCGGACTGTGCTGATGACTAAATTTGCGTCACACATACTGTGCGCAGAACGATTCGCAGTGCGGACAACCGAAGTATACTTTGACCTTTAGACAGCAATGAAAATGGGGATCAAATGGAGCAATTGCCCTGTAACATTTGCCCAGTAATCTCATATTTGTCTCCTCTAGCGTTTCAGAAGAGATCTCCACAATACACTGTGCTTAGATTTGCCAAGATAAGTCTTCTACCAAATGTCAAAGATTTCAAAAAGAACTCATCAAATACTTTCAGACCAATGTAATTGTCTTTTTCCAGACAAAATTATATCTAAGCTATGCTATCCCCATACATTTTAATTAGAAGGGGTATACTTTTGGCCTTATAGTATATTTCAATGAAGATAAACAAAAAACTCAGTGAAGTCACTTGAAGTGTTGCTTATTAAATTCTGGATATTACCACCACCAAACCACCAGTTAACAAACACTGGATTGCATATGTGATGTATTGAGCCACAGAGGGAATATGGGGTGACAGCGAGGCAGTTCCTTTGGGTGGGGCTGCGTTGGGCCCAACTGAAAATCGCATACCCCTCCCACAAGATTAATGTCACTGTGACTTCAGTACACCCTAGTCTAAGTTACCCTAGAAGAAAACTAGCCTGATTTCAGGGCTCAAGGTGTGAGTGATCCAGTGTTGTAGATGCCAAATAAACCACGTCCCCCTTCATATTTCACCAGTTTAACTCTGGTGTTGTTACAGTAGTCAGCACATGGGCCCGTCCCCTTCTCTGCAGCATTAGCTCATGGTGTTGTTGTGGCTTGTGGGTCTGCCCACGTCTGCATGGCAGGGCTGTGTCATCTTTGGCGCCAGTATGAGTGAACGCTACAGTGTTTTATCAGTTCATCAGAGGTCTGGATGCCACTCAAGTCTGCTGGACTGCTCTACTGCTGCCTTCCTGTGAAACAGCTGCCGTAAATGTCATTAACTCTTAGATATTCTTCTTTTTTTCTGAGATTTAACAAGTGTGTGGACTGAGAAAAGCACCATTCAGAGGAATATTTTAATGCTCACAGGTAGGGGCGGGTGATAAGCAATATTCTTGAAATTTTTGATCGACAACCATGCATATAACGAAATAGGCCTAAACATTTATAAGGAAAGTGATTAAAAAACCTCTGAAAAAATAATGAAACTTTTTTATTTAAAACAATGTCCAAAGTAATAGTACACCTGTCATGACCATTGCAATGAGCAACTTTAACAATACATTATTAAAAATCTTATTTTAGATTCTGTAGTTTTCAATCCAAGCAAAAGCAAAAATAGATACTATCTTTTTGGAGACAATACTCTAGATGTAAATGTATTTACTCAGAATGTAAAGAACCAGAGTTTGTGTAAACCAGAAAATCTTTATTTACTGAATCTCTAAAAAATTGTTGGATAATTTCAAAATGCTGTCTGTCATTTCGACAGATTACATAAACAAGAAAGAAACCTGTTTAGGCATCAAATACGTAGAAGTAGGGCATCAGTTTTCATTTGAACCATTTTTACATGTCTCTACTCTGTGTGAGAGAATTAGCCTAGTTAAAAGTATAAAAGTGTTTATGTGTGAGAAAGGCAAATGCCCTCATCCAAGACTGTGAGAAAAAGGCATATTTCCATATGTCAACGGATAAAAATAATATACTGATTGTAATATAATGATTATTTGTAGTGCAGCCTCTGATTGGAATGTGTATTTTGCATGACCACAATAGAAACAATGCTTCATCTAATTGATTTATGATTAATGACATAAGTTGATTCTTATATCCACTTTGTCTCAGATGTTTCTCTTAATTCCTTTGGAGAGCTACAAATACACACAAACTATCCAATTGTTGATATACAGTAAGAGCAATAACATTAATATGAATAGCATAGCACAGAATATTTGGTTTTGGAAAGATTTGATGAGTTCATATAGCAATCTCTGACTTTTATTTGCAGATTTTGTGTGCACAGTGTGGAGACGCATATTCGATTACTGGGGTTTTAAGAGAAATATTTAAGAATCTAAGACTCAAGCTAAAGTCTCCATTTGCTCTCAATTTAATATCTTGGGGACTAAGATATATTAAAGATATCCCAATTGTGATTTTTCTTTCCTATGTCAGTGCAAACACTTTGCCCTGTATCAACCTCAATGTGATTGTTTTGAAAGCCACAACAAGTGACTCGTCATGTCAGAAACCACACGCACAGAACCCCGACAGCTTTGTTGTGATCGCACATGTCATGTGCATGACATGTCAACATGTACATTCAACATGGCAGATGATATGCTAATTGTCTATTGTAATTGCTGTAGTCGGATAAAGGAATTTGGACAAGCTTTGGATCTCATTCCTCGTCTAGCGTTGGTGGACCTCCAGGGAGGTGCAGTGCACTGGAGCCGTTTCCTAGGCAACCTTTTTTTCATCTGGGCTTTGAAATGAGGACCTTATGTGATTGTTAGCAGCTTGGGTTTTTGCCATTGAGTATGCAGCTCTGTTTTAACCTTCACTTCCCTGAAACACAATGACATCACCGATTTCCATAACTGAAATATTGTATGACAGCTGTATATTATTTGCCAAAGAAAACTCCATCGATTAGAGATATACTTACGTAGGTGCTTCATGATTTATAGTACGTTAATGCAGTTTTGTTGGCATATTATGACCTGGGAAAGCAAAATCAAATAGCGTTAAATAGCTATATTTTATTTCACAGCTCTCTGTAATACTTGATTCTGATTGGTCAGTCATGACATTCTGTGGGTTAAATATTTTTTTATAATGACCAATAAAGTGTATAATTGACTGTTGTCACAGGCAACCAATTTTCTAGCTTAATGCTAGTTTAAAGGTGCTGTAAGCTATTTTTAGCGTTCTGAAGCTTTCACGTGACTCAGCTGTTGAATTAGCCATGCTCCATTCCTAAACCCGCCCTCCAAAGATGATTTTGAGACCAAAACCGAGCAAAAGAGCAGCATTGTTTGTTCTTGTGGCTGTCAAATTTAACACTGGCACAATAGTGCCCTCACTGTTGGATTCCTCTATTACTCCCATATCGAGCATGGCTTTAAGTTCCTCCTGTACCACTTGTTTCTTGTGTTCGGGTAATCTATGGGGCGGGTACATTCCCCTACCCCTGGGGTTGTCTCAATGTGGTGTTCTATGAGATTCGTGTGGCCAGGCAGAGGCGAAAACACGTTGGAAAATTCCCTTTTGTAATTTGCTAAATTATCTTTGTAAAACATCTCCCTTCTATTAAATGTGTGTAAATGTGTAAATAAATATCAGCCAAAATCAGACTTTGCCCCTGAATTTCTGCTAAAAGAACAATTCCTAATTTATCTTTAATCTGTTTGAGACATTTGAATTGTAGATGTTTACCTATCAGTGTAATGACTCCCCTGCTCTTACTTGAGCCAGCACTAAAGAAAACATGTCCACCCCATATGGGGTGCCCCAACCCATTCACATTCCACGTGGAGAGAGACAGTCCACTCACACTAACATTTGACATTTTGACATATTAGAAAAAATAGATTGTGTGTCAAAAATTGTATTATAGAGACCACATTCCACATTAGTAGAACAATCAAACCCTGAGTCTCCCCCGAACCAAACAAACAGAAAAAAACATGTGCACATTAACACTCCGCATGACAGCACCAACAGGCGTCCATGCCTCTAAACTTAAATAGTCCATGTACACCTACGAGAGCCCACCCACCGCCGGATTGCTCAGAATTGCACAACAGAAGATAATCTACAAAACAAACTCCAGCGGGATAAACACAAAGACCGTTTAGATTAATTCACATTACTGTCCAGAAAGTGTGTTCCTCAACAAAACAAACTCCAGCTTCTAGCAGAACCAGCACACACACACAAAAAAAAAAAATATATATATATATATATATATATATATATATATATATATATATATATATACGAATTGAGAGTGAATATAGAATATAGTATTTATATATAAATACTCAAAGTACTGTGCAAATGTTTTAGGCTCATGTGAAAAATGTTGCATAGTGAAGAGGATGTCTTCCTCAACTGCGTCTGTCTCTTCATGTAATCCCAGACTGACTCGATGTTCAGTGGGGGGCTCTGTGGGGGCCATGGCACCTGTTGCAGGGCTCCCTGGTCTTCTATTCTGTTCTCTTTTCTATTTGCAAATGGAATGTTTGAGAGTCTAATTTCATATTTCCTTTTGACACACTAAAGCTGAAGATATAGATAACCATCTTAAGACAAATGTTTTTAAGTTCTTAAGACTTTTTCACAGTACTGTATATATAAACTCAGCAAAAAGGAAATGTTCTCTCACTTTCAACTGCTTTTATTTTTAGCAAACTTAATATGTGTAAATATTTGTATGAACATTTAAAGATTCAACAACTAAGACATAAACTGAACAAGTTTCACAGTCATGTGACTAACAGAAATGGAATAATGCGTCCTTGAACAAATGAGGGGTCAAAATCAAAAGTAACAGTCAGTATCTAGTGTGGCCAACAGGTACATTAAGTACTGCAGTGCATCTCCTCCTCATGGACTGCATGAGATTTGCCAGTTCTTGCTGTTAGATGTTACCCCACTCTTCTACCAAAGCACTGGTATGTTCCCAGACATTTCTGGGGGGAATAACCCTAGCCCTCACCCTCCGATCCAACAGGTCTCGGTGTAACACTCATTCCTTCGACGATAAACAGTTATAACCACAGGTGTGATATTTTGATGTACCGGTCCTGTGCAGGTGTTGTTACATGTGGTCTGCCACTGCGAGGACAATCTGCTATCCTTCCTGTCTCCCTGTAGCACTGTCTTAGGCATCTCACAGTACAGACATTGCAATTTATTGCTCTGGCCGCATCTGCAGTCCTCATGCCTCATCCATATATATAAAGGGCGTTCAGTTTCCTCGGACAGTCAAATGAATGTTCAGTGAACCGGCCCATTCAACTGCTAATGAGTGCAACAGATGACCCATCACTCCAGTGTGCTGCAAGAAATACTCCAGAAAAAAACTCCAACCAATAGGAGGCTTAAGCACAAAGAACATGCAGATTCATCCACAACACTGTCCCGAAGGAATGCTGCTATACTAAACAACTCCAGCCGCCAGGCGGAACAGCACAAAAAGAAACAAAAAAGACGCTCAGCTTCCTCGGACAGTCAAGTGAATGTTCAGTGAGTTGGTCCACTCAGCTGCAACATGAGTATCACCAAATTGATTACTCTGTCCATTGACTTTATGAAGGACAATGCTTGTTGTGGGCATGTAAATGTTTTAAGGCCATCCTTAGCATCTATTTTGGCCAGGAACATCAGTGCAAAAGCAACCTTCCATTGATGTAAGTGTTTCTTGCATTCCTTGAATCAATCAAGTTTCTCTCTTGTCGAATTCGCAAAGTCTGGGAACAAGAAAATGCTGAGGTTCTTCCAAGCTCTTTACTTTACTCCTCGCCTCGCGTAACACGAGATCTTTATCGGATGATCTCAGAAATGTGGCCAGAATTGATCAGGGCCTGTCTCCCTCCTCGGATCTCCGAGCCGGAACCCTGTGAGCCGGCTACGATTCTCTAAGTCTTCCAACATTTCCCAGAGACGCTCCAAATCTACATTGGTCGTTAGTGGATTAGCAGCTAATCCCATCTCCAATGACTCCAGATAATCAATTCGTTTCTCGGCCTCCACCATGCTTGTAACCATATCATTGAATTTACCATATCATATTGAATAACCATATCAGTGACTTCAGCAATTCACGGCGAATCTCTTTCACTTCTCTGGCCAAATTGACTGCCTGGTCCGCGGTCTCCGTGGGGGTTTCAGCTTGAGCATATTAGTGTCTTTTAATGTCTCCAGCCCGAGGATTTTGAATTCTTTGACATATTTTCTTCCTAGAACAGTTAAGGATCAGGGTGTATCAAATCTCGGTTTGATACACCCGGTTTATGACATGAAAAGTATTAAAACTAGCAAAGTGTGCAGAGCTCGCCGTTCACACGTCTGAACTTCACATGGTGTCATGTGACCTTCCGTTTTAATGGCATTTATATAGTCACTCACAATTCCCTAATTTGGACTGTAAAATGTAATAGGAACTTGAAATGCATTAATCTCAGATATCTCAAATAATCGCTATCAGGCGGTTATGAAATAATTGCAACAGGCCTATGCACAGTCATATGGTTGTTATCACTAAATAAACCCTGACTGGGTGATCAACGTGAATGGGGTTTGTTTTAATGTAGTATGTTTACAAATGTTCACATAATGTTTGAACTTACAGACTTGCATAGTATGTAATGAATTTACATAGACTTAGTAGCAGTAAACCTAGTGTGTTTATTCAGTTTAGTTGGCATAAATGCCCAGGGACAGCCGAATCAAATTGCTTAAAATAGCTACGTTATGCATATGTTTTTCAGTTATGATATGTTTTTATGACTGTATCGGCAAGTTAATCTTACCAAGGAAATGGCATGTAATCATGTTTTATAATTAATTTGTAGTACGTTTGAGTTTGAAGAACATAGTTATATTCTGCTTGAAGTGCTAACCTCAACTTCAGTCACTAGTAATCAATTAAATTTTTTTCTTTCTGCCTTTCATTTTTGATTCATTATTTATTTACTAGGTCTCAGATGTTTGGATTTAGATGCTCACAGACCTAGACAGACTGTCCACCCCACTCCATTGAGCAGCATTTTTTTTTTTTTTTGCATTCATAATTGATCAACAAAACTGCATAACATATGTGTCCCTAGTGCAGGAACAGGGTATATTTAGCCCTCACGTCCTCCTGTTGTTGTCTTCCTGCTAAAGGTTTCCCTGTTGTTGGTTGGAAAGTGGATGATAAAACAGCTGTTTTTGCTGTCGCCATGGAATTTGAGAGGAAATGGGTCAAGTGCCATTTGCAGCACCTATAGATTCTCTTCAGGAGCTGTATTTCTGTAGCACTTTATCTTTTCCCTGAAGTACACTTATAATGTATGTCATTTTAATCAAGGATTATTGCACATAACACCTTAAAAATTAGTTTTATATTATACATTTCCATCTTTTCACTGAACTTACGAATCTTACAGGCTATTTTTTGCCAACTGCTATACACCGGCATAGTTCTCACTGCATTCTTGTGGGTGGGACAAGTTGCTGAATAGACTATAGCTTAATATGTAAACATTGGCAGTCATATGTTAAAGGAGAAGTTCACCCAAACATTTTAATTCTCTTATCAATAACCCTCACCACCTTCTATCTTCTGCAGAACACAAAGATTTTTAGAAGAATATCTCAGCTCTTTAGGTCCATACAATGCATGTGAATGGTGACCAAAACTTTTAAGCTCTAAGGTAGCATAAAATTAGTCCATAAAGCTCCTGTGGTTAAATCTATATAATCTGAAGTGATCCAGTCTGCTTTTTTGCTATACATCTTTACATCAGCAGTCTCCTAGTCGATCATGATTTTAAGCTTGATTACATTTCCTAGCACCATCTACCGCTCTGCACATGGAATGTGTCATGCACTAGGAAATATAATCGAGCTTTATCATGATTGTGCCTAGAGACTGCTATGGCAAGCTCTACAGTGAGATATGATTTATATTTTTGTCTGTTCTCAACAAAAACCAATTAGATTGATTCAGAAGACATGGATTAAACCACTGGATTCATATGGATTACTTTAACCCCATTTACACCTGGTATTAAGATGTGTTTTTGGTGATCCGATCACAAGTGGTCAGTGCTAAATACAGGTCTAAAAAGGGTCTAAAGCATTTTGTGATACGAATGTGGTCAAAAACACATCGCATTTGAGGTAGTAAACGCTAATCCGTCCTGTATGCATCCCAGCAGCAGTGAAGCGCCACCCCTCACCTGTCAATCAACTGCCTGGCTAAAACTAACGTTTAAACTTTGCCAGTTACAAGCGGCTTTAAAAGGAAATAACTGCCTGAGCGAATTTAAAAAGCCATATATATATATATATATATATACAGTACACAAGCATCATGGATTTTCTTCAGTGTGTCTGAAATCAACATGCAGGGAATTATGAGAAGCATTAACATCTGCAGCTCAGGTTAATACAACTAATCTACTAAAATAACGGACAATTCCGCTGAAAATATTGCGTTTATGCTTTGATTAAATATCAGATGCATCTTGGGGGAAAAAGCACGCTGTTTTTTTTCAAGCTTTCTTTGTCTTTTCAAAGACAAAGAAAATACCCTCCAAATACGATCACAAGTGGTCACAGGAGACGCATTTAAGTCATCAGGTATAAACAGCGTTGTGTCTTACCTGACCACATGTGATCGGATCACCCGAGATGCATCTTAATGATGAGAGTGAGTAAATGTTGAGAGTATTTTCATTTTTGGGCAAACTAACCCATTAATGTGCTAATTGTGACATCATCTCCATGACATTTTTAGTACTAACTATTTTTGCACCTTAGTTTTTATAAATGGTCTGAATATATTATGTAGGAAACTCTATGTTGTGAGCATTAGAGTATGTTTACATAGTATATCAAACTCTTATTTCAAATACAAAAAAAATTATAAACCCCCTTTAACTCTCTTAATATGTAATACTAGCTCAGGTTTACTTTGTACATTCAGCTTTATTAATCACAGAGCAGATACAATGTCAACACTGAACAGCAGGATGAGATCTTCTAATAATCGTGTCTTTATTCCATTTTCTGTCCCTAATCACCTCTGCAAAGGCATCACAGAGTGATGACAAATGTGCATCAAGCAATCCTGCCAAGACAAAGACGCAACAGACAACAGACTTCCCTGGAGAAATATCTTGTCCAAATGTTGGTCCAAGTATTGGCTGGCACTGATACTAGAGATAGATTGGGATCCTCATTACCGTTCCCTGTGGCAGATTTGTCTCCTGAGGAGATCCAATTGGTTAGCCATTAGCCCCTTGTGAGTGTCGCCCCCTCCGTCCCCTAAAATCCCTTGCAAACACAGCCCGGGACCCCACACAGAGGGCCCAGATAAGAGGCTTGCCTGCCGGATGGACCCCAAATCTGACGTGTCCTCCACTGACTCAAATCGCACCATGGAGATTAAGCATAAATGCCACACTTATGCCTAATTTATATTTTGGAAGATGCCTAACTTTAATCTCCTAAAAGAACTAAAGCACCCTAGGTAAACAAAGCCTACATTTACACTATGTGTGGCGTTGTTTTAAAATTGACTTGTTTAGGAAAATAAATAAAAAAGAATGTCATGTCCAAGCCACACCCATGATTAGTTTTAACCCATCAATCAACCAGTCATAAACCAGCACCATAGTAGAACTAACTAAACATAGCTTCCGTTTGTGCTGCACAGTGTGTTGTTCAAGAAAATACATTTGAAAAGATTGTTAAATTCAAACCACACCGACAATAAGATTTAACCAATCATCAATGCTCTTTGACTAGCTGTGTTCTTCTGGGTCAAAAATGTCAGGGGTGTGCGCAAATGTAAACAATCATGGATAAGCCACACATATTGGATAAGCCAGTAAGAATGCTGGTAAAGATGTTTATATGCAATGCAAAATTTGGCAATGTGCAACAATCTAATCTTTATTGTGAAGTGAAGTTTATGACCTTACCCTGATAAAGGAAAGCCATTTCAGGCATTTATGAAGCATAATCGATGTGGGAATGTGCATGTAAATGTGCTCATTGATGACCAAATTGATATGAGAGTGGGCAATCCATTAACAGTCCAGTATTCTCCATTCACTCATTATTGTTCCCTGTTGCAGGTAATTGATTTTATTAATCAGCGCTAATCAGGAACACGCTCCTTAACAGGCGAGAATCAAGTGGGCTTGCGCAGGTGGAGAGACTCCAGCAGTACGCTGTTGAGTTGTTAATGATCAGAAGTCCTTTAATAAACACTTACACGCTGGACACGCAAGGGAGGGTGAACCTGCTAATTGATAGCAAGGGTGTGGAATCTGGGTGACAGAGAGCGCAAACAATTTCCAGCAATAAGGCTCCAAAATGAACCTTTTGCTACAGCTGCGAATGGCAAGCAGATCAAGAAATTGTAGAAGCCATAAATCTGTTACGAGCCATGAAACTTTTGTTTTACACATTTGCATGGTTATTTTGATTCTCATATTTTTGTTTTAGTAGCTTAATGTGAGGAATATGGGCATAGGCAGATGTGTTGTCACATGGAGTTCTTCTGATGTTCTTCATAACTTGTGATGATAAAACTTCCATAAAGTTGTTAGAAGACATGCGAGTTGAGATAACCATCTTTAGCCGATGGTTTGACTGACTTTGATTTGTCGCTTGCTTAGCTTACGTTAGAACTGGACAGTTTATCGTTGTTACATTTAGACCTATACCAAGTTATGTTGCAGTACTTAAAAAAGTTACTAGCCAGATGGTAAAGAAACATTGTGTTTACTCACCAAAGCAAATTTTACTTGCATTTGGCACTTACCCATTGTTAATTTTGGACTCCCGTCTTCTGTATTAATGCCCTTTTATTGTGATATAGATGCAACTACGCTAAACCTTTGAGCTTGGCCATTCGAATAAAAACCGTCTCAAAACAGTGGTGTAAAACAGCATTTACCAACAACATCTCTGCTTCTTTTGACAGATAGAAATGCTAAACCTGTTTTTAAATAGCTGTTAAGCTATGCTGAAAATACGTCACGCTACGCCGTTTTAATCCCATTTAGTTTTCTCTTAAATAAACTCACAGCAGGATGTAACTTTTATCACTTCACTCACATTTCTCTGAATGCAGTTGTTACACTCTGCACTCCAAGCTTTCTGTCACGAGAATGTAAAGCTTACAGAGCCATTACACTCAACAGAAAGCTTAAAAATATGAAGAACTTACAGATCTCTGTGAATTAAAGTCAAGGTGATAGCGAGCCAATTGGTAACTGTAGTCAATGAAAAGTTTCAAGCTGAATAATTTATACTACAAATGCCTTTGCCAAAAGGTGGTAGGTTTAGAACAGGTGGGGCAAGTATTATTTTCACCCGAACTCAAGTCTCAAGTGCTTGTTTATTTTGCCGTTTTTGTTTACAGTGGTTGTTTGGTTTGGCTGTGTTTTATAGCAATGAGTTGTATGTGTGCAAACAAAGATTGTCACATTTTTTAGAAGCAATACAGAGATAAATGTGATGTTTTTTCTGTATCCAGATTGATCTACGAAAGATGACACATAAACACACAAAGGGTGAATCTCACGAAAACTGTCTAGCAATGTTTATTTTATGTTTATCCTCAAAATGAAAAGAAAACGAAGCTTGTTTTAGGACCGTTAGAATGTTTTTAAATTATAACAACTCTGCACATTTATTCCCCCTTCACACAATTCTCTGTAGAAAATGTTTACAAAATAATAATAGTGATGTGTTATTTAAATAGTGAAGTACATTTTTTATGTTGTATAATTCTAAGTATACATCTTGGTATTATGCATTGTACTGAATTACATTGCTAATTATTTTAATCATTTCAAAAAATACTGTGACCAAACAGGGTGATTTTAATACAGTAAAACAAATAACTAAATGGGGATATGTATATATATATATATATATATATATATATATAAAGAATGAGTGTTTCAAAACTTTTGACCGGTATTGTGTAATATTATGTCATCTAAATATATAATATATTAATATATATAAATAATTTGGGGTGAAATATGACCCGTACATATGGGAATCATCCATCCAATCATCCAAATATAGCCAATATTCCCAGAAATAGCCAATGAAGCTTCAGGTGTAAAACAAAAATCTTGTTGCATTTATTTTCACCACCAAGAATTACCCATCAAACACAATATTCACCACTTCAAACACCAACGCCACAAATCTGCCTCTGCCAAACACTTAAACGTATATGAGCTTTACCAGGTCACTGTTGACGCTTTTATTAGTTTGCTTTTAAGACACTCTCACAGTCAGGCATCTTTTCTTATTACGTTAGTGCCATTTTGATTTCACCTAAATGAGACACGCTGAATGAAAGTTACTCTAATCAGAGGTCAGATTTTATTGCTTTGCCCTCGATCATGAGGGTTTTATGACTGAATGTGGGCTTGTGAATAGCTGAGGGATGTTAGTTTATCTTTGTTGGGAGTTTTGATAGAGTGCTTGCTCAGCAGTGAAGGCATTAGACTCATTATTGTGCCACTCCTATCAGGAGATGAGACTTCAGAGTTACTGCAGAAAATACAATATTCAACCCCTTGCAGTGGGTTCTTATTTATCACAAGTGTGCAACTGACAGAATAGGATTTCTGCATGGATAACATGTTTGTGGACATTTGCGCTGCTTTACAACTTTTCTGCGGTCGTTATTTTTAAGATGTCTTGTTGATCAATGTGAACTATTGTTAAATTCATTGTAACTGGTTTCATTGTGTAGCTTAGTGCTACGACACTTTGGAAAGATTTGTGGCCACAAAGCAGGAACCCTTCAAACAGCATATCTAGAAAATATATAAAATATGTAACTAGAAATATATCTTGTTTGATACTAGGGCTGCATGATTTGGACAAAAAGTCATATTGCAATTATTTAGAAAATTATAGTGATTATGATTTGAACTGTGATATGGTAAACCAAAAACTAGTTGCTAAATGTTTGACCATGAGCTACTGCTAATGAAAAGACTTAGGCTACTCTTCAAGAAATCTTTAAGAGTTCACAATAGCTGCATAGTGTGCTCTTCATTTTAATATAACCTTCTCTGTCCACAAATACCTTTTGTCATGGGGTTTATATTTTGTATATTAACTACTTTTAGCAGAAAAACATATTTGGAATGATGTCAAAGTGAAATTAAAGAGAATCTGGAGCACTTTAACCCTCTGGCGTCTGAGGTTGTTTTGAGCCCTGGAGAAGTTTTCACATGCCTTGACATTTGTGCTTTTTTCAGTTGCTTCAAAACACATTAATGGCTAAAGTCTGATAACACTGTATTCAGCACAAACTGGGCTACAATAATATGTGAGCAACATGTGTTTACATGTTTGTATTTTTGAGAATATAACATTTATGCGTGGTTTTTGAAAAAATAAAAATTTTAAGTTATTGAAATAAGGCCATATAACACATACTCAGCATTTGTCCAGAAGACTTTTGAGAACTGGATCTTGTAGACTAGAGTTTTTGCTACAAAATGATGTGAAAACCATCCTGATCACTCATTCATACAAAACAATATAGTAATTGAACTTTTGTAAGACACTTTTAGTGTTAGAAAGGTAATATGCGAGGAGGCGTAAACTATCATGAATATTGATGTATTTCACACCTGAGGAGACAAAGACCCCTCCCCTGGGCCCATCAATGAGGAATGTGACAGAAAGACTTAATGATCAAAATCAAGTTAAGTTAAAATAAGTAATCTGACTATACATTTTCTTTACATAAAGACTTTACTTAATTTTAGACCTACTCAACCATTTAAAAAAAGTCTCTTCTGCTCACCAAGACTGCATTTATGTGATCCTAAATACAGTAAAAACAATGATATTGTGAACTCTTTTTACAATTTAAAAGAACAGTTTTCTATTTGACTATATTGTAAAATGCTATTTGTGATCAAAGCTAAATTTTCAGCATCATTACGGCAGTCTTTAGAAATTTCAGATATCATTATAATATGCAGATTTTCTAATATGGGCATATTTAAAGTGCATTTTACTAATTTAACATGAACAGATATTTGCAAGCACAAGCTTTGTTGATGATAATGATTAGAATGTGTAATGCGCTAATATTATACAAACAGAACAGAGCTGCACACAAACTTTGAAGCGAGCTAACTTTTTATTAATTTAATTACATAACAGCCCTTTGTATTATAATATCACACAGGGCGATTTCGATTTTATTTCGATTAATTGTGCAGCCCTATTAAAAACCTAAAAAAAGAAGAATTAACTACATGTTTTAAATATTTGTGGCATTTTGGTCACTTTCATTGGCATTTTAGCCCTAAGCCCACTGCTATTCCAGCCACATGTTGAGTAGCACTTGTGTTGCATGTAGTCAGTTTTCACATATAGCATTAAAAAACACTCCTTCCGAGTTGTATATATCTTCGCCTTCAATTTGTCAGCAACTTCTTTGTTATTACCGGGCGGATGTGAGTGCATTTCCCCTGCTCATTTCCCTCTGTGCCAGCAGTAATCAGACTGTTGTGTCTAAGTGAGCCTCTCTCTCTCACACTGCACCTCAGTAATGTGCCGCATTCAAAATCTCGAGTCATTGCAGCACAGCCTGCTCTGTTACTGCGGCCGTGCCTGTGTGCCATTTCTGTCCAGAGCTGTGGCACTTACCAGCCCTCTCGTGCTTGACAGTCGTCGTCAGATGCCAAAACAAAGATTTCCGTCATAACTGAACTTGCTAAGCCATTGTTGTTTATAAAATCAGATGGCTAATTTATGTCCTCCACATCCAGTTACCTGTGAGACTGTGGCAACATGTGAATTTGCATCCGTACCATATACAGATACAAATGCAAACATTGCACAAACAAAGGGGTCTGATGGTATCAAGATGCAATGTTATGATGTGTCAATTTTGCAGTGCTTTTTTGCTACATGTTTACACAAATGCAAATTGAATGCAATGTACATTTTTACGCGAGTCATTGAGTTTTACCCACGCTTTCTCCCTCACCAACACTTTCGAACAGATGAGTTAGGGGCTGATTGATATCAGAAAGGCAGAAGGATTGATATCAGAGGCCAAAGGGATGAGCCGACATCCATCCACCTTTGCACACCATACAGCCTAGCACAGAACCCTAAGCAGCTTCCTCATTAGCTCACTGCAGGGGTCCAGGGCCTCCTGCAGCTCTTTGCATCCTCAGACAGAGTAATCCTTTAGTCTTATTTCATATCTCCAAGACTGCCATATGACCTCCACTATCCTTGTCTGTTTATCTGTGTATTTTATCATAAAGTATATATTTTTTGTCTTATTTTCCAGTAAAAATGTCTTAACATCCTTAAAACAATATATAATTTTTTAAAAACAAAATTGTGTAAGATATTAAGATCTTCAGATAATATGCAAAACCATTCAAAAGTTTGGGGTCACTTGACTGAAATGTTTCTCATGATCTTAAAAACCTTTTGATCTGAAGGCATGTGCTTAAATGTTTGAAATTAGTTTTGTAGAAAAAATATAATTGTGCCAACAAATTAATTGATTTAATTACAAAACAAAAAAAAATTGAACCGAATAATAAATAAAAGCAGCCAATAAGTGCCCAGCATATAGATGATATAGATGAAAAAATGTCAAGAGTACATTTCTGCAAAATCTAGGCAAAGTGTGGCCACTTTGAAGATGCTAAAATATAACATAGTTTTTATTTATTTTGGATTTGTTTTTTATTTCCAGTTCCATTTCTGTTCTTCCATAGAGTTGATGACTTTACTATTATTCTAAAATGTAGTGAAAAAAATTTAATAAAGAATTAGTAAATGACCCCAAACTTTTGAACGTCAGTGTATCTCGTGTTAAATGTTCTTTTCTTACCCCATTAGCAATTGTTTTTTAATATTGTTTTAAGGTGTATATTTCATTTAATTTATCCTTAGAAGAAGTGAAGAAAAAATATTGTCCAATGATCTAAGAAAAATAAACTTAATTCAAGTTTTTTTAAAGTCTTAATATTTAATGCACCCTTACAAAAAATACTGTGTTCCGTTAAACCTCTGTGGCAAACTTCTGGTAAACATCGGCAGACATTTGCAGTGAATACCATCAAATAAATGGATTTTGCAAGGGCAGTTTCGCCTCTCAATTAAATGTATCTAGTTTTAGGAATTTTTCGACGTTTTATCTGAAAAGAAGACAAAATTACTAATTAAGAATTTTTTTTTAAGTTGTAGTGACAATTAAGGCAAATTATTGAGATGTAAAGCTGGTGTTTAGCAGCTGTTGACACTATCAGTGTGTCTGTCTATGAGATGTAGATTTTGGCTTCCAGAGAGTGTTCCAGAGGTGTGTGTTTGTTTTGTCCTTGAATGTCGAATGACCATCACAGTGCAGGGTAAGGTTAAGTGTTGGTAACTGTAGGTGTGTGTGTGTTGGTTGTACTGTATAACTGGAATTGTTTGTTTGTGTGTGTTTGTAGAGTGCAGCAGCAGCTCCAAGTCCTGTCCTTGGAAACATGCCCCCAGGAGATGGCATGCCAGTCGGCCCTGTCCCTCCAGGCTTCTTTCAGGTACACACACACACACACACACACACACACACTGCATAGCTATGGTGAGCTATGGAATTGCAACAGACTTCAGGCCGAAACACACTCTGCGCAAACATGTGAATGCAGATGCTACTTGCTACCCAAACTCTATTTTGTGCATTCGTTTAGTTCCAAAACGTATCAGACTGCAATTCATAACAACGCAAGTGTGCACTGCATTCTCAGCATTGACGCAAGGTGTGCTATAGAGAACATTAATGTGAACTGTCTGCTTACTCTTGAGTTTTCTGTTTCAACTTAACTACTGTCATGGCGGCGCAACAGTTTGAAGAGATAATTGCTGAGCAAGTAAAGTTGATGCCCCACTAGCCGATTTTTCCAGTGATTTTTATGTGTGAGCTTCGGAAACAAAATCGGCGGCCAGGTGGAGGAACACAAAGCACGCATTTGCATCTGTCAGTGGGAGGTCATTAATACGTTGACCGCCAGGACTCCCTGCGGAGTTACTGGTTTCCAAAACGGAAAAAAACGCATTTGGCTTGCTTGAAAAAAATCGTTCTGTTGCCGAGGCTGGGTCTTGTGTTCTGTTAAGTGACCAATGAGCTGCTTCTTTTACTGAAGATCTAACAAGATGTAAAGGCGATCTGAACATTTCATTGCGCACAGTTGGACATCATCACAAACGCTGATTATAATCCAAGGTGATTCTGTCACCAAGCATTTTTCCTGCCTTTTCTACACTAAAATGACTTCAGAAAGCACAACAGTCTTTTTTTATTGAACTTTATTTCTTACTCAATGAAAACCACATATGGACATATGCGTTCAGTGGCAAGCTTCAATGGGATAAATGCACAATCATGCACTTTCACAAGGTAATGTTACTCCATGAATTGCATCCTGAGGGTGTTTTCAGACATTGGCTCATTTGGAGCATTTGTTTCTGAACCTGGTGCATTTTTTCCCTTGGTTCGGTTCCTATAGCCATATATAAACACGGCACTCACAATAAGATCCCCACCAAAACAGTCGGTCTGAGAAGAATTCTGTAGGTCAGCTTGTCACTAATTCATCATCAAATCAAGGATATAGCCTTTTGGTGGCTATATAAGATGTAGATCTTTACGATCGCTTCTCGCTTTTGGATAGTGGCAGAAAAGACACAGGTAGAAAAGTGGCTTTACTCTTTCTGTGTATGTGTGTGCATGTGTGTGTGTTAATGTGAGAATAGCTACTTTTCAATGTAAAAATTATGTTAAAGCAACTAATAACAGATAAAAATAACCACAATGGAAATGTTACAGTTTTTGACTATTTTTATTTTAAATATAACATTGCGAACGGAACCAATGAAAACAATGCAACATTGTAACTATTTTATCCCTGGTTTCAGAACAAATCAAGCAAACTACAGGTCTAAAAACACCCTAAATCAATATATTACAATTGTTTATGTTATGTTTATGCTAGAATAGGTCCCCTTTAAGGTAATGTCAATATATCCAGAGCAACTTACCTGAACAATAACACATCCAGTTTAATGGCACAGAAGTTTGAAGGTAACTCTATCTATATATGAGGACTGAGGTTTATTACAGCCAAGGTAATGCAAGAACTGGACAGCAAGTTGACATCTGCATGTGTGTATTTGAGCAAAGTATTCTCGCCTTAGGCCAGTTTTACAGCTTGCCTAAAGGCAGTATGGTTGTATGCTGTTCTGAGTAACCATTAAGCATAGAGAAAATAGATTTTATGGAAAAAATAAAACAAAAAACAGAAACAATGTCCAGCAGTGTGACACGTTATACACCCCTAAAGCTATTCAAACTAAATTCTCAAATTTTTGTTGAATTATTATACATGCATGGTCTCATATTAATTGAGAGGCTACATAGAATATATGTGCTTTTAGAAATTTATTAGTCACACCACGGGACTAAACAAACTTCAAAAAGTGAATAAAAATGTTCCAATTTATTATTACTCAATTATTTATATAAGTTTTAACCTAAAAATGGGCAACTATTATTTGGCAACTCCCCATTGAAACATGATAGGAGAGGAGCTTGCTTAATTAAATACGAGTCATAAGCTTGCCTTGAAAAAAAAATTCTTCTGGTGGTTTGCATGGAAGTCAAATTGTATTTTGACTCAGAGCGACTGAAAATAACATCACTTCACCCAACTCTCTTCACTTACACATAGAACTTTGACTTACCTGGATCTTGATCATATCTTACTTCAGATTTTAGGATGAAATCTGGCTTTGAAGTCTCTTAATACTAGCCATGAGCCGTAACAGTGGCTCATATTCAAATCCCTCAGACATTAACACGGAAAGAGTAGATGCTTCTATAAACAGCACACCTGTGGCTTAGAGATTGATGGCTTAACGCAGGGCTATTCAACTTCATCGACAAGTATAATATATAATCGCGAACATATCAATTCAAAACTCTATATTTCTAAATTGGCAACATTGTTTTCTGTCCATTTGATCTTAAATTAAATGATCCGTCAAACATCATAATCTCTCTATCGCTTGATTTGACCCCTACTTTTTTTTCTACAATGCTTACAGGGGTAGCTCAGGGTCCTTGAAGTGCTTAAAGTGCGGCCATTTCTTCAGTGTAATGTGTGTCCATTAAAGATGACATCCATACTCTCCACTTTCATTGAGTATTGTGTCTTTAATATCCTTTCTGTTCTTTACAGTCAGATCAAAAAGTCAAAAGAAATATGAATTTTAATCACACATAGCACAGATGTGCTAAAAAACTGAGACTTCTCTCTCGTTAATGACCGTGTGCGTCTGTGAGATGCACATTAATCTCTGAAAGTGACAGTACCGTTTCAGAGCTTGTTATACAAATGAATGTCAACTCAATGTTATTACTTGTAAATTGTACAAATTATTTGAAACAGTGACAGCTCATATTATTATATATACAATTTAAAGATATAATATTAATTGATAGAATATAGGATTTTTATATTTAAAAAAAAAAGGTAAACGTGATTAATAATAATGATGACAAACAAATAAAAAATAAAAAAAATATACATTTTTACATACTTTTTCAGGACATGTTCTGTTCGGATCTATTGCTTGTTCTACACCTGATCAGCCTGAACTATTTTTGAAGGCATATTTGTGTTTGATCTTTTATGATAGATAAAAGGTATATATGAATCACTTGTTATTTACTTTGAGCATTTATATTGTGTATCAAATAACTTTATTTTGACGAGTAATTGTGATCATTTTGCTCCAACGTTTAAAAAACAATTTACAAAATTTGATGTCATAAGTAATATCGAATCATAAACCTCATATCGTACATCGAACCAAATAAAAATTCTAAAAACAAAAACCCAAGTAACTTGAGAGAATTATATATTTTTTAAATAAATTAAAAAGTGCTTTTAAATTTGGTCCATAACAGAGAGTGTAGATCTGACAGATACAAAACATTTTATTAAATGATAACAGTGAACTTTGCGAAAGATGCAAAGATTTAAACGTTTGAATTTCTAAAACTTAAATTCTTGACCAAATGAATGAATAGAACTTTAAAAAAATGTATTTAACTCACACTTGTCAGTCGTCCATGATTTTAGTTCTTCAAATATGTAGTATGTAAGATTCAGAAACCCTTGTTATTAATGACACCTGTGGCCGTTAAGTGAACTGCAGCCAGCTACCTGTTGCTTGTGCTCGCGCTTGTGCACACAATCCATAGGGATGCGAGCATCAGCCAAAACAATGACGTAATGTACAAAGAGACTGAACGTCATTCACTGGCATCATGCTGACAGATAAGTTAGCATAATTAAAATTACATCGATTTTGAGACTAATCTTAAACTACTTATCAGCTAACATAGCATACTGATACTCACACATACAGCTACATACTACCGAACTATACTAGACAGTTTACTGTTGCACTGCACTGTTATGTTGCACTATTGTATGTTTTGTATGTCACATGTTGTACTGCGATCAAGAAACCAGCATATTTGCTTAAATTTATCCTGTATACCTGACTTTTAGTATAAAGAATATTCATTTGAAATTTTTTGAAAGTTACGAAGCAAGGTAGCTTGCAATTCATCAGCGTTAGCAGGCAAGATCAAGTTAGCTAAAATGACACAGATCAATGCTTATGGAACTATATTTCACATGCTTTGCAGTTATGTAAGCTTACCTGTCCAATAAGAAGAATACCAATTCAGGGTCAGTTTACGAATGTCCCTCCATGAATCAAATGCACTGCAGATGTTCACTTCATTTTTCACTCAGCCACAATCACATTCCCACTTAGCCAGACGGTATCCAGTAGATAAATGTTTTGTTTTTGTTTTTATTGGCTTACTCCAAATTTGTGTAGGAGTCGGTGTTGTGCTGGATTCCATCTCTTAAGATAATGTTACCCAGTGTTGCAGACTGTTTGTTGTTGCTGTTGAATAGCGGAAGAGAAGCACTGAGGCAAGGCTCTCGGGAGCGCACATAAACGTCACATCCTTTCGATTTTCCCAGCAAAAGCGACCCTCTCCCTTCACATGAAAATCAGTCTACAGGCTTTAATAGGCAACCTAGGAAGTCTGGGAAGGGCTCATTTTTTAAGTTGCGTTACAAGGCGTTCACGCATTGGCAAAAAAAAGGCCTTTAATCTTCCCATTCCATCAAAATGACAGATAATTATTATTTGTTTTGCAACCCCTGGAAGCATCTATAAAAAACGTGACACTGTAAGTCCATCTAGTGCAAGTTTACAAAGGAAAATAATTGAAAAACAGAGTAAACATATGCAAAACACTACAATACAACTGACAACCTCACACAGGCCACTGAAAATTTCAAATGGCTCGGCTTAATGGGTGATTCTGAATGAATATTCTGCCATTCATTCTCATGAATGCGATCATGAAAGACAGCTACAGAAATTGAATTCACTGTATTATGTGATGATTTTTTTCATATCCGTCAAACACACTCTAAGTGAATAATTTCTTCTTACAAGTGCATGACCTTTGATCTGCATCACTGAGGTCAGATGGAGAATATTTGATTTGTCCAGCAGCTGGCACCAGTTCAGCCACTTGCTTAATGTGGTGACTATTGTCCATGTGAAGTGAAGCATGGCATTAATCCATCATCAGTTAATCAGTTTTAATTTAATCAGCTGTTCGTGGCCTTGAATCACCTGTTTTTGACAGGAGGATAAATGTGATGCTTTGGCCCAGATGCACTCGTACTTGAAGGAAAAGGAAGCATTACCCTAGAGTATATATTTACCAGCAATATTTTTTTTTAACGGTAAACCTGTGTTGACATACGAGATATTGCTTTAGAGGAAGTGTTCTTATGTGTCATATCATCCTTTTCGTGTTATGAAGTGCTTATAAATCAGATGTCTTTGTACGTATCATCCCATTCTAAGGATACGTGGCATTTGACACCCGGTGGGTTGTAATTGGGTTGATTAAGAGCGACAGAGATCCAGCAGACTGACTGACTGAAGCAGATCTCCAAACTTGTGTTTAGGGGGTTTCATGAATCCCCTGCAGATCACTAATGGTGCTCATCTAATAGAACGATAAACTAAGAAGATCAAATCTTCCCTCAAGTGGCTCAACAGAAGCTCATCTGCCCCCCGTGGTGTCAGGCTGGAACAGTCTGTCTTGGTTGTCATGATATATAATTTTATTCCTTGTTTGAATTAGCATGATTGTTGTACATTTTTGCATATTAAAAGTATAGTTAACCCCAAAATGTCGCTCCAACCTGTTTGACTGGTTTTCTTCTGTGTAACACAAACAGAAATGTTTTGGAGAATATAGCAGCCACTCTTTTTTCATACAACAAAAGTAGACAGTGACAAGTGACTGTAAAAATGACAAAAAAACTATTAAAGTATCATAAAAGTAGTCTACATGACTTGTGAACTATATATACTGTCTTCTGAAGCTATATGACAACTTCATGTGAAGAAAAGACTGAAATTGAATTCATTATTTGTTGAAAATCTTCCCCACCGCAAGAGGGCTCAAATCTTATTCACCCTCGCCTTTAATTCAACTATGCCATGTCAAGTAACTTCTCGCCAGGTTTGATGCCAGTGATCACACAAATTTTGTATAGGAGGAATGCATAAAATGTGTGCTGATACCAATATATGATCTGCCGATACCGATAGTTTGGTGGTTGCTGCTTTTTATGCTAGTTTGGTTCAAGTCACTGATAACTGATCACACATCATTGAAAGAAATTCGATTTTGACATTTTTAGACAGACATTTTCTTTCGAACACAGCACTAGTTTGTCTAGCCATCTGACATGTTTTTCTGTGTACTGTGTACTTTACTGTGTAAAAAACAGCACCAAAACTTAAAAAAAAAAAACTCATTTCTAGACAGGCCCCATTTCCAGCAGCCATCACTCCCAACACCTTATCCTTGAGTAATCGTGCTAAATTGCTAATTTGGTACTAGAAAATCTCTTACCATTATATCAAACACAGCTGAAAGCTATTTGGTTCATTAAATGAAGCTTAACATTGTCTTTGTGTTTGTTTTTGAGTTGCCACAGTATGCAATAGACTGACATGTCTTAAGGTCATTATTAGGTCAAAAATGGCAAAAAACAAACTGCTTTCTCTAGAAATGCATAAATCAATCATAATTTTGAGGTATGAAGGCTATACAATGCTTGAAATTGCCAAAAATCTGAAGATTTCATACAAAGGTGTACACTACTGTCTTCAAAGACAAAGGACAACTGGCTCTAACAGGGACAGAAAGAGATGTGGAAGACCAGATGTACAACTAAACAAGAGGATAAGTACATCAGAGTCTCTAGTTTGAGAAATAGACGCCTCACATGTCCTCCGTTGACAGCTTCATTGAATTCTAGGCAGTAGACATTGTGCAATATATATCCTTTTGAACACATAAGAATATATATTGCACAATGTCTACAGTGATATTTTTCATTATGGGCTTTCAAGCTTAAACAGCCCTCTTCATAGCAAGTAAATCACACGCATATGCGACAAAATTTCACGCTATGCGACTAAAATATGTATTTTATTAGCCGCTGGTGAGTAAATATTCTGATTTTACTCGCCAGAGCTTGAGTTTTGTAGTGACGAAGAGAACTTGAGAGCTGCAGGAGGAAAAAAAGTCATACAGTTTTAGAAAGAAATTAGGGTGACTGAAAAGATGACAATATTTTGTTATTGGGAGAACTGTTTCTTTTAAGTATTTGTATGTTGGCCATGTGGCAGCAGTGTAATGTATATAATCATGCAGCATGTAGCATTCTCTACACACTCTAGAGACTGTTGTGTGTGAAAATCCCAGGAGATCAACAGTTACAGAAATATGCAAACGAGTCCATCTGGCACCAACAATCATGCCATTGTCAAAATCACTGAGATCACATTTTTCCCCATTCTGATGGTTGATGTAAACATTAACTCAAGCTCCTGACCCATTTCTGCATGATTTGATGCACTGCACTGCTGCCACAGGATTGGCTGATTAGATAATTAGTGAAGTGCTGTAGGGTTTCAGACCAACAGAAGAGCTCTTGGACCACACATTCATGGAGTGAGGTAGATAATGTTGAAACCGAGATGAATGCCAGGGGAATGAGGGTAGAAGAGCAACGGATGCATTATTAAAGGAGCTGCATCCGCATTCCGCTACATTCTAGCCTCCCATTTAAAATTTTCTCTCAACTCCCACTCTCCTCTCTAAGAACACTGAGGCGTGTCATTTCTCACTCAGAGATGCTATTGTCCCCTGAGACGTCCTGTCCTGCCCTTAAAATGTGTTCTCAGAGCAACACCTGATTCCCATCTGGCCCTTGCCCTCCAGTGCCCCATGGCTGATGGCATGACCTGAAGTTACTTATTCTCTTGGAAAAAGGATGTGCATCTCTATAGAGTGCAACAGTCTGATTGTAACAATTATTAATGATAACTTATTAACCTTTAAACACTGTGAGCTCATAGGATGGTATATGCTTCTGTTAAAGCCATCAGTCATTATATAGCAGAATTCCTGTTGAAGAACTACACTACGCATAATCCTGAAGAGAAACGCTCCACCAATCTGAGAATCGCTGCAAACAAAGTGCAACAAAATTGCTCTGCAGCGACCACCCACTCCCAAGACTCACTGTGAATTTGATATTTTTTCATTGTTTTATTTTAATTACGTCATTCACAAGGCTTCATGGGATTGTAGTTAATTCCCTCATTAAAGACATGCACAATTTGTACCTTTTGTCTTTTTGTCTGATTTTAAAATACTTTGCTTAAAATCAAAGTTTGTAATGTTGTGATTCACCTTGGAGCTGGTTGGTTTGGTTCATGGCATATTACTATTTTATGAAGGATTTAATAATAATAATTCCTGGATTATTTGAAAAAAGCATGTGAAAAATACTTCCGGAACCAAAATGACTGAAAAACTGGGCAGGCACTGTTGTGTTCTTTTAAAGATGGAATCATGTTTATTTGCTGATTTCTTTTTAGATTTAAATGCACAAAAAAAAAGCTTAAATGTATATTAATTGTAGTAGCGTGTAGCTTCTCTAACTGCATTTAAAAGAATTGGTTGACTGTAGTTTAAAGGGGTTATAATTGATTTTAGGCCTTTTGCTATTTCCGCCAAATTTAGCCTCTGAATTACACCATTGCTGTCTATTCACGGACCCATATGTCCTCTTATCCAAAATCCTGCCTTCGAATTAAACCCAGATGTGCAAACTGATTGACAGACAGAGAGTGTTTTTGATTGGCTTAAAAGTGTAAGCCATTCCCCTTACTCTTATTGCTATTTAGAGAGTCTAGGGCTGTCACAGTGAAAGGTGTGATTTTTCAGGACACCTAGTGTTTCAGTGAAATCTGTCAGGTAGTACAGATATTTCAAGTTTAATATTCCATAAAAATCACTTTTACAACTCCTTTTAAAGACACTAAATCGATAGTAGCTTATAGCTTACAAACAACAGCTTGAAAGTAGCTTCTCTGCCATGAAGTCAAATGAGGACAAGTCCTTGTGCTAGCCTTTAATCTTTGAGCTCAGACTGTATGAAGAAATCAAGTGAATGCAGGCTGCTCTGTGAGCATTTACAACAATTCTGCTCGTAAGATGTCTGAACAGGCGGGTGGGTGGAATTTTCGGTAATTCAGGCAGATGGTTTGTCGTCAGGTTTTCTGCGGATGCTCTATGGCTTGTGTTCTACTGCAACAGAGCAGAGTTTTAGCACTATTCTGAGATCTTGTGAGCTGTCTCAAATGTGACACAAATTCTGTCATCAGCACATCTAGTCATTCTTAAATCCAACATGGTGGACTAACTGAGAAAAATACTATAGTTATGTACTCATAATTCATTCAATACCTTAAACTGTTGTTAAATATAGTTTTAAAAACGCTGTGGGTTCCCCGCTTTGTGCCTGAGTTTTAACGTCTGTTTAGTGACATGTATTAACCAATTTTGAGTGAGTCGTTCGAAGCACTGTTTGTATGGCTCGCAGATTTGCTGCATGTGTTGAGCATTACAGATTGGTCACTTACTATATGATGTTCCATCTCTGTTAGGATGCTCACTAGTAAGGCTACTCACTAGTTTTTGAATCTAAGAAACACTTGATTCATAAACTCTGCAGTGGGCACAGGCTTACCAAAACTGGACAGTTAAAGATTGTAAAAACATAGCCTGGTCTGATGAATCTTGAGTTCTGCTGAGGTACACAAATGGTAGGCCATTTCAGCCTCAGCTTCTTGGCTGACAGGAGTGGAACCCGACATTGTCTTCTGCTGTTGTAGCCATTCACCTCAAGGTTCGACGTGTTGTGCACTCTGAGATGGTATTCTGCTCACTACAATTATACAGAGGGTTTTTTGAGTCACCATAGCCTTTCTGTCAACTCGAACCAGTCTGGCCATTCTCCGTTGGCTTCTTTCATCAACAATGCATTTCTGTATGCAGAACTGCCACTCACTGGATGTGTTTTGTTTCTGAGTAAATTCTAGGCGATAAATCCCAGGAGATCAGCAGTTACAGAAATACTCAAACCAGCCCGTCTGGCACCAAAAATCATGCACGGAGGAAATCACTGAGATAATTTTTCCCCCCATTCTGATGGTTGAGATTAACTGAAGCTCCTGAACCATATCTGCATAATTGTATGCACTGCACTGCTGCCACATGATTGGTTGATTAGCTAATCGCATGAATAATTTGGTGTACAGGTGTATCTGTTAAAGTGTTTACTCTTGAGTGTGTGTATATATATATACAGTATATATACTGTGTGTGTGTGTGTGTGTGTGTGCGTGTGCGTGTGCCATACATTTTATGCAATATTTTTGTACAGCAGTGCTCTATTTTGAGACAAACCATAAGCATTGCAGTGTTGTTGCGGCTGAAGTGATGGAAAATACAAGCAGCGGATGCAATGCTGAGCCTGAATAAAAAGTTTTTGAATATTTTTTTTCCCCCTTTGTCATAGTGGTGAATCAGCCTCTGCCACAGTCATTGTCTGATTTCCAACAGACATCATTAGATCAAACAGAAATGTTTAGCTTAAGAGTGCCCCCCAAAGGCCTGAGAGATGGCTAGCACTGTCATTCAACTGCTTGTTTGGGGAAACAGACAAGAACAAAACTCTCTTGCTTTTGTGTGTTACTGTAGAGTTATTTCAGAATGAATATCTGCTGTCCTTCAAAACATAAATATGTTAAGATACAGTTGATGCTAGAGCTTTTCTTAGAACTAACTTAACTTTTCTGAGCCATTTTTGCTTTGACTTTTAATCAGCATGTCCGAAGGTGTTTTTTAGTTGATGAAATCAAATGTTATGCTTAAAAAGTGTACTTGTACTTCTTTTTTTTTTTTTTTTTTTTTTTTTTTTATAATAATAATAAATGCTGCTTGGTTTTGATATCTAATGACATTTATACATTTCAAAGTGTCTGAATAATTTTTGGGTTCTCTGTCTTTCTGCTCTTTTGTTATCAGTGATTGGTCTTTCTGGCCTAAATAAAGCATTATGCAAGAGTGTCCAGCACTTAATATTTCATGTGTGTAATTTGATGTTACTTGATAAGTGCATTTGCACAGAGGGAATAGATGGTACTGCGGTAGAGCTGGAGGCCTTACAGATCCTTGTAGTGCTGGGCATTACTCTATACTAAGAGTGTGAGATACTGCTCTTCCACCAGCCTAATGGAGATGATTCACTCAAGGGAAGCCTCAGCTCGCACGGAAGTTCTCGATTTTTATCTATCAGTGGTTGGAATGGATTTTATTTTCTGTCGCAAAAGCACTGATAAACCTGTAGACCAAAAAGCAAGTGTTAGATATGCAGGATATGTTGTGATAACATTGTTTCTTATATGTAGTTTTAGTGTTAGTTTAGAGTTAGGAAATTTCAATTTAACAGGCCCTAAAATAGTCTATTATTAAATAGGTTATAGAGTATATTTGTATGACTGCTTCAGTATCGGATCTTTTTTCATTTTTATTATCAGTGCTACAGTTAAATTATTGAGATTATTATTATTTTTATTATAATATTTTTTAAAGACGATTCTTGTCAATCATGCCTTAATATATGTTAGTAATTAAAAAATTCATTTTGTAAGATTTACTTTCTATTTTTACCATTAATAATAATAATATATATATATATATATATATATATATATATATATATATATATATATATATATAAAACAAATTTTTTTTTTATGAAATTGTCTAAATATGTAATTAGAAATAAAAGGTTATTTAATTTTGGCAATTTTATGTACATGTCATTTACTATAATATTAAATTGTGGGATATCACATATATTGGCATTGTATCTGTCAGCCACTCTGCTCTCTAGATATCACCATCGACCTTAAAAAAAAAAGCATATTGGTCGATTGCTAATTTTATTTTATCAAGTTTTGGATAAATAAAATTGTCCATAATCACATCAGTTATTGGCCTAAAAATAAATTTGCAACAACAATAATTATTGGCCATCTGTTTTGGCCCAAAGTTTTATACTTGTACATCTGATGTTCTCTATACTTTTATTTTCTGATGTTCGTCCACTTTGTTTCTTTGATAGGCAAACAAAAAAGCCCAAATGGATTAGTCAACAGAAACACAGAGGCACATACGAACACTCAAAATTCCAGGCTTAAGCCAGATCACCTTCTTTGTGCCTTTTTTTTTTTTTTTGGCCAAAACCTGTTAGAGAGATGAATGATTGTGTCATTGTGTTATTTTTAGAAAGCTTAAACCATGAATTATGCAGTGGACCGATATTAGATTAGATGAATGGCTTGTTCAGTTCTGTTCTGACTTTAAGTTATTAGACCTTTGCAGGTATTCATAAAGAAATATAGACTGGAGCCACTGGTCTGGGGTCTGAGTTTGTGATCTGCCAATCAAAAGTATGGACTCATTTGACTGAATCTCAGGGTTATTATACTTTTTTAATTTAAAGTTATTTTAAATAATTTTTATTTTAGTTTTGTTATTTTAAGTCTAATTATACTCTCACCTGCCACTTTATTAGATACACCTACACATCATCTTATTCATGCAATTATCTAATCAGCCAATCCTGTGGCAGCAGTGCAGTGCATCAAATCATGCAGAAATGGGTCAGGAGCTTGAGTTAATGTTTACATCAACCATCAGAATGGGGAAAAATGTGATCTCAGTGATTTTGACAATGGCATGATTGTTGGTGCCAGATGGACTCGTTTGCATATTTCTGTAACTGTTGATCTCCTGGGATTTTCACACACAACAGTCTCTAGAGTGTGTAGAGAATGCTACATGCTGCATGATTATATACATTACACTGCTGCCACACGATGGGCTGATTAGATAATCGCTTGAATAAGTAGATGTACAGGTGTACCTTATAAAGTGGCCATTGAGTGTATATTTGGATATACCAATAATATTTTATTTATAGATTTGTAACTATTTTAAAGTTGAATGACTTTACTGTTCTAAAACTTTGAAAATATTAATAAATAATGACTAGATGTTTTGATTGGTAGTCAGTGGTTCAGTAGACAGCTTTGGTTCTGATCTGTAACCTAAGGGCAGTAAACATTTACTGAAAATGTACTCTCTGTCGGCTTTACCTGTAAGGAGACCTTTCTGTTCATCTCATGAAATCCACAGACCTCACTCATCTATTATTAAAGAGGACAAATGCAGGCATCTCACCTCGGTCCATAATTAATCATGACCGTGAGGTGTCCAAGGCCACTGCGTGCATGTTAGACACAGCGCTGGGCAACTGAGCCAGGTCCCTAAGAGGATGTAACAACTGTCTCACACACAACAGAGTTACTGAGTTACTCGCAGCAGAGTGACAGACATAGTGGAGTTCTTTCTAGTGTAGATATACCATGGGAGAGTTTTCTTAGTTTACTATATGTACAGCTTATATTAATCATGGTCTATGTTAATTTATGAATACACTATTTTTTTTGTTAGTTCACAATTAATTACTTAATGTTAATTTTTCATGTTAAAAATGTACAGTATTAGTATCAGCAAATTAACATTTATCAAGATAAATAAGTAAACTATTGCATTAATTAATGTTAGCGTATTAAAGGTGCACTCAGTAACATTTTGTTCATGTCATCTTGGACTTACAGTGACATCTACTGGAGTGGATGCAGCATCATTCAATATCAATAGTTTTCCAACCAAACCTGGAGTCACAAGTTTGAATCCAGGGCATGCTGAGTGACTCCAGTCAGGCTTCCAAAGCAACCAATTGGCCTCGTTGCTGACACTGTTGAAATGTCCCTTATGTATTATGTAAGATAAAAACTAGGTATATGTACTCAAACCCTTTACTTTGACTTCCTTCATAAAAGATATGCACAAACACAAACAGAAATGTGGCAATCCAACTTATTAATTATGTTCAGAAATTCATCATGATCTTTCTCCACTTCTGCTTTCTCTTTGATGAACAATGAGCTTAATTTTCATGAGTGAATACTTCCAATTTTCACATCATAATGACTGACTCTCAGTGAAGCTCTAATTGACTAATTATTGATAGATTTTTATTGTCTGCTCCAACAAGATCAGCCCCTTGTCTGAGCTTTGATCTCTCAAATGAGACACTGAGCATAACCATCAAAACCAAAGGTTGGGGACCTCTGAACTTATCGATTATTTTAACCCTTTATTCATCTAAAGGCTGTCTTGCCCCACGCAACCACAAGTTTATCTGCACTTGAGCGTCCTTACCATTGATTGTAGCTTGCACACAGATGCTGCCAGTTCTACACCTTCTCCCATAGCTCAGTTTTTAAAGGGATAGTTCACCCAAAAATGAAAGTTCTCTCATCATTTATTTACCCTTGTGTCATTCCAAATTCATATGACTTTCTTCTGTGGAACAAAAAATAAGAAATTCTGAAGAATGTTCATTAGTGGTGGTCCAGCTTGAAAAAAGACAAAAATAAAACATAAAGGTTAATATCACTGTTCAATAATGTGGTTGATGGATTTTCAACGATAATGACTTGTTAGGACTCTGAGCACAATTCCTAAGACTTTGACAACCTTAGTCAGGATTTTTTCCCCCAATTGTTTTTAATCCTCTTTCGGCGTATATATAAAAAAATTGAACATAATTTTTTTTATACACACATTTTTCAAAGAGTTTTTTATGTCCACACAGGTGGACAGCATACATTTGGGTTGTGAAGAAATATGAAACTGAAGAAATATGGACTTAGTAAACCAATGAACAAAATTATATATTTTGCCTTTAAAACTAATGTATGACATATTTTAACATCTTCTTATACTGCTCAATGCAATGCAAACACATTCTGCATCCTCAGCTCCACTCTCTCTACTACTAGCATTCCTCATCACTGCCACTAGCATCATCCTCATTTGACTCCGATGGTAATTGCTCCACTATCTACACTTGCGATCTACAAAATATAAAGGCACTAACTGTTACTCACATAATGGAACTAATCTGCACAAAATGTTGTTTTTGTCACAGAAACTGCAAGTTACATTCTAATAGCATAAATCAATTGATTACAGCCCAAATGAATAAAATGAATTGTAGTTGACATATAGCCAGTGATGCATGATGTCCAATTTAGTGGACAGATGATTAATTTTAATTTCCTCCCAAAATAAATGCAATACTTCAAATATTTTGCAATTGGATTACTCCTTAGTAGTTACTTGATGTTACCAAATTTTATTTACCTGTGAGGGTCTCCTATAGAAGGATTGGCAAGATATTCCTGAGCTAGCTGGCATTTTTGGCACTCCGTTGGCCATCTTGGATTTGAGAAAATTTTGCCTCACTTACAACGGCTGGGTGGCAATGTATGTTGATGATGCAATAGCGTCCACTGAAGTGGCTGATGTGCAACTAGACCATCAAAACCCATGCATATACAAGAATAAATTAATCAAATATTGTGCAGTATTTTAGTACTTATCAGTCCTCCATAACTTTTAAATACTGCTCTGACTCTTGTTTACATTAAGTTCATGACATTTTGTCAGATCTATCCTGTTCCACTCCTGAAGAATGACCTTAAGTACTGTGATTGTTAACTGGGAGTGATGTTCGACTTGCACCTGACGGGTGCTCAAATAGGATTGAGGTTGGGTGACATACTATATTGTTTATCCAAAGGAATGCTGCATTGGCTTTGGAATAATGTTTAGAGTCATTGTCATAGTAAAAAAAAAGTGCCTGACAGCCCAGGGTGGAAAGAGGGTGACGGTGGAGTGTGGCGTCTTCTCTTTTAAGATTTTGCAGAGCATCTGTGAATTCATGATGCCATTGATGAAGTACAATTCCCTCACACCTTCAGCACTCATAAATCCCTTTATAAGAACTTTACAACCACTGTACATCACTGTGGACACCATTTGTTAGGTTTCAGAGGGGTGTACTCATTTATGCTGTGTACTGTAATTGTTCAGACTCAGTGCTATTGATTCACTCAAGCTTTGAGTGCTAGTTTGTGTTTGTACTGTTCTTAAAAATAGGACTACAATTCAGTATGGTCACAGCTAAGAATCAATATAATGTATAAATTACAATGCTGAATACTGTATGTATGATGTAAACATGCCAAAAAAAGGTTTTGTTTGAAAACAACATTAAGTCACCATGCAATCAAAATGGACTATTTACTTTCTTAATACACGTTCCTGGACTTCTTGTGCATGCGTAATCAGTGGATGTTATTCTAACTGACCACAGTTTTCAAACTGGGAGGCGCGCCTCCCCAGGGGGGCGCCAGAGCATGTCGGGGAAGGTGCGGAGATTGATGATAATTTCACAATGTAAAATAAAAAGATACATAAATACAATAAAAATGTATTGTGAAGATAAATTTAAATTATTAGCATAATGGACCATAGTCCAGCTTAATTGCCCGTAGCTCTATGGCATCATAATATTGTTAATGTCGAGAGCATAACATGCATATCATCCGAGAGCACATCCATGTACAGGTTGCGTCAGCACGAATCTCTCAGCTCGAACACGGAAAACTGGATGCATGCTCTCAAATAAACTGCGTTGCTCTATGACATTTGCGAAGCTATTATAAAGTCACACAGCTCCGCCTAAAGGGAGAAACGATACCGGAGTTTGATTAATCAACTCATCATTTGGCCGGTAACTGATTTTATCCATTGGGATTTGATTGGCTATCGCTATGTTTGGCTATGATGTTATTGGTTAATTGAATGGTTATGTCAGCAGAAAAGTTGTTTCAGAAGCAGACTAAGTTAAAAACAATATATTTCAAATATCATTCATCACTGAAGAATTGTGCACAATAAGACCAGGGACATGTATTACGGAAGTAAACATGGTGCATTTTAATTTGATGTTGTCTTTTAAGCAGGTACTTACATTGTTTTTTATGGTAATAACAATTAAACTTTATGTCTCTCTTTATGTCTTTTTTCTAGCCTTTTATGTCATCACGTTATCCTGGCGGTCCCAGGCCCCCTCTCAGAATACCCAATCAGGTGCTGATGCATTTAAATCCTGTTTTTACACAATGCCACATAAAAACATAATTATCTACACCATAGTTAAAGCTTTATCAAAATATAGTGAGTTTATAAATTAGAGGGGGGGGGGGGGGGGGGGGGGGGGGTTTATGTTAGTTTTGTCCTATTAACATGCAATACCATCTGTTGTACCATTTCTGAGATTAAATGAGATAGTTCACCTCAAAATAAAACTTCTATCATCATTTCTCACCCTCGTATTGTTCCAAACCTGTACGACTTTCTTATGTGGAACTTATGTGGAGCTGTTAGTCAGAATGAAGGCCATAGTCACCATTCACTTTCATTGCATCTTGTTTTCCATGCAATGAAAAGAAATGGTGACTGAGGCTAACATCCTGTCTAACATATCCTATTGAAAGTTGTGCAGGTTTGGAACAACATTAGGTTGAATAAAGTAAGGCAGAATTTTCATTTTTGGGTGCACTATCCCTTTAAGTTGCACTAAGATTTTCAGACTAAAATTTGCCTGTTTCATATTTTTTGGAGAGTATAAATCGCTTAAGGCTATAAATTCTATTTGTATTGCAGTCACACTGTCTTAGTTTCATAAATGTGATATTTTTGTCCCTAATCTAATGTTGTAGCTTAAGGGCACCTTATGGGCCTTATCTAGCCCTGATTGGAAGATGTTGACAGGTATGTAATTTGTACTGTATCTTACTGGTTCAGGCATTAGGCGGAGTCCCTGGCAACCAGCCGTTGTTACCCAGTGGTATGGACCCATCAAGACAACAGGGTTTGTTTCCAAAATTTATCTCAAAACCATGTTACAATGGTCTAAGTGTTTCTAAGCTAACTGCGTGTTTACTTTCTGCCTACTTCCCACCTACAACTTTTGATTGGCAGGTCATCCAAATATGAGTGGGGCTATGCAGAGAATGACTCCGCCCAGAGGGATGGTGCCTCTAGGACCTCAGGTACGTCACTCTGTGGTCATTCAAAAGACAAATTTTTCTTTGATTTCGGGTTGACATATGACATTTCCTCGATAGGTTTTGTGAGATTCATGATTTTTTAATTGTATCAGGCATACGGAGGAGGGATGAGGCCACCACTCAATGCTCTTGGTGGTCCTGGGATGCCGGGGATGAACATGTAAGAACCTCCTGTTACACTAACACACATTTGCCTCATTTTCACATTTCCAGGTTTGCACCGTGTAAGTAAACTGTTAGGGGGTAAATGTTTATAGCGGGCAATAGGAGACCATTAAATGTTATTTCTGTGAAAAATAAGAAAAATAAACAATATAACTTTTCCTCAACTTTACAAAAGAGGAAATAAAACAGAGAGCAGTGGATTATGAGAGTCAGAAGAAATACGGCAAATATATTGTCACTCGTTGACTAGTTCATTCACAAAGCCTGTTTCCTATTAAGACTTTACAACCTTACAGTAGTCATTGAGTACTACACATCTCATCATTTTGTAGGGGTCCCGGAGGACGACCGTGGCCAAATCCACCCAATTCCAACATGGTGAGTCATTTTTACAATCGGTCATCGTTGTGAAATGTCAGCCACTACAGCTGTAGTAAATGTTTGCATCTAAAGAGCATCAGCTTTGTTGACTTTCTCTCTGTTTCCTGTCTGATCGGCTGCACGTGGCATTTAGATCCCGTACTCCTCGGCATCTCCAGGGAGTTATGTGGTAAGTGCCGTGACCCTCTCCATTCACGTGGCTCTGCTGTGAGAACAGCCATGAATACTGCTGCCCAGGTGCATCAAATTGCCCCCAATAGTGGATCCAAATGAAAGTTCTTGATTGATTACAAGAGCAAATATGCTTCTGGAATGTTGCACCGATATTGTAATTTTGACCAATGCAGATATCAATAATTAACAGAAATAGTCAATAATTAGTAGTGTTTTCTTGGGCAAGTTTAGCTATTATTATTGCTTACACTTATGGTTAGATATCTTAACAAACTCTGAACGGCCAAAGGGGCCGTTGTCTCGAGACGTATATTTGAAACTTTTCGAAACTTTTCGTCACAGTGTCTAAAACACGTGGTGCTCCTGTGCTAGACTCCAAAAAATAAAAAAAGGCAAGACGGCGCAACAGTCAGACATACATCTAGCACATGTTTACCTAGGAAAAATATTGAAAAACACATCTGTTGTGAACGGCCCCTAACTCGAGCCACACATTTTACACTATGGACACTAATGATACCTCTTGTGGATTGTTGAGGAGATGTAGGCTAGTACTTTTCTAAGCAATCAGACAATTTAACCAATCTACAATCTAATGTAAGTCTCTGGGATGCCTGTCAGACGATAAAATGGGCAAAATAACCTCGAGACTTGCAATGAAGGAGAGCCCGGATCAATATTTAGAGACCTGAATATCAAAGAGATATTAGAGGGCCAGTTAGCAACCACCCAGAACACCCTAGCAAACTCATAGCAATGCACTAAAAATCACTCACACATTAGCAATGGTATCGCTGTCATGTTGGTGAGATATGCATGGCCAAGCATCAGTCATATTTTCTTTAGAATTGTCAATAATCTATTTATTTTTATGTTATGGCCAATAGAAATATAATTTTCAATATTATACTGTATATCTATACTGTTATATCTGTTTGTTTTTTTAGACTATTAAGACATTAATGAATGTATTAATGTATTAACAGTAGTGGAGGCATAGTGGGCTAAAGCACAGAACTGTTAAACACCAGGAACTCGACAATTATGAGAAGCGATCGCTGATGATTTACTATTGATGAATGATGATCTGCTGTTGATACATTTATAGATAGTATTTATTAGCCTGTGTGACAACATTTACTTCATAGTCTTTATAAAAGACTTTAGTACTAAAGAGTTAACTGTTTATTGGAAAACATATAACCTCTGAGATTAACTGCTTCCAATATCAACCTAATCAGACAGATGGTGATTACAAAACACTAACATTGGCTAATACCGAAATGGTCACCAATAGTGTATGTCGCACTGATTCACGCATCCCTTGTCCCTATCGTTCACTTCTTGTACTGTTCCAGATTAGAGATACAGCTTGTTAAAAGTCATTCCAAAATCAATTTATTGTGGAAGTCTTTTAAGCAACTCAACACTTTCAGATATTTAGAATCACACTTGAGATACCCAGTGTGATTAAACGTGCCATTTTAAGACATTCACTGGAGGTGTTGTGTTAAAATACTGTCAGAATCTCTCGGCAGTGATGTATTGTGGTGAGCTGCATCAGGATCTTACTGAAACCAGCCCGACAAGCGAGGTGCTCGGGAAGGCAAAGTCGAGTCAGCAGAGAGAAGGAGAGATAATTAGATTTGGAAAGAGGAGGATGGAGCAGATATGCACAGTGCTGACCACAGCAAGGGCCCCGGGCCTCTGTCATGCACCACACACACACAGACAGACACAATTATACTCAAATTTACACATGTACTGTAGATGCCACTTGCATTAAGATATAACTCATTAGTATGTGTTTATGTGAGTATCAGAGTAACATTTCTCTTTTCTTTCTTTCTTTATTTCTCAGGGTCCACCTGGGGGAGGAGGGCCTCCTGGAACTCCCATCATGCCTAGCCCTGCAGGTAAAACTCCACTTCTCTGTCTGTTTGTCTGTCTGTCTGTCTATATATCTATCATCTTCGATGGATGGATGGATAGATGCAAATATTGATGTTAAAATTAAAATGTTTCTATTGTGCATTTTATTTAATTTTTACATATTTTTTTACATTTCTTTAATGCTCCTTTTCTTGAAAAAAAGCATAAATGGTCAGATGACCATTTGTAGAAATGGTGGTGAGATTGTGTGTTCTTTTACAGACTCAACGAATTCTGGTGAGAACATGTACACCATGATCAATGCAGTGCCGCCCGGAGGAAACAGGCAAAATGTAAGCCAGCGAAAATAGTTTTTTGAAGTAATTGCACACATGCATTTAAGTAAATATTTGTGTTGCATTTGTTGTTCATGCTGTGTGTACTGACATGTGAATGAACTGTCTGCGCTATAATTATTCTAATAAATGTCTTATATAGAGTATGAGTACTTTTGTGTGCGTTTTTGGCAGTTCCCTATCGGCCCGGGTGGGGATGGTCCAATGGGCAGTATGGCAGGAATGGAGCCACATCACATGAACGGATCATTAGGTACAAAAAACACTTTAAATGCACTCTTGGATTACTTGTAGTGCCATATTCTTTACTTGGAAAGGATCAAAGCCCATTTCCCTGATTCATACTTTTTTGCCTATTGTGTGCTTATGCCCCCCTGTGGACAAGAAGTTTAATGTGGTCTTTAAGCCACAATCATTACCTTCCTTCCATAACCTGAAGTCTGTATTTGTGTTGAATTTTCTATAGGGTCAGCTGATATGGATAGTATTCCCAAGGTAATAGTTGTTTAAATGCAACATTTTAGATTTTCATGCATGAATTGGATACAGGGTTCAACAAAGCTCATAAACACATAAAATGTGTTTCTGAACAGAACTCTCCCGGTAACCTGAGCATGAGCAACCAACCTGGAACTCCTCGAGATGACAGCGAGATGGGCGGAAATTTCCTCAACCCTTTCCAGAACGAGAGCGTATGTTATTTCCTCTCTGGTTTTGTCCGTATCCATCAAGTTTCACAATAGAAGAGTGTTTTATCTTCTGCAAGGGCCTCTGAATTATTAAAAGTTCTCAATTCTATTTGTCACCTTGTAGTATTCTCCAAATATGACCATGAGTGTGTGAAGACCTCTTTTTGGACATCCTGGTGGATTCCACCTCACAACAAGGCACTTGTGCAAGCGCGCTGTAGCCACCCCTTTTCTGCTTTCTGAAGAAGATGGGTCCAAGCCTTTCCTTTTTCACTCCTATGTTCGTTTGGTTTTATTTTCAAGGATATTCTTTCACCTCCTCGGCCGTGTCACACCGAGGGATGAAGCTGAACCAAGTTGGGCGAGAACGACGAATCAACAATCTGTCTATATTTACATATATATATCTTTGTGTATATACTGTATTTGGGTGTTCATTCAAAGTTACATGTGCATGTGTGTATAAAAGGACATATTATTGATCCTTGTACGAGCTTGAAAGGGACACAGAAAGATTATGGACTTTAACTATGTTTTAACTAAAATCATATTTATTTTAAGTATGATGTAAATTTATCGCACATTGAGATATAACGGGGGTCAAGTACTTACAATGACAGATCAATAAACCCTGTGCAAAAATCACAATGAAAACCATGTGATAGCATACTGTAATTGATGCAACGAGAATAACATTTTAATTAAATCAAAGGGAGAAACATGGGCAGTTTGAAAACCTACGAGTTTGATTATTGTTTTGTTGTCACTAATGGAAATTTGTAATTCCAACTGCCACCTGTAATTTATCATTTCTTACTGCATACAGCCTCGGGACATTTGTGCTCATCTAATGCAGTCCAATCAAATCAGCACCCTTGAGGTTTTGTTTGCTTATATTTGAAAACAGGAGATTCGTTTTTTCAGGACGATGCCTAAGAAGAACAGCCAAATGTACACTTTAAAAATCAGAGATGCAAACTACTCACCTTTTGGATAGTCACCTTTTTGAAGCTAATTTGCTTGGTAACATTGTTACATATGTTATATTTATTAAAATCACCTCAAAGAGGTGCTTAAGCTTAAACACGTCTAAAAGCTTATAATGCAACAAACAAACCAACTGAAAATATTCCCCTGGATAACCTGCTATGACTTTCTCTCATTTTTCACCTCTCATGAGTTTGCATCCCTGAAATGTTTTTGAGCCCCTTTCCATTTTAAGTGTTGGATGCGAAAAGGACATCCTCCCGAACTGAACTGTGCTACTGCTACATCACTGTACACAAGATCGCCACACTAGCTTCAGTTAACGTTGTTTAACGATGAATATTTGCTTTGAAAATACTCCTAATCAGATACGTCGTTTGTCGCTTTTATATTGCAGTGTTTTCTTTGTGAAAATCTTTGCATGTGAATACAGGAAGTAAAATGGATTTTATGAAAGGAAACATTCATCATTCAGAGGAGGGGCACATGGATTGGAACTGTAATTTCGTACATCTGTCATTCTAATAATCAACTTATTTATACAGCTGTTGTTGTGTCACCCGGAGAAACTGTGATTTGCATTGCTTTTTTTTATTTCAAGTGGAATTATTATTATTATTATTATTATTGCAAAATTTCTAATATATATATATATATATATATATATATATATATATATATATATATATATATGTGTGTGTGTGTGTGTGTGTGTGTGTGTGTGTGTGTGTGTGTGTGTGTGTGTGAATTTTTTATAGCTTGAGGATCCAATTCATCTGTGTCTCTGTGAATTATTTAAAATTATGCTGTACAATAATTGAGGTGTTTTCGTGTTTATTTGTAATAACATCTGCCTTTAGTTGCCCCAGATTTTTTGCTTGACAATGAGAGACCCTATCATGAGAGTACAACATTTTTGTTTGAATTATTGTGTTATTTGATGTTTCATTTTTTATTTTGTGATGTGTTTATTTTCTACCTTGTTTTGTCTTTTGTAAATACACAGAGGAGTTTTGGATATACTATACTGATATAAAGCTTCTCATTGCTGTTTAACACTGTTTGTTTGTGCGTTTGTAAACTAATGTCTACTAACCGTTTTTTTTCCACTGATTTTCATTCGTTCGATTTATTTTAAACAGTGTACCAATTATAAAATGATTTTTCAAAGGATTAACTTTATTTTAAAGAACTTGCTGAGCTTGCTTTTGTGTTGCTCTTCCATTGTAAGTGCCTCACTGTAACGTTGATTTTTGCCAAAATTATTTTTTGAAGCAATCAACATTATGCCACAAATGCTGTCAATGAAGCTTAACTTCATTGCTCGGAATATACCTTTAAAGGGGTCTTGACATGAGGAATTACATTTTCCTTGATCTTTTGACATATAAGAGTTCATTGTACCATAAAAAACACTAAGTTTCATAACTCAAAACTTCTTCCTCACTGGAAAAAAAAGCATTTGTTGAAACCAAGGAGCCAAAATGACTCATCGTCTACTTCCTCCACATTGTGATGTCACACTGTGGTAGACATTTGCATCTGACCACCTTCACAACAACACATCAATGCTTACTTTACTTCATCACTTTCGTAGCCCCGACCAGTAGCGTTGATCAGTGAGATGGCAAAGAGAGCCAATCACAACAGTGTGCGTTTACTGTCAAGTCTTAAAGGAGTAGCAGCACCAAAACTAAGCGTTTCTGACAGAGGGTCAGAATGAGGCTGGAAAAAGATCAAATTTGTGTTACCCGTGCTTTGCACAAGATGTAGCGGCACGCATAAAATATAAGTAGATTTGACCTTTGCCTCTTCGCGTGAGGTGGCAGATGAAAAACGCACTCTGACCTGGGCCTCTTTGGGGTGGGCAAGTGGTTGACCATTCTCCAGACCAGGAGGGAGCTTTCAGAATGTCCTGGGAGCCACAAGGAAAATGTAGGGGGGCAATGCCCTCCCTTAGACCTGGCTGTGACTCTGACTAACCCACAAAACCCTCACCTACCTTTTGTTTTGACTTTTTTGTGTGATTCAAGCCTACATTAAGGAGTAAAGATCTCCATGACAACCATTTTATTACCCTCTGGTTTATGGCCCCATAATTGGGTCTCAAATACAAAAAAATAGGCTTATGCAATACATGTAGGGATGTATGTGCAATAAAACCAATTGTAGCAAAGGTGTGAGGGTGTGGGACTGTATGTACAAAGATGCCAATGTATGCGTTCGGTAGTGTCGCAGCTAGTAGCTCAGGTATTCTTACAATTCGTCATTTGGGACACACATCACATGGTCTAAAACAACAGAGTTGAGGTCATCTGTCTGAGGGCATCGGCTCTGAAAAGAGCACTCTGTCATTTCAATGAATCAGAACTGGTCTGGAGGAGCATTAGACATGGGCAGCCAGGGTCATTCAATCCTGGTCGGATCCAGCGAGAAGGGACGTAAGTCTGGGTTTGGCTCGGTAGAGGTGCAGATGTGCCAATCCATCATGCCCTGCCATGCCAACTACCAGGGAGAACTGGGTGCAGGACAGTTGCTGAAGTGGATGGACACTATTGCCTGCCTTGCAGGTGAGTAGGACTGCGGCTGATTGATTGATTCTAGTTAAAGGAATGGTTCAACAAAATATGAAAAGTCAGTAATCATTTACTCACCCTCATTTTGTCATTGACTTTATTTCTTTCTTTTAATGGAGCTCAAAAGGTGATTCAAGGCAGCATGTTACTCTTAATCACCATGCTCTTTTTTTCTGTTCAGTGAAAAACCTTTTGGGTTCCATGGATTCAGTGGGTGGCATATGGGTTTGAACTGACAATGGGGTGAATAAATGATAACAGAATTTATATTTTGGGTGAACTATCCATTTAAAGTGTTATATTAAATTGCATAGCAAAACCAAGAATTAAATGCACCATGTAAACAAACAAACATAGCACAACTCTGCAGAACCCATAATGATAAAACAACCTGACCTATCATTGTATACCAGTCTGTTATCAGACCATTAGAGAGTAAGTTAAGATAAGCAGTCGACTTTGAACGAGGAAGGTAACTTCCATCCAGTAACCTTTTACCCACAAGTCTAACATGAATCCATTTGTATACCACACTTTCAGAGGAAGAGAGCCCTTGAGGAAGGCACACATTCATTATTTACATGTGTCCTCCTCTCTGATGGTTGAAGTTTTATTTTCTAGCAAACAGTTTCTGGTTTCTGCTCCAGTTAGACACATTAAATATGAATAATGGCAAGTAAAGCTTGACAAACAAATGGCACACTAACTACGTGTGTGGGTTTATTCCCATTTTTGGGAGGGTTGATGTAGTGCTTATTTAATATTATAAATGTCTCCATCTTTCTTTTCTTTATTATCAGCTGAAAGACATGCAGGAACAGCATGCGTAACAGCTTCAATGGACGATATTCGGTTTGAAGAGACAGTGAGGTACATCTGTACTCATTTCTAAATATCTCTTTATTTTTGATAGTCATGTGTTCCTCATTACCCGCATAACTTGCTTTCTTCTGTGAAACAGTGAACCGTCTTTGACGTAAATTTTCTATTATTTTTTATCATATCATATCTCTCTTCCTATCAGAGTTGGGCAGGTTATCAATATCAAAGCCAGAGTGAATAGAGCTTTCAACACCAGTATGGAGGTAATACAAGCAGGAAAACATTACATTGATGCATTATTGTTCAGTTAATATTTGATAGTGTGTTTGATCAGGCCTGTGTTTTCTGTATATGATCAGGTGGGGATCTATGTAATGGTACAAGAAGTTCTCAGCTGTGTGATGAAGAGAGTTTGTGTGGCTTTCTCCACTTTCGTTGCGAAACCAAGAGGAATGCAGAAGGTGAGGCAACTGGGCAACAAGTGAAGTTACTGGCCAGGATACCAGCTAAACCTTCATGCGTCCATTGTTACAGGTCACTCTTAAGCCTGTGGATGTTCACAGTTCTGTAGAGGAGATGCTAGAACATTCTCTAGCTGCAGAGAGACGGAGACTTCGTCTCTATAATGAAGAGGCCTTCAAAAATCTTATGATGGACTATTACAACCTTCAAGACAAGGGTCAGCTCTTTATTTGAACTGTATATGCTGGTTATCCACATAGTACTGTTATATTACCATTAAATATTGCATGTATTCGATGTGAATGAAAACAAGGCTGTGAGGTAAAGGAGTGCAGTTTATTCAAGAGGTTGAACTGACTGAAATCAAATCAAATCAAATCAAATCAAATCACTTTATTGTCACACTACTGTGTACACGAGTGCAACAGTAGGTGAAATTCTTGTGTGCAGTTCAGAGTAACATAGCAGTCATGACAGTGACGAGACATAAACCACTTTACAATAAACAACATATTTACACAAAACAATTTACATAACAAATGTACACATACTTACACAACAATTTACATAACAAATGTACACAATACACACAATGTAGAATACACATACACTAGATACGGGTATAAATATATATAAACACTAATTGAATTGGGAGAATATATTGACAGAGTGATGATTAATAAAGTGCAGTGCTGATTGTTGATCGTGAGAGATCATGTGTTCAAAAGTCTTATTGCTTGTGGGAAGAAGCTGTCATGTAGTCGGGTGGTGCGGGTCCTGATGCTGCGATACCGCCTGCCTGATGGAAGCAGTGAAAGCAGCCCATGACTCGGGTGACTGGAGTCTCTGATGATCCTCCGAGCTTTATTCACACACCGTCTGTTATATATATCCTGGAGGGAGGGAAGCTCACCTCCGATGATGTTTCTGGCCGTTCGCACCACCCTTTGCAGGTCTTTGCGGTTGTGGGCGGTGCTATTGCCGTACCAGGCGGTGATGCAGCCAGTCAGGATGCTCTCTACAGTGCTGGTGTAGAACCGTGTGAGGATGTGGTGGTTCATTCCAAACTTCCTCAGCCGTCTCAGGAAGAAGAGGCGCTGGTGAGCCTTCTTCGCAACGGCCTCAGTGTGGACGGACCATGTGAGTTCCTCAGTAATGTGGACACCGAGGAACTTGAAGCTGCTGACTCTCTCCACCGGTGCTCCATTAATGGTGATGGGGCTGTGTTCTCTGTCTTTCTTCCTGAAGTCCACCGCAAGCTCCTTGGTTTTACTGACGTTGAGGGAGAGGTTGTGCTCCTGACACCAGCGCGTCAGAGTGTGCACCTCCTCTCTGTAGGCTGTTTCATCATTGTCAGTGATCAGACCTAAAACCGTCGTATCGTCAGCAAACTTAATGATGGCATTGGAGCTATGTGTTGCCACACAGTCATGTGTGTAAAGGGAATACAGGAGTGGGCTGAGAACACAGCCCTGCGGGGCTCCAGTGTTGAGGGTCAGTGATGAGGAGATGTTGCTGCCCATTCTAACCACCTGACGTCTGCCTGACAGGAAATCCAGGATCCAGCTGCACAGCGAGCTGTTTAAGCCCAGAGCCCGGAGTTTCTCATCAAGCTTGGAGGGCACTATGGTGTTAAATGCTGAGCTGTAGTCTACAAACAGCATTCTCACATATGTGTTCCTTTTTTCCAGGTGGGAAAGAGCAGTGTGTATTGTAGATGCAATAGCATCATCAGTGGAGCGGTTGTTGCGGTAGGCAAACTGCAATGGGTCCAAAGAGGTGGGCAGAACAGAGCAGATGTGATCTCTGATCAACCTCTCAAAGCATTTGCTGATGATGGGGGTGAGGGCAACAGGACGCCAGTCATTTAAGCAAGTGATTTTTGATTGCTTCGGTACAGGCACAATGGTTGATGTTTTGAAGCATGTGGGGACTACAGACAGGGATAGGGACAAGTTGAAAATGTCCGTAAAAACACCAGCCAGTTGGTTCGCGCATGCTGTGATGACGCGGCCCGGAATGCCGTCTGGACCCGCGGCTTTACGGATGTTCACCCGTCGAAAGGATCGGGTTACATCCGCAACAGAGACGGAGAGTGAACCATCATCTGTAGTATCGGCCGCGAGTGCTCTCTCTGTGAGGGCGGTGTTGTTGTCCTCGAAACGAGCATAAAATGTATTAAGCTCGTCCGGGAGAGAGGCAGCGGTGTTCATGGCGGAGTTTTTATTCCGTTTATAGTCCGTGATGGTGTTAATTCCCTGCCACATACTTCTGGAGTCAGTGGTGTTAAACTGTTCTTCAATTTTGTGCCTGTACTGGCGTTTGGCTGCACGGATGGAGTTACGGAGGGCATAACTGGCTTGTTTACGCTCCTCCGCGTTCCCGGAATTAAAAGCGGTGGTCCGCGCAGTAAGTGCCGCGCGAACATCGCCGTTAACCCAGGGTTTCTGGTTGGGGTAGATCCGTATATTTTTTGTCGGAACAACGTCCTCTACGCACTTTCTGATGAAACAAGTTACGCTATCAGCGTAAACCTCGATGTCGTCATCGGAGGCAGACCGGAACATCTCCCAGTCCGCGTGATCAAAACAGTCCTGTAGCGCAGAGTCTGATTGGTCCGACCAGCACTGGATCATTCTGAGGGCGGGTGCTTCCCGTTTCAGTTTCTGCCTGTAAGCGGGCAGAAGCAGAACGGAAGAGTGGTCAGATTTGCCAAATGGTGGGCGGGGGAGGGATTTGTAGCCATCCCGGAAAGGAGAATAGCAATGATCCAAAACCCGGTCCCCTCGTGTGTTGAAGCTGATGTGTTGGTGGAATTTTGGTGCTATTGTTTTGAAGTTGGCTTTGTTGAAGTCCCCGGCAACAATGAACGTGGCCTCAGGGTGCGCGGTTTCCTGCTGACTTATACTGCCATACAGTTCCCTAAGTGCCCGGTCTGTGTCGGCTTGTGGGGGGATGTACACAGCAGTGATAATGACAGCTGTGAATTCCCTTGGTAGCCAGAATGGTCGACACAGAAGCATGAGAAATTCCAGATCAGGAGAGCAGAAAGATCTGATAAAATGTACATTCCTCTGATCACACCATGATTTGTTGATCATAAAACATACACCTCCACCTCTGCTTTTACCTGAGAGGTCTTTCGCTCTGTCCGCTCGGTGCACGGAGAAACCCGTGGGTTCGATGGCCGAGTCTGGAATCTCCGCGGACATCCAGGTTTCCGTAAGACAGATAACACAGCATTCTCTCGTCTCTCGTTGGAAAGAGATCCACGCTCTCAGCTCGCAGAGCTTGTTGTCCAGAGACTGAACATTTGCCAGTAGTATACTGGGTAGCGGGGGGCGATTTGCGCGACGTCTTAATCTGATGAGAACGCCGGCTCTTTTTCCCCTTTTCCGTCTTCGTTTCTGCGGCCGGGCAGCCCAAACAAAGGGCTCCGCTGGCGTGTTTTTAGACCGCGGGTCGGCATTGAGGAATGTGAAGTCCGGTTTTCGGTGTGTGATTGCCGAACCAATGTCCAAAAGCGTTTGTCTGTCGTACACAATAAGGCAGACAACATCCAAGACAAAAAAACACAGAACTGTAAACAAAACAAACAATAAACTGCAGTGTTTTGACGGAGCTCGCGACGCAGCAGCCATACTCGGCGCCATCTTGAGTTTAGAAAAAAGAAGGTCAGAGGTGTGGAGTGTTTTGTCCACTGAAAAGTTTTTTAAACTTAGTAATCAGCATCGAGGTAAACAACTGTACAGCCAATTGAACCAACTGTACTTCTTTCCCTTACAGCCTCATTTTCATTTGCATCAAATTAAACTGCAAAAAATAAAATAAAAAGTCTGGCTGGTCTCCCAGTCTGCCCAAGCTGGTCTTCAACTGGTCTAGCTGGTGTAGATGGTCTCCCAGTCTGCCCACCTGGTCTTTAACTGGTCTAGCTGATCTTCAGCTGGACTAGCTGGTCTCCCAGTCTGCCCCAGCTGGTGTTCAGCTGGTCTAGCTGGACTCCCAGTCTGCCCAAGATAGTCATCAACTGATCTAGCTGGTCTCCCAGTCTGCCCACCTGGTATTTAACTTGTCTATCTGATCTTCAGCTGGTCTAGTTGGTCTTTCAGTCTGCCCTTGCTGGTGTTCAGCTGGTCTTTTAGCCTAGACAAGCTAGTCTTCACCTGGTCTCTCTGTCTCGACTAGCTGGATTTCAACTGGTCTTCCAGTCTGCCGAAGTTACACTTCAACTGGTCTAGCTGGTCTCCCAGTTAACCCCACTTGGTCCTCAGCTTGTCTTTTAGCCTAGAAAACTAGTCTTTAGCTGATCTTCACCTGGTCTAGCTGGTCTCCCAGTTGGACCAAGCTGGTCTTCAGCTGGACTCCAAGCCTGGCAAAGTGGTGTTCAGCTGGTCTAGCTGATTTTACAGCCTTTCTAAGCTGGTCTCTCAGCCTGGACTAGCTGGATTTCAACTGGTATTCCAGTCTGCCGAAGTTAGTCTTCAACTGGCATAACTGGTCTTCAACTGGTCTATATGGTCTTCCAGTCTGCCTAAGCTGGTCTTCATCTGGTCTAACTGATCTTCAATTGGTCTAGCTGGTCTCCCAGTTTACCCCACCTGGTCCTCAGCCAGTCTTTTAGCCTAGAAAATCTAGTTTTCAGCTGGTATTCACCTGGTTTAGCTGGTCTCTCAGTCGGACCAAGCTGGTCTTCAGCTGGACTCCAAGCCTGGCAAACTGGTGTTCAGCTTGTCTAGCTGATCTTAGAGCCTTTCTAAGCTGGTCTTCAACTGGTCTAGCTGGTCTCCTAGCCTGCTCAAACTGATCTTCAGGTGGTCCAACTGTTCTCCCAGCCTTCCCAAGCTGGTCTTCAGCTGGTCTCCCTGCCTGGCAAGCTGGTCTTGAACTGGTCTAGCTGGTCTTCCAGCCTGCCCAAGCTGGTCTCCAGCTGGCCTCTCAGGTTTTACAAGCTGGTCTCCCAGCCTGGTCTTGAGCTAGTCTAACTGGTTTCCCAGCCATCCGAAGCTGGTCTTTAGATGGTCTAGCTGTTCTCCCAGCCTGGACAAGCTATTTTAGATTGTATCTCAGCCAGACCAGACTGGTCTTGAACTGGTCTAACTGATCTCCCAGCCCGCCTAAACTGGTCTTAAGATGGTCCAGCCAGTCTCTGAGCCTGACCAGCTGACATGCGCCTAAAACCATCAAACAGACCAGCCTGACCTGGCTTAGAGACCGGCTCAGACCAGCCAACCAAGTGAGGCTGGTTTTAGCAGTTCTTTTCAGCAAGGAATATTGTATCAACACCGACTAACATTCATACACTTGCGTCTAAATGTGATTTGTCTTTATATAACACAACAGTCATCTAAGAACAAAGGGTACAACCTGCGGTGTGGAATTCATTCCCCAAACACGCTCAGTTTTCTCCAGTGGAAAGAATCTCTGTAGAGTCAGCCAGAGGACAGATACGCACCACAGCATGAGCCAAACAAGATCAGCACCACAACCAGAAATTGGCAATAAGATCAAATGTTTTAGTGATCTCCTGTGATGTTCCACCACTAACTAATATGTACATGTACTGTGCACACATTCACAGCAGTGCCATTCTACGAGGATGCTGCTGAATTGTATGCAACACCTGAACAGGATATGTTGACATTTCAGGACTGTGGAGCAGAAAAGCCATTGTGCCCTTGATATCGACCGAACTCACTCGGGTCGAGAGCATCGAGTTGGTGTTACCACCACACGCCAATCACCATGGTAACACGTTCGGCGGACAGATCATGGCCTGGATGGAGAATGTAGCTACCTTGGCAGCCAGGTACTGCATCCAGCAACACCAAGTTGTGAGATGAAGTTTGTGGTTCTAAAAAAAAAGTGCATTTGGTTTTGTGTTTTGATCAATGTCTCTGTTCCTTTAGTCGTTTGTGCGGTCAATTTCCTTCTCTAAGAGCAGTAGACATGTTCCAATTCCGAGGTCCCTCAAGTGTTGGTGACAGACTAGTGTTCAAAGCAATGGTCAACAATGCCTTTCAGACCAGGTATACAATAGTGCACTGGTAACCATAATCTGACTGCCATGGATTTGCAATCTGACACATAAATTACTCTTCACATATTAAACTGTCAACAGCGTTAGACTTCCAGAATACATTTCCTCCGTGACACAGTATTTCTTCAGAATATAAAAATGGTCTTGATTTTATTTTGTCTTTAATACTTCTCACATTATAAGCTAAGGCTTAACAAAGTGTTATATAATGAAGAGATTATGCCAGGTGTGTTAGCATTGTGACTGACCATATCTCTCTTTTGTGTATCAGTGTGGAGGTGGGTGTTCGGGTGGAGGCATATAACTGTGAAAAGTGGAGTGAGGGGACACCAAGACACATCAACAGTGCTTTCATGATTTATTATATACCAGTTGAGAGTGAAAGACAAACATTTCCTGATGTCACTTTCACAACTCATGTAAGTGACTTTCATATTGTGCATTACAATAGCAAAGACAATACATAGGGGAAGATGGGTTAAGATGCCCCCTTAATAACAATGTGCATTTACTTTTAAATTGTATTACATAAAGGTAAATGTTTAGCATGTACAGGATGATGATGCATCATACAATATATTATCAAATTAAATAAATAGGGGATACACTTGCTAATTTGGTTGTCATAGCACAAAATTAAAAAAAAAAAAAAAAAAAAAAAAACATGAAAAGGGACCATCTTACCCTACTTGACAATTTGTCCCAGGTGTCATCCGAGTTTACAGAATTTATTAAATGCATCTGATATCATTCTGTCATTCGTTTTTTGTTTTTCACAATTTAGTTGAATAATTGTATAACTGAATAATGACAGCAAATCAAATAACAGAATCCCAGTCAAAGAGATTCATCTGAAAGGTAAACTTATTCTATGAATTATATACTCTGCAGGCCTATGAATATATACACATATAGATGCCTATAATTTTTAATTGAAGGGATGTCATATATTACTATATTAAGATTGAATTCCACTCAATTAGCCTGTTGGGTTATAAGGAATAAAGAGGATGTTTGAAATGTACATCCTCTGCACGGAATTATTAAGGAATAACCCCATCATTTAATATATGTTTTTACTTCAAAATCCACAAATTCTCCATTAACAAATAGCAATAAAAACTTTCAATATCCAATATAATAACATGTCACAGATCACTATTTTCCCAATAACACAAAATTAGATCAACTTCAAAACTGTCCGTATGGAATAAATCTCACAGAATAAATATCAAGATTAAGCGGAGCACAGCCATTCAATAAAGATGTTGAGATTAGTTTTATTGCCAACTATGGTGAAGGTTAAGGTGTGTGGGGGTGGGTCATCTTCCCCTATACATACAATAGGATTGGATAGATGCTCTGACCCCAGTTAACCCAACCTGGTCCTCAGCTGGTCTTTTAGCCTAGAAAAAGTAGTCTTCACCTGGTCTCCCAGTCAGACCACAAGCTGATCTTCAGCTGGACTCCAAGCCTGTCAAACTGGTCTTCAGCTGGTCTCCAAGCCTGCCCAAACTAATCTTCAGGTGGTCCAACTGTTCTTCCATCCTTCCCAAGCTGGTCTTCAGCTGGTCTCGCTGCCTGTCAAGCTGGCCTTCAGCTGGTCTAGCTGATCTCTCAGCCTTCCCAAGCTGGTCCTCAACTGGTCTAGCTGGTTTCCCAGCCTGGTCTTGAGCTAGTCTTGTGCTAGTCTAACTGGTCTCCCAGCCCACCTAAACTGGTCTTTTTGAATTAAAAGTTTAAAAAATAATAATAAATATGAATCCTGCATTTTTGTTGTTGCAGGATGGAGAGAGAAGATTTCTTGGTGCAGTTGTCAGGAAGAGAATTCGAATGGCCAGGTACACATTAGCATGAAAATAATAAATAAAAATAATAATAATAATAATAATAAAACAAAAAACATAGGAGACACATTTTTGAAAATGTTTATATTTGGATTCAAGACCATTTCAAATTTAACATATTTATTTATATTCCCAGAAAACACATCTTGTATTCAAGAGACGAGGGACCCATTTCTGTGCCTTGGGGCCGAAATAATCAGGTATCACTGAAATCAAATTACGATTTTCAAAAGAGTCAATGGCTTTTTTTTTTTCTTTCAGAATGGAATATATATATATTTTTTTTACGTTTGTGAATCAGCCTATTGTGAGCAGTGATAAATATTTCAAATAGCAGTATGCTGTTTTACGGTCAAAGTAGCATTGGATGTTTAATTCAGCAAGCAGCATAGTTATCTCTGAAATAACCACACATTGCAGTTTACAATTTGGTGTAATAATGTCTGAACTTTAGGCAGTCTGCTCAAATAACGAGTCAAGCAATATTTTGCTAATATTCCTTCGGCACACAAAATGTATTCTTCACGTGGTTGCAAATGTAGTAAGTCATCAAGGTATTCCATGATTGCGTTACAAAAAACTTGCATTGCACAGTATACATGTTTTTTTTTTCAAAAGCTGCAATTAGTATGCCATTCTGAATATACCAATTACCAATGAGCAGGAGCTGTTTTGTTGTTCAAAAAGAGAATATATGTTGTCTTGTTCTTGTACCTTCTGTGCCCTCTACAGGTGTATTTGGGGTACAACAATGTGGCCGCTCTTACAGTCTTAGCTGGAAAACAGGGCTGGGAAGCCAGCAACATCAATGATAAGGTCATTACACAATATGCCTACACAACATGTAAAACATGTTTCACTCCCATGTATCTATCCTATATGCAGAACTGACTGTGTGCATTGTAGGTAGAAGTCCATGTGCACGAGGAGGCAGATCTGTTGTGCTTAAGAGTTGATATGGAGGTCCGGACATCAGCTTTTAATGCTTTCTCGATGCTCAACGACCTGCGATTAAGGCCATGTTGGGACAAACACTATTTGTATGTTAAGAGGAGTTTGTTACATCTCTCACAGACACTCAATATACCGTACAATTATTTCTAATATTATTTGCATATTTCTGTATCTCCTACAGGAGCTGTGAGGAGGTCGAGAAAGGAGACGAGGAGGAAACTGTTTATCATGTTAAATGTGGCACAATTCATGGATGCAAAAGTCGGGATTTTGTGTTTCTGTTGTCAAAAAGGCAACCCTGCAAAGATGGGTACAATTCCACTTCAACTAACACTGATGCAGTCTGTCTTCACTGTTAATGCACTGAAGTTCAGACAGATTTTTCTTGTGACAGAGACCCATATGTGATAGCGCTCCGCTCTGTCACCGTGGCAACAGTTCCACCTGATGAGAACTGCATTCGGAGTGAAGCAAAATGTGCGGGATTCCTAATTCATGAAATCAGCTATTCAACCTGCAAGGTACAAACTCAAATGTCTGAAAACTTTTGTTATCTACAGGGTTTGCAATTTTATGGAAAATTCGACAGTGAATATACATTTGTCTACATTTGCGCTGCTCGAAAATACAGTATTTATTCGCCCGTATACTCCTCTCAAAATGACTGGAAGAGTCATGGAAAAAATAATAGAAATTCATAAGTCAAAAAGAGGTGAATGCTGTATCTATTAAAAAACATGGCTGTTAAATTTGATGCTCGCTGGTTGCTCTTGCAGGTGTCTTACTACAATCAGGTGACCTCTGGAGTGCTACCCTATGTAGAGGGAAATTTAGCAGGCTGGTCCAAATCTATGGAAGAGACAGCGATGTCCTGCATCTCATTTCTGGAGCAAGATTTGCTTACTACAGTGTTCTGATGCATAAAAGCCTGCAACAGTAGAGTTCCAGAAGCAAAACTCCCAATCAAATTAATTTCCAGTGATAACGTAGAAACCTTTCACTACAGGCCTGCCATGAGCTCTAGGGTCATTAAGTGATAGCATTTGCTTCTGTAGAAGCGTCAAGTGGTGTGATTTTAAAGTTAATGGACTAAATTTCAGTGAAAAACTACACAATCCATAATCCTGAAGAGAGATCCACCAATCAGGGAAGTCGCTTTTACCATTTAAAATTAAAACGCTCAAAACAACTCCGCAAACACCCAATCCCATGGAGCATTGGAAATGACATAATTGCTCCCTAAACTTTCAAACAACTTCTATATTTGTATACAGTATATCTGAATGTTTTTCCCAATAAACCAAAAACGTTTCGTTTTGGTTTTAGTTAGTTATAAATCAAATCACTATTAGTCAGTATATACTGTATATTTTACCATCGTTTTTGACTTTACCATGTCGTTCGGAATAGTTCATGGGATGAGTAGTTCATTCACTTATGAAAGAAGTGTGTAACTTTTTCTGTATTAAAATTATTTATCATATCCCAGCTTAATTTGAAGAGACATCGGCAAGTCAGACATGTTTTGGTTAATTTTCTGTAAAACTGTAAACACTGTGTCTCGGTTTGGTTTGAGTGACCTGACCATACCCACACAATAACGTTGACATTGCGAGTTGGGGGCGGAACCTGTTTACCCCCCCCGATTTTTAATATACTTTAAAATCAAAGTTTGTAATTTTATTTTTAATCTCGGATCTGATTAGTTCATGGATTACAATTCTTTCTAGAAGAATCGAAATACCCATGATGAAAATGAAAATACTTGTAAAACCAAGATGGCTAATAAAGACGACGGTCACGGTTGCATTCTTTTGTGAATGTACTTCTGTATTATAGCACAGTTCATTATTTATAATTCTGTTTGCAGATTGATAGTATAAAAGTACATTACATTGTAGCCACGACATATACCACTGCAAAAATCCTTCTTCAAGATTCTTTGTACATAACTATTCTGTAAATGTATGCTGCTTTTTTATTTACATGTTGTTGAGCTTGGAATTAAGAACATACAATTCATCTTTCCAAGCAAGATTATAGATTCAAAATTAAATCTTAAAACTAGATCTTGAGATTTCTTGATCTAGTTTGCAATATCCACAAGTCTCTCTTGTTTGTGTCTAAAAAGTCCATGGCAGATTGTCTATCATTGATGGAGCGCAGAGGTTTGTAAATTCACAACAGCAGAAGCCAAACAGGGATTTGTGTCTTAATTGCAAATCAGTTTCGCTTCTATATTTTCCTGCAGACAGGTGCAGGTCAGAATACCACCACCTTGTCCTTCTTGGGTTGCACCTTCTTCACAGGAACATGGACCTCTTCATGATCAGCACTGATTCTATTAGACAGCCTGCCAAGGGTAATGGAATTGGCTGCAAAAGAGTTGACACAAAGAGCTTAAAGTACATGTTTTCATCTCTAATTTACATAATATATACATTATACTCGGTTATGGCACCTAATACTGTAAGGCAGAGGTTTTCAAACTTTTTAATGTTTTATGATCACTAAAGTATGTATATGTTGGCCCCATTGGCCAGCCACCATTCCCGGTCCTCACTGCCAGAGAACTTTCCGTGCACAGATTGGCTTCATCAGCCATCTGCGCACTCAGACTTGCCTTACTCCCTCAACCCCTGGATGCCTAAGCTGGTCCTCATCGATTACGATGGACAAAGACAAAAATGTACATGTATATGAAAAACTGATGGTTTATTTTTAGTTAAGTAAATTACGTTATTGCAATGTATTAGGTTTATAAAAACAATTTCCGTATATAAAGAAATACCTAACAAAATAAATGAAATCCAAAAAAGAAAAACATGTTGAATATTGGTGCATCACTATTATCTGGAAAATATTCAGTAAGAATGTGCACGGTTGATGTTTTTAACATTCGGTTAACCATGAGGTTTTATGAACGGTTAATCGATTTTTCTTCAAGAGTCTGGAAGCGAGAATAAAGAAAGGTTATTGCGATGGCCTAAACCTGGCCAAAAAATCCAAAGGCTTGTCTGTAACTCGGCCAGTTCAGGTCAGTTTGAAGACCTCCATTGAACGTGTAGAATAACCGAATAGTGATTTTGATATTCGAAGAGTGGTGCTTCATCTGGTTAACCGAATGTCGACTATCCATGCACATCCCAGACATTTAGCTTAATTTGAAGTATGTTAAAAGCATATCTTTTTTTTTTTTTTTTTAACCCAATAATTGATTAATGTTAAAAGTATAAACCTGAAGAGAAACATTTCAATTGAAATGAAATAGTGTTTAAAGTAAAATTTGGTAAATATAATTCCTTAATTTATTACATTTATGAAAAATTCCTTTCTTTGAAGAATTTTTCCACAGACCCCCCAAGCACCCCCTCGCGGCCCCTAGTTTGAAAACCCCTGCAATAAGGCACAAATTCATTGGCTATGTTTGAAATGGACCACTAGCCTAATACTTACCAAATACTAAAAGTATATACTTTGTACAGTCCACCATTTCAACCATAGTATATGAAACAGAATGTATTATGCATCAATCAACAGTAGTATGCAACATTTTTGAGGTCACATGACCTAATCACTTTGCATATTTAATTTAGTGAGTGGCATCCAGATATCATCTTGGAAATAAATTGTTATTTTTTAAAATAAAAAATACAAATAAAATAGCAGGCTATTGAGTCAATAAAAAGATTTTTAATATAATGGCTGCTACTACACATTTTAGCAATGGTCATCCGGATATTCTATGCATACTATGCACAGAATTAATTCTATATACTGTATAAATAGAGTAGTATTGTAGTATGATATTCCAAACATAGCCATAAAGCACATTCTTAAGGTACATTCAGGTCGTCAGAATTACCGTATTTTTCGAGTTTCTGACTTATAAAAAGTGTACACGTCTATGTACTGTAGAACTCGGTTGTAAACTCAATACTATGAAAGCTCCAACTTTGCAGTCATGACATCACGTAAAACGAACCAACATGGCAGCGGCCTCAACGTTTAAAGGTAATGAACACATGCAGTATTTCTAGTTGATATTAGTGTTGTCACGGTACCAAAATTTCACGGTACTCGATACCATTTTCGGTACCAAAGCAAAACACAAAAACAGGTTACTAAACAACACTCTTTTATTAACAAAGTTAGATATACTCACTTGAGGACTGATGTTCAGGACAATCTTTCTGAAAATGTTCCACTGAGCCACAAACCCGACAGCAACCTCCTACAGCAACAGAAATGTAACATAATCTGAACAATACATGCATGTTTGACTTTAATAATTCACAGATATCATCTGCCAGATGAAAATCACAAGTCTGATCGCTTCGACAAGTGACAACACAACTCTGATTTGAGGTATCATTCACGACTGTATAGCACGAAACAAACACCAATATGTACAACTTAGGGTTAAGGGGTTTTCAAATGATTGAGTAATCATAATAATATAAATCTAATTGTAAGCCTCACTCACCTGCAGCATACATTCCCTTTGGGTTATCAGGACAGGATTTGGACAGATGACCCGTCTGACCACAGATAAAACACTTGGCATATGGGTAGTCACCTGGAAAACGGTAGTAGTAACATTAATGAGGAATGCGTGTATAATTTAGTTAGTCTCACTCGTTGGTAGCGGTTCAAGCATCGGTCTTACCCATAGCAGGATCCACTTTAGCACGACACCTCTGGATCTCATGCTCGGTGGAACCGCATCGATAACAGATGCCACGACCCATTTCTTCATCATGATCTGCCTCCGGGCAGTCGGCGAGACCATGTCCAGGCTTCCTACAGTTGAAGCAGACCTAGATTGAAGAGCGATTAATGAAAGATTTAGCATTTATGAGATAATATATAACTTATACATCAATATCCCTGCTGCATATGTCCAGCTCCTCACCATGCTGTTCTTTTTAACATGTTGTCTCTTTAGCCGTCTGTCCTCACGTCTTTTGTCTTTCTTCAACGCCGTCGCTACTTCTTCCTGTAGACCCTGGTCTGTACTGGCCACTCCATGTCTCTTTTTCTGCAGTGTCTGACCGGTCTGCTTCAAATACTCCATAAACCCATTCACATCTTCACTGTTGTGCTCTCTTTTCTTATTCATGTTAGGTTTGCTTAAGCCTGGCCTCTCCTGAATGTGCCGTAGAGCCTTTGGGGTTCCATCGTGTCTTTTGGCTTGACATCTTTGTTCACCAGAGCTTGTTCTTGCTTTTTCAGCATTCTGATTTGCCTTGAACTGCTTCCACGGTGTGGCATCTGCCGGCTTGTGTTTGTGGATGTTGTTCGCACGGGCCCACCGAGTCATTTTGAGTTCTGTTAGATGGAGAGAGTGTTTAACCATTTAGCTTTATTGGAGACAGAATTGTATCAAATGCAACTGCTATTGTAGTTGACCTAATCAAGTAGCACAAAAGTTGCAGTATATGGAGATTTCCCCTTTCACCACTCTTTTACAGAACAAGACACTCAATGCAAAGATGCCCAATGCATACTATCCTTGTAAATGGACTACTTAAGTCACTTCGAACCCATAAGTTAAATTATTAATTTATGAGTATAGCAATCATCCTTTATATGTATCATGGTACCCATTGTTCCAGCCAAAATACTGCAGTCGCTAAACACAAATAAGAAAAACAAAGCGTAAAAAGGTAGGCCTACCATGTTTTTGGACATGTACCATGGTATTCTTTAACCTTTTAACGCATGGGTGTTTCACCAAACATTATTGCATACCTTGAGTCTTTAGTGACCCAGCACGTATATATCTATCATAAATGGATCTACAAAATGCCCAGATAGTGTAAAAATGTCAAAGCATTTAAGACAGTAGGAAAATAATAGAACAGAAAATATTTGGATGTTTTATTTTTCATAGGGATGCACTGACATGACAATTTTTGGGTGATACCGATTTTTTGCCACACCTTAATTTGTCATCAGATCACTGTCTTTCTCAGAAATGATTGTTTTGAAAATGTACAAAAAGGGCACAAAAGCTTTCAAGGTTTAGTAATTGCACAAGACCATATTGCGATTTCAATCTTAACACAATCAATCGTGTAGCCTTAATGGATACCATTCCGATGTCTAAGAAGTCAAAGTTTCAAAGTGTTTTGGATGGCTTTACCTCATAATGAATGGGTAAGTGCCGCTTACCCAACTGTCGCATCTGTAACAAAGTTTTTACTTCAATGAGTACGAGCATGATAAAAAAAGATTTATATTACATGTTCATTATTCATATAAATGATCATATACATTATCATTATTTCTGGATTGAGCATTTGAATTCAGAGATTTTTTAAAGTGAGATGATAATTGATCATAAATAAACCATAGGTTCTTCATATCAGTGTTTTCATGCTTTAAACAGATGCAAATGGTTTTAATTTGGTCAATTGTCAGATAAATATCAGTGGCCAATACATTGGTGCGTCCCTCATTTTTCATACATCAATGAAACAAATGATAGAATGGGATTCATTACCTCCATGCTGATATTGAGACACAACTGGCTGTTAAATGCATCTAATTGAGCTTCTCTTAACACATAAGTTACACGTTACACATTTGTCTTTTTAGGCACTTATTGAGTCTAAATATACGTTACAACTTTCAGAATTTCAGTAGTTCATCCAAATGTCAATAACCATATGATACTGTCCATGTCTTGCACTTGCTATAGCTTATTTCCATGTTGTTTCATTTACGTATTTGGCAGATGCTTTTATCCAAAGCGACATACAGTGCACTTATTACTGGGACAATCCCCCCGGAGCAACCTGGAGTTAAGTGCCTTGCTCAAAGGACACAATGGTGGTGGCTGTGGACACATATTACAGAAATATTCTGAAAGCTTCTTATACTGTTTGAAGGGGATCCCTAATCTATTATGCTTATACAGTAACAATAACTATAGTTAATATATTATTTTAGCCAGAAACGACATTGGAACTAAGGTTAGTAAGTGATATTTCAACTGCAGGAGTAAAAGCGTCATATCCTCTAATATGTATGCCATAATGACTAATGTTCATCATGGAGAAGATTACTGTGATATCACCGTGTTGTTTTTACCATAGAGAGAACAAAGATCCAGTTAAAATCACTAAAACAAAGATTTAACTGGCAGGTAGAAATCTATGTAGTTTGGCTAACTCGATCAATGTCAAATTAAGTTACATACTTACTGCAAAAGACGATCTGCAGATCTATGCTGTCATAAGAGAAAACGTTCACGTGTGTATTTACAATGTGCCACCAATAAAAACCTCCGGCGTGAAACTACAACCTCTCTCACGTTGGTTCCGCGTGCTGTGTTGTATGGGCTTCGTTGGCGTTCATTCATTGAACTAATTGAAACAAATTTAGAGCTCGAGGCGACTAATTACGTTAAGGACTCGTTTCTCTTGCTAGCTCGCGTCCCATTTTGAGCAATTTTTCAAAAGTCTTCAAGTTTAGGACTTTTATAAAAAAAAAATGCTCTGGTTATTTATAGTGGCTGCATGCATGTGTAAAGGTACAGTAAACAAAATTTCCCAGCAATTACGCAATAAAACAAACAATTCACGTTCGTACATTTATTTATTTTTATTTAATTTGACATTTCTAGTGTTTTATGTGTTTGTCAGTGTGGGGAATCCCTGTGGATAATCATATGACCTCTGAAATCCACAATGATGAAGGTAAAGCTGCCTTTTTATTATTTTACTTAAATAATAGTTTTAAATAAGTTGTAATTTCTAATTACATGGTGTCCTTTATCATTAGGATATATTAATTTACAGAGGACACATCCACATGTGTCAAGCCACAGTGAAACATTAATGGGTAAATTGTGTACATTTAACAAAAATATTCCTATTTATGTCCTTCTGTTTAATGTGTTTGTCATTGTCTTTCAACAGAACTTCAGGGAGATTACGCAGTTCAAGAGGGGGACCTCATATTACCTGTAAGCCCCCAAAAAATGCTTTTTTTAATATATATATGAGTCTTTCTGACTATATAATTGAATAATAGATTGAATCAGGGTTTAAAGGAATATTTCGGGTCCAATATATGTTAAACTCAATCGATAGCATTTGTGGCATAATGTTGATTTATCACTGAAAGTAGTTTCAACTGGTTCAACAATCGAGGTTACAGTGAGGCACTTACATGGAAGTGAATGGGGCCAATTGCTGGAGGGTTTAAGGCAGATATGTGCAACTTAAATTTTTACAAGCACTTCAATAAAATTTTCTGTTAAGACTAGTGTATTATTTAAGCTGTAAAGTTGTTTAAATCGTCAGTTAATGACGTAATGTCGTCATGGCAATGAAATTTAAAAATTGGACAAATGGGTTAGTAACTTTAGGTTTGGGTTAGTAAACAATTTTATCACATCAGAACCCTGCTGATATGCATGTTGTTTATGTCTTGTGGGTATAATTTGAGAATTTTAAAGTTTTTTTGATTGGCCCCATTTACTTACATTGTAAGTGCCATACTGTAACTCAGACTTTTGCTTTTTTGAAAGAAATGATGGACTAGTCGAAGTTCATTTTTGTCATGATCAACATTACGCCACAAATGCTGTTGATTTTTAAATTTAACTGGTATTGAACCCAGAATATTCCCTTAATAAGAAGCTTAGAGCCATATTTCAATGTAATTTGAAATCTATGAAAGCTAGACATGATTTGCACACTTGGGTCTATTGCTACAGTAATGCACCTATTTATTTATTTATTTATTTATTTATTTATTTATCTCACATTTTTAAGTACGGGTGTTACCTTAAATCACAGTGCACAACAAACCTATATTAAAGGGATAGTCCACCAAAAATTAAAATTCTCTCATTATTTACTCACACACTTGGGATATCATGATGTTATGACTGACCGTCTTCACCAGATCACATTTGAAGAAAAGTAGAAAAATATCTTTGCTCCGTAGGTTCTTAAAATGTTAGTGAATGTGGGGTGGCCTGGGTAGCCAAGCAAGTAAAGACGCGGTCTACCACACCTGGAATCGCAAGTTTGAATCCAGGGCGTGCTGAGTGACTCCAGTTAGGCTTCCTAAGCAACCAGCTGGCCCGGTTGCTATGGTGGGTAGAATCACATTGGGTTAACCTCCTCGTGGTCGCAATGTGATTCTCGCTCTCTGTGGGGCATGTGGTGAGTTGTCCGTGGATGCCGTGGAGAATAGCGTGAAGTCTCCACATGCGCTAGGTCTCCACGTTAATGCTCAACAAGCCATGTGATAAGATGCACGGATTGACCGTCTCAGACGAGAAGGCAACTGAGATTTGTCCTCCGCCACCTGAATTGAGGTGAGTCCCTACACCCCCAAGAGGACCTAGAGCGCATTGGGAATTGGGCATACCAAATTGTGGAGGGGGGGGTGCAAGTGAATGGAGATTTCTCTTTTGAAGCTCAAAATCACAGACCGTCATCAAAAATGTCAACGATACTGACTCAAGTGGTTAAATTAATGTCTTCTAATGCGACACGATCACTTTTGGTCCAAAAAAGATAAATATTGAAGTACTTTTTTTTTTTTTAAACTAAATCATGCTTCCGGTGAGCAGCAGTTTGCACGTGTGATGTAATCCCATTGGCTTTTGAAACATGCGAAAACTGACACAAGTGCATCACAGTTAGAAGAGCAGCACTGATATCATGCGAGGAGGAATGCTGTACAGAAGCTTGGTTGATTTTGGTTTAGATCTGTTTTAATCGGTTTCTTTTCTCACAATGGTATGTTTGTGTGCTCATTCTGGATGTCTCAACCAAGTGGAGAACGTGAGATTACGTCCGTTTCATGGCAACGGAATACGTCACATGATAGTCTGCTTGGACTCCTACCTCTCATGAAACCTAACGGAAGCAATAGTTAAAAAGTACTTAAATGTAAAAAAAAAAAATCTTTCTCACCAAAAGGGATAGTTTCACTAATTTAAATGCTGTAGTCAGTCTTTGTGCCATTTATGCTGACTTGCTAAGATATAATTCTTCGAATGTGTTTCTGGTTAAGAAAGTCATACACACCTGGGATGTCATCAGTGTGAGTAAATAATGACAGAATATTAATTTTGGGGTGAACTAACCCTTTAAATAACTTTATTTTAATGTATAGGTGCGACGTGCCAGACTTGCCTTACTCTTCTGCTTATGCTTTTAGTTATTTGCATTAAAGAAAAAATTCTATTTACTTTGGGGGGGGGGGGAAAATAATGCATTTTCTCTAGAGTGACAGGAATGCAGTGAGTTCTCTGTGGCCTGAGGTGGATGGAAATATGTCCATACCATTTGAAATTGACTTTGAGCTTGGTGAGTTGTCTGCATGTTCCTTTTTTTTTTTTTTTTTTTTTTCCCCCCCAATTATTTATTTTTTACACTGTTGTAGATTTAGCTTTTTAATTGCAGCTTCACCTAATAGACAATAACCCAAAGCAGATATATATACATGTTTAAAATTGCTCATGGAAAATGTATTAAAAAATATGAATGCCTCATCCAGCACTGCACAGATTTTTGGCCAATCAAAAGCCAAAATAAGGATTTAACAACTAATGAGGTTTTTTTTTTTGTTATTTTTTATTTTTTTTTCTATGTATGTTTATTGCATTTGTGTGATTTGTTGCCTTCAGCGGACCGGACTGATGACATCCTAAAGGCCTTAAAAATGATCAGTGAGAAGACCTGCATAAGGTTCCATCAGCATACTAATGAAACCGACTACTTGCTATTTTCTTACAGTGATGGGTGAGTCACAGACTTTAGCACAGTGATTTATTACAATGGAAGAAAATCACATATTACTGGGACAATCAGTACAGCTTTTGCTAACACTGTCAAATAACAGTCACACCATACACTACATGGCCAAATGTATGCGGAAGCCCTCTTCTATTTCTAGGCAGGGTTTACCAACTTTCTGTGAATGCCAAAGTGATTTAACATTCATTTAAAGTGTTCTGCAAGTGCATATGTGTTTGTGATTTCTATTAGTTATTTTTAGCCATGCAGTGTTCTTTTTGGTTTTGAAATCATTCATTTAACTTAAGTTTGAACTTCTGATTTCTTTTCTAAAGGTGTGCCTCTTACGTCGGATGCATGGGGGGTGAACAGCCTGTTCTGGTTGGGCCGCCATGCGGGGCTGGGAACATCGGCCATGAGATCCTTCATTCTCTAGGCTTGTACCACGAACATTCTCGCCATGACCGTGGAGATCATATCACTATTCTGTATGAAAACATTAGCCCTGGTATGCATAATATTAAATACATTAACCATGTCAGTCCTCTCAAACAATCCTAAAGGAATGCTAAAGCTTTTTTTTTTTTTTTTTGCTCAAAATTCTAAAGGGTTCAAAGAACAATCCTCTTAAAGGGACAGGATAATTTTGTAATGTTTTCCTCACAAAATATAGAATGGGCTGTATATTGTGTATTTAGTGCAATGCTTATTTACAGAACTAACCACTTCGTTTAACAGGGAAAGAGAGTAATTTTGCTGAGAAAGATGGAGACACGCTCGGTCTTCAGTATGACCTTGGATCTCTCTTGCATTATGGAGCGTAAGGTTTTTATTCAAACAGAAATGGATGCTTGGCTGAAAAAAAAAAAAAAAAAAATTTAACTTCCATTTGTGATATGCATTTGGCTGGCCAAACGATGTATTCAAATTGTTTTATTTGTTTTTTTTAGCCATTATTTCTCCTCCAATGGGAAACCCACAATTGTGTCCAAAAGCAGCGGGGTACAAATCGGCCAGAGAACTCACATGAGTGATCTTGATGTAAAGAAGATCCGGAAGCTGTACCACTGTGGTATGTTATATTGTTTGCTTTTGACATTGCAAACCGAGACCATTAAAGGGATTCTTCCTACAATGGAAGTGAATAGTGACTGAAGCTAACATTCAATTTTGCCAACGATTTGGTTTGTCCATGATTTTGAGGGGACGTAAATGACAATGTTTATTTGTAGTTGAACTATGGCCAAAAGAGACATGGGACTATGTTCAGAAAATCATACTAACATACTACATTTGCTGTACTATTTCTGCAGTATGTTGTATGTGTACTGTGCATTGTATGCTAATTTCTGTTCGCATGGAATATCTGGATGGCTACTGCAAATGGCAAAAGAGTGAAGAAATTATTAAATATAATAGAAAAGCCATTATTAGCCTGTCAAACACAATTATGACCTGCTAGCGTTCTGACGTCTGCTGACAATTCTCTGACTCGGGAGGAGCTTCATCAAAAGCAGTACTCTTGAAACTTGATCATTTTTATCCCTTTTATTTTTGCCTCGCTGTTGTCAATTGACATTGAAAAATCAACCGTGTTGATACTGTTCCTGAATTAATCTACTTTCTCCATTACTCCCCCCAGACAAGAGAGAGAAAAAGGGTAAACGTCATGGTGATTCATCTAACCTTGCATGAAACAACTTCTCTGATTGGCACATTAAGAGCTGAATTGATTCTCCAATGATGGGAATTTTAAATTGAGAAGGAAAAATAAAGGTCTGAAAATTAAACTTTCAATATTGTTGGCATAAATTCACAATGACCAATAAACAAATGTGATTTCGGAATGAATTCATCCAGGACCATAATTCGTGTTCTTTTTTTCGCTTTTTCAGCTTTTGTCCAGTGGGTGGCAGTCATTGTGCAGTTTTGTTTTTGATTATTGAAATCACAAATTGGGAAGCCCTTGAGTGTTATATAGAAAATGAGGCAATAAATGCATAAAAATGCATGTTTACTTTGTAGTATATTTTAGGTTACTAAAGTAATTTTGGTGGCTTTCCCACAATGTTTATCCATTTAGATAAACATTGTAGAGGTGCCAATGCTTTTTTTGTGTGTGTGTGTGTGTGTTAACTTAGCCACAGAAACCTCCACAGATAATGTTTTCAGTCTATTATGGAGAGTGGGGGGAAAGTTGCTGAAATAAATGCATGCAGTATTCCATTAAAGTTTCTAGAATCTTGAAGCTCTATTTTAAACCTCTCAGTGATCACTTTCAATTGTGACGTGATATTTAATAGGATTATAAATGGTTTTCTCAAAACAATCAAATGTTGGGTCACACAGACTTCTGAAAATGCCTGATTATTGTTTTATCACAATTTTTACAGTAGCTAATACATGTTTTGTTGAACGTGTATATATTTTTTAACTCCAAGGTAAATCGTGCTTTTTACTTTAAAAAAAAAAAAAAAGAATTTTTCACAATACATGGCTAATTGGTGACTTTTTTTTTTTTCGTTTACTGTAGCATTTTTACAGTTTTGGGCATCATCTTACATGTGGGTATCTCACAATTGACGCCCTGCTTGACGTCATAGAGGGGGACACACGGAGAGATGCATTGATTTAGAGTTCATACAGCTGAGTGATGCGCAAAGTTGCAAGATCTCGGATGAAACTATTGAATAAAATCAGAGCATGATTGAATAGACGGAGAATCATGTAGAATATGTTCGAATTTTAAGTTTCTACTCTTCCACCGGCGAGGCCGAAGAAATTCTTCAGAAATTGTTGGCTTTAACTGTTGTTTCTCTGCGGAACATTTTATCTGAGATCACTGATTAATTTCTGCTTAATACGGAAATAACTGGTGCGCGTGTGGAACTGACGGATCTTGAGCATTTTCTTGATCGCTTTTCAGAGTTGTTTGGACACCAAGGATGAAACGCTTATGTTTCTTATGTATTTATTAATTTTCTATTTTTATTCTCAAGCTTTTACCGAGATAAAAAATATATATATAAATATATATTTTACATTTGCCGCGTCGGTGTCGTTGCGCATCTCCAAGCGCGTAATTGTTCAACCTCAAAAAGAGCGCACCGCTTCAACTGAGGACAAGAATCGAATCCAATGAACAACAGTGCGCTTTCTTATTTTCAGGCTGTGAGTACATTATTAATTTTGTTAATAATGACCGACTCTGCAGTTATGCTTATGTAGTTTAACTTTTCAGTACGCAGTGGCGAAATAGTTTTGAATTAGTTTAATTTATTTTATTATTTTTTTGGGCAAGACGCACGATTTTTATGCTACCGAAATATGGCCAAGGGCCATTGCCTTTTTTTTTTTTTTTTTTTTGCCATAAAGAGCCCATTTTCACATTCCGCTGAATATTTAAAAGGAACTATGTTTTTGGAAGGATTGAGCTAGCGGACATTGAGATACAAGCCTGCATCAAGACATCTGTATTTCTCTGTTTATATTGGAGTTGCTCAGATATGACCATGATTTCGTCTCCAGAGAGTTTGATAACTCTCAATGTTGGCATTAAAATATGCAACAGCAGCATCCCAGAATGTCCTCCTTACTCCCCCGAAGCCACCGCTGCATTTGCCACAGCCATGACACTCATAATGCTCGTCACCATCTTCGGGAACGTTCTGGTGATCGTCGCCGTCTTGACGTGCCGTTCTCTGAGAGGACCTCAGAACCTCTTCCTGGTCTCCCTGGCTGCAGCTGATATCCTGGTGGCCACCTTCATCATTCCGTTTTCCCTGGCCAATGAGCTGATGGGCTACTGGTATTTTGAATCGGTTTGGTGCGAGATCATCTTGGCTTTGGACGTGCTATTCTGTACGTCGTCCATCATGCACCTGTGCGCCATCAGCTTGGACCGTTACCTGTCCATCTCGCGGCCGGTGCAGTATGCCAGACAGCGCACCCCTCGCAGGATCAAAGGAGCCATCATGGTGGTGTGGCTCATCGCCGCAGTCATATCTTTCCCCCCGTTGGTGTCGATGAAAAAGACCCGGGTGTCAAAGGAAGGCAAGTATCCAGAATGCAAACTCAATGAAGAGGCATGGTATATCCTCTACTCCTCCATTGGGTCGTTCTTCACCCCATGCCTCATCATGATCCTGGTGTACGTTCGAATCTATCAAATTGCCAAGAAGCATACCCGATGTCCTCCAGGGGAGACCAGCAAGGATGTCGTAAGTGCCATCCAACAGGGCATCCAAGGAGAGTTGCTGCAGAACGGCAAAGAGCAAGGAAATGTGGCCCAAGCGAATGCTCCGAATCTGGCTGTCCGATCCTCTACCCAGCTGACCTCCAAAAACGAAACTTCCACAAGTCAGCCTCCGCTGCCTCCAGTTGAGAGTCGTCAACAGATAAAACATTCTCTGAGACACAAAGACAACAAAAACGAGGATAGTTCAAGCTCTGTCTCAGATGTAGACATTATGGGGGTGCAAAATGCCAATGGGACATCCTCCAATGTGGGTGCGCTTGAGCCAGGACACCAAGCTTCCTCACCGATTCAAATGGACAAGGACATCATTGCAACACCAAAGGGCAGCCAATTGGCCACTTCTAACATAAAACCAGCAGGAACTCCAAATGCCAGGAGAAAGGCCATGATTGTTCGGGAGAAGCGTTTCACCTTTGTTCTGGCTGTTGTCATCGGGGGATTTGTCGTCTGCTGGTTTCCATTCTTCTTCAGCTACAGTTTGCAGGCCATATGTAAAAAAGCTTGTGAACTGCCTAAACCACTTTTCAAATTCTTCTTCTGGCTTGGCTACTGCAACAGCGCTTTAAACCCACTCATCTATACCATCTTTAACAGGGACTTCCGGAAAGCTTTCAAAAAGATTTTGTGTAAAAGATGTAAAGACTGTGCTTTGTAAAAGTTGAAATGCATTGGAACGTTGATTCAGTACAGGATAAATCACATATCAGAGTCTTATTTCACCTCAAAATCAAAAGTGAAAAAAATATTCCAAAAGAATTGTGCATTGACATTTTTGCGACTAACAAATTGTTCCTCCAAATTACATAATGCATTCAGATGTTTTAATTTTGAGTTCTTTATGATACTATTTTAGAAATCATAAAGCATACATTAAAGGAAGGAGAACAAATGCTACACTGATTGACATTTGAAATAATATACCATTATCTTTTTGGCATTGCAGTAAATTGAATACATTTAATTGAAGGGGCTGTCTTTGTACAAATTTCAAACCTAAAAATAATCCACCCACCCCCTGCAGAAGACTGAGGAATTTTATGATGCACATATAAATCTAATAAGGTGATAAAGTCATTTATTTTTCAAAAATAAGGTTCAATAATGCACCAAGCAACTTAAAGAAATGAGGTCGAAAAGCTGTATGCTCGGCACACTCACTCCTTTCCCCTCCTACATGTCCTTCTCTTATTTAGGTGCCACCCCATCGATAAGTCATCAATGCATACATTCATAAACAAAACCATACTAGATCTATAATTCACAATTTTGTAATGAAAACCAAACAAACAAGACATCTATACAGTTAAACTTGAATGGCTCCAACAATCCCTGATTAAAATTTTTTTTTATGTTCCTATAAAAAAGGACATATGTAGCAGAATGTCCAAGCTGCTCTTTTTCACACAACAAAGGTGGACGTGGACCTAGGACAGCCTTCCAATCTAATGAAAAGAGCATTTTAGACATTTTGCTAGATAACTCATGCGTTCCATAGAAGAAATTAAGTCATGTGTATTTGGAATGACATGAGGGTGAGTAAATGATGACAGAGCTATACCCTTAAGCAAAGTATGATGTCATATTTAGATTTTGATGTGAAATATGACCAGGACATGTTTTACCTGGATTTATGAATTTCACAAGTAAAATGTTCTCATTCTTTTTAGTATTCCCAATGACTTGCAATGTATCCAGATGGGGAATAACTGCTAATATTACTCTCTGAGCATGTTCTCTGACCGTTTGTTGACTCTATACAAATTATGCATGCTTATCTGATCAGACAAGTATCAATAAAGCAGACCAACTTGGATTCCATTTTCTTTTTGCATTCATCAGCACAGCACAAGATTGTTCTACTGTCCCCCTGGAGATGGCCTTGCCTTCAGTACGTTTGTTGTGCTGACCTACCAGTGTACAGTACAGCTCTTTTCAAATCTGGCTCTGCATTGTGAGATCCCATAACTGGAGCTGAGAAGATTTCAGAGAGATTCACCTCCCTGGCAAAGTGCTGCGAGCTCTTAAAGCCCAAGAGGGGCTTTCCATCTCTGGGGAGCGAGAGAAAAGGAGAGAACTCTATTAAAGGAATAGTTCATCAGGAAATGAAAATGTTGTCATCATTTACTCGCCCTCAAGAGTTAAGAACCCATGATACTTTTTCAGTGGAACTCAAAAGGAAGTTTTGATGAATATACTGGTCACTCTTTTCCATGCAATTACAATGAATGGGAACTGGAGCTTTTAAGCTGCAAAACGGATGCAGAAGTATCATAAAAGTATTCCATTACAGTTGTGCACCATATTCAAAGACTTCTAAAGCTGTTTGATTGTTTACTGAATGTCAGTCGTCATTCACTGAAACTCTTGACTGACATCTGATCTTGAGGGAAGTACTGCTGCAATGTCTAATTCATGAATGAATTGTTCTTTTAAGTCAAATCTTTTCAATTTATCTGTTGATCTGGTTCACAAAAAGAGTCTGAATGATTCATTAACTGCTAAAGCCTTTTCGGATGAACTATCCTTTTGAAATTTAATCAGAACATCCTCTGCTTAAAATAAAAAAAACGCACGGCATTGACTTCTGTTTCTTCATCTGACAGTTTTGGATCTTTTTCATATCGAAGATTTAATTAATGAATAACAGATTTCCTGAAATCCTGTCTCAAGATGAAGGTCTGCTCAGACTCTCTATTATAGTTTAATTTGATGGATTCTGACATTGGAAAAGGACTGAAATGATGGTTGGTGTATCAGAGCCTCTCCCAGTGTCTCTGTGTGTGTATATAAAAGTGGACAAAATTATGTAAATGAATTATGCACCAATGAATGCCTCTTGATACGATTTGTATTATTTCTGTGCCCTCACAAGAAGGCTTGTGCACTTTCGATTTGCTTTTAAATGATATTGGTCAGTGTGTGCGCACACACAGGTATTGTAAGTGAAACTAGGCATGGACCAGACTTCTAACTGTAATGCTTCTTTTCTAAATTTGTTCCGTTTAAATTAATTGTTGCCATATACCAAATGTATTTGTGGAAATGAATGAACATTTCAGTCTTTAAGTCTGCATATTTTGGTGAGTAATTTCACTGTATCAAACCACTCACACAGAGTAAGCCAGTGGCTATTGAAAGTTTATAATAGCTGAATGTTTTAAAATATTCATGATGCTGTTGTGGGAATGTTGCATATCTGATATGCAGCTGCATTATACTATTTCTTTTTTTCCTTCCATGAATCTTAAATTTGAATTGGTTTGCATGGTCCGTTGTCATTTTCTCTGGGATCTGTTGAATGCAGTTAGTGTGTTAACATGCACAGCAATGCGCTGATCAAAAATTGCTTTATTTAAAAAAAAAGACTAACAATGTAAGAGTCCCATATTTACATAAGATTTGAAATCATTGTGTCTGGCAAGAGAAGCAATTTCCCACACACACATCGGGATTTCTAAAAAATAAAACCGTCCACACACTCTTGACGCTGCGTTTTGAACTCTAGACAAGTAATAAACTGAATAGACTGATTGCAAACTCACCTTTTCATTTTATACACCACATTTAGAATACAAATGTATGAAGTAAAGCACTCAAATGAGAAATAATTGCTATCCATGCAACATTTTATAGTATATTGTATTAAAATTAAATAACGGAAAAGACATTAAAGGAATTGTTCACCCCAAAACGATAATTCTCTTATCATTTACATACCCTCATGCCATCCTAGATGTGTATAACGTTCTTCTGCTGAACACAAGTGAAGATTTTTAGAAGAATTTCTCAGCTTTGTTGGACCATTCATGCAAGTGAATGGGTGCCAACATTTGTAATTGATATGATAGGTGTGGGTCAGAATCAGATCAATATTTAAGTCCTTTTTACAATAAATTCTCCTCTTTCGCTTTTACATTCACCTTCTGTTTTTGGTGATTCATATTCTTCATGCATATCACCCACTACTGGGCAGGGAGGAGAATTTATGATCTGTTTCTCAACCACACTCATCATATCGTGTCTGAAGAAATGGATATCACTGTTGTCTTATGGATTACTTTTATGCTGACTTTATGTGGATTTTGGAGCTTCAAAATGTTGGCACCTATTCGCTTGCATTGTATGGACCTACAGAGTGGAGATATTCTTTAAAAAAATCTTCATTTGCGTTCTGCATAAAAAGGAAAGTAATTCCAATCTGGAATGTTAGCAGGTTGAGTAAACTAAGAGAGAATTTTCATTGCCTTTAATAAGTTTTGTAAGTATATATTGCTAACGGTTGCGCTGGAAGGTCTTTTGTAAGACTTTTCCTATGGATGAAGCATGCTTTTAGGCAACGTCCACACTAATGCGTTTTTTTTTTTATTTTATTTGTTTACATTTTGCTACATTCACAGCTCTCATCCACATTGGAACGGCATTGAAAATGGAGATTTTCTCCATAAACACTTACTTTGCAAAACAAAGACTTTACGAAACTGAGTTTTTAAACATAAACTGGTTAGTGTGGCCATGGCCTGAATGACAGCGAGGATTTCTTGGCTCATGATTTGTATAAATATAAGTGACTTTATGAAAAAAGTCGCTAATAATAAGCAGACACGTCAACACTAGATCAGTCACTACGTTTGCTTCAAAATGTAAACCTATTTGCACAAAACTCTTGCGAACACTGGATAAGCATGAATACTGGTGAATGTATTCACAAGAAATGCAAAATCGGGGTAATGGGCAAAAATCTATATGTGTCGATCATTTTATGCTTTAACCGTTTATGACCTCACCCAGATAAAGGAAAGCCAATTAAGGCATTTACTTGACAAATGCACACTGTTGGCTTATTAAGCATAATCAGTGCAAATGTGCTCAGTTGATGGATATCAAAGACCAGAGAACCTGTTTCATAGGAAATATTTGGTTTTAATTTCTAAAAACTGTCATTAAATGGTTGAAATTCATTTTAGAACTTTACACAGATAAGATGTGATGCTTTAAATGCAGTAATCGGTTGCATCTAATCTTTCTCTCTCAAAACTGCCTTATTTGAGCTGTAGGCATGACATCAGATCTTTCTCATGATTTAAAAACCACATAACCATGATAGGGTTTAACCAGTGTTGCTTTACGAGTTGTCTTCTTAGAACGATACTTATAACCAGAAACCAAAGTTGCCTTTCACACACAAAAAATAAAGAGCTGAAAATGTTCAACCGATTATTTAATGTAGTTAGATGTACAGTAGGGCCCATAAGTCTGAAACCATTACTGAAAATGCATCTATTTGCATTTTTCTAATTGAATTGAAATTTGCTCATTGGAAATAATGTATTCAGCACACAGTTTGAGTGAAGTTGAAATGGAAAATCAATATGAAATACAAAATTATTTATTTGGTGTGTCCACTCTTACATTATTTACAGCATGCACATGAGCTGGCATGAACTCCACAAGTTTGTGCAAGACCTGATGATCCATGTTATCCAGCATGATTTGCGAATGTTTGAAAGGTCATCTTGTGTGCATTAATGGAATCAAGGAAATCTGATCATCTGTACAAAGGAGTTAACATGATCAATATCACAAATGTTTTTATTTGATGAAGTAGTGATCTAGAAATAGTGCAGAATCATAAATATTTCATGAGTCATGACTTTTCTTTGTTTACCTTTTTCAAAGTCCTCAAAGATATTTATTTTCATGTTTAAACAGCATATTTTTGACCTGATTAAGCTGAGTATGATCAGATGATGTCATTGTAGCACCTTGACTAACTCGTTTCAGAAAACATTGAAGTTCTTACATTTCATAATTCATTATCAGTAATCGGTTGCATGTAAATGTAAACGATCACTTGCACAAACCTAACACGAGGTCACAAGTGAAACAAACACGCAACCATGCGTATCCCAGTGATGCTTTGATTTCTTTTCATTACGTCTGCTGTATGCAGCTGTTCATATTTACATGCTTCCAGTTGCATTTTAATTTTCCGAAATGGTGCTTCATGTCTCAAGTGTCCCTTCCTTTTTTTTGAAGCGTCAGAAACAGATGCTGTCAAACAGGGCAATGTGGAAAGTGTTTGTACACAGACTTCAGAAGCAAACATGTTGATTATGAGGGCAGCTGGGTTCATTTTTATAATGATGAGAACAAACACTTATGAGGGACGCAAAAAATGCTTAATTCATGCATATGTCTGGCTACTTTTCCCCGTACGTACTGTTAAGAGTCAAGGATGGTGGCTCTTTGACACACATTTGCTGGAGTTAATGCGTCAGGTAGGGCTCTCTGTGAAATGTAATTACAGCTTCACAGGTGGTTGTTCATACTGTAGCTCCAAGTGGACGTTAAAGGCTTTTCTAATTGGTGGTGCTTGCTAGTGAAGCATTGCTGTTGTTCATATGGGGATAGTTCGCTCTTAATAAAAGCATCTGCCCAATCCATGAATGTATAAATATATAGGGACCATATATCTTAGGGATTTTGGTGATTTGGTTGACTTGGGCCAATAAACCACAACACACTAGAATCATAACAGTGACGTACTCACATTTTTGCTCTTTCACTCTCTCAATCACTTTTTCACCTTCTGTTCACTCTCTTTCAGGCTTCCGCTCTTTCTTTTGCTATTTATTTAGCTTTTGCTCTACACTCTTTCGCTCTTTCTTTCACTCTTTTGTTGATTCTTTCACTCTTTTGCTCTTGCGCTTAATATTGCTCTTTTTTTTTGCTTTCTGTCTTTCACACTTTCTTTATGGCTCTTGCTCTCTGTCTTTTGATCTTTGTTTTGTTTTTAGTTTTTTCACTCTTTGGTTCTCCAGCTCTTTCTGTCTTCCACTCGCTTTCTTTCCCTCTTTCTTTCACTCTTTTGTTGTTTCTTTCACTATTGTGCTTTTTTTCGCTCTATTTTTGCTTTCTGTCTTTCACACTTTCTTTTTTTGCTCTTGCTCTCTGTCTTTTGATCTTTCTTTTTTTCACTCTTTGGGTCTCCGGCTCTATCTGTCTTCCCCTCTCTTTCTTTCCATCTTTCTTTCACTTTCTTTTGCTTGTCTTGCTCTCTGTCTTTTGATCTTTCTTTTTTTCACTCTTTGGGTCTCCGGCTCTTTCTGTCTTCCCCTCTCTTTTTTTCCCTCTTTCTTTAACTTTTTTTTGCATAATAGATTTTCACTGCAAACAACTCTAGAGAGATGCCTTTTACCATTGTGTTATAGCTTGCTGTTTCCTTAACTGTCTCAAACAGGAGTGCTGTGATTTTAGATGGTGTGTCGAGTTAAGAAAACATCTTCAGCTCTTAAAAATGCGTCTTGAGACGCCTTTGTTCTGCTCCAGTATTGGCGCTGCATCTAGAGTTTTTAGAGCAGGTATGCATTCAGTTTGAATGGCCCTTGAGTCACTTTTAATAAAAGCATCTGCCAAAACCATAAATGTAAATATGTAGGGACCAGAATATCATAGGGACATGGGGATAAGCAAGTTTAACTTTGGCCAGTATACAACCATCTAGCAACCACCTACAATACATTAGCATCAAGGCAGTGAGTTTAGCACAGACAGGTGCCACTCACATCTACTTTGTATTTGTCTTTGTAGACTTCATTGATTTACATTTATTGAATTCTGGGGATCTTAAAATGTTATAAATACCTAATACAATATTTTTTAATGTATTATCACTAAATATTGACTGGTAGAATCTTTTTGCTGTGAGTTAAGTAAACTTTCGTAGACTCTGTTTATATAATTATATACTAGAGTTGTTATTTATGGATGCTGTCTGAATTTACTTCTACTGCATTACTTATCTAGTTTACTCCAGTGTGTTCATTCAAAGGTCTATATCCTCCATTATGTAAACCCATTTGGTTCAATTCTACATGAATCATTTGTTAAAGAGCTGCTGGAAGCTTGACATGAAATTACAATTAATGCATGCCTCTGTACTGCATGGTGTCTGCTGTGGGGAAATAAACCAGTGATATGGGACAGGATGTTCAAAAGCAGCTTCTGCTCATGTGAAATTACAAATTCAGTTTCACTTGAACTCAAGTAGTGGGGGGACAGATGTTTGTCTTTCTGATACTTCACATCTGGTGTGTTGGGTGTTGAGAATTTCTTGAAAGGTCGGTCTTTGGGAAACTATATGTTATCTAAAGAATTATCAAATTGAAACACAAGCATAAATCTCAAACTGGATTTTGATATTTTATTAATTATTTGTCACAATCACATTCTGGGATATTGAGGGTGGTTGTCAAGGGATTGCTATGCAGTTGCTAGGGTGTTGTAGGTGTTTGCTCACTGTACCAATTCTGGTCCATAGATATGGCTATTGGGTCCCTCCTCAAATGCAAATTTATGAGAATATGTTTTTTTCTCTTTCTTTCATTCTCGCTCTCTTTCTAACGTACATTTTTTCCTTTGGTCATTACTTCTCTTTTTTTTCGCTCTTGCTCTTTCTTTTGCTCTTTTGTTATTTCATTCTTTAGTGTTTCTTTTGTACTTTTGCTCTTTTCTATTGCCCTTTTTCTTACACTTTCTTTCATTCTTTCTCACTTTCATTCTTTATACTTTCTCCTTTCTTTGTTAATTTCTTTATTTTTCTATCACTCACCATCCAAACTAAATGACAAAGCATAGCTATTTGTACATGCATTAGATAATTGCACAAGCCAGTCGGTTTGATGGGTGTTGCCTAATGACTCAATCGTCCCACACTAGTTCAGTTCACACAATGCCCATCAGAAAAAACACTATTAATCAAATCCAGAGGTTGCTTATTTGAACATAATGCGACAATTAAAAGCTGTTATACAACAACTCACCATTTCAAAGGCCTCAGCAAACTAAACAACTCAAGAATAAAAAATGGTAAATTAGAGACAACTATCCTCTTTAGCACAAATAATTGCTCTCCGGGCAAGATGTTCATCTGAGCTCATGTTAACATGACCCCTTCCACATGTCTTCTGAAGTTGAAATCTATTCTGAAACTTTGGAGGAGATGTGAAATTCCTTGCCTTGAAATCTTAGATTTAAAGAAAAATCTTTCAGTTAGTTTTTTAGTTTTTCAGTTGCAGAAAATGGCATGAAACACCCAAAGCAAAAATATTAATTCAGTGCATCAAGTATGCTACTCCTGTTAAATTTAAAAGCAAGAGCAAGCCTCTCTCTTATATATATCTTTTGAATGTTTCTTGAAAAGTTCTTCTAAGAAACATATTCTCATCTCGGCATAGAATGTTTCTCTCATTGTGAGCATTCAGTGGGAAAATGACAGCAGAAGGGCACTATTACCGTTTTGGGGAAATAGACTCATGTTTAGACTTGAAATTAACAAAACAAAACCCAAGATTGGCTCCATTTGCATAAGTGGACATCAAAATTGCATTTCAACTTGTTCAAATAGTATATGCATGACAAAACACATTCAGATGTGCAAATGCATCAACAAGAATATGTGCTGATATTAGTGCCTCAAATTTAATTTTAAATTTAAATTGAAAATATTGAAAAACACTGAATAAAAAAAATGTGTCCTGATTCATAAATTATAAATGAATCCACAACCTTGGAAAAATCTCACCAGGTGCTCACCTGGGACTGAAATTCTCAACATTGAAACCAAACTAAACCTAATTTACATGAAAATAATATGTATAAATTAAGTAGAAGTCATGTTGGATTTACATCTATGACTAACAATTGAAAACTTACAGTTCCCATCTGTCGCTCACTTCGACGTTGTGTCGAGTGAAGCGACACTAGGAGACTTTCTTGAAGGCCTCAGTTACCTCTGAACTTGAGTAAAGGCCAATGAGAATTTGGCAGACAGAATTTGCATGTCCCTCCCCTGGACATACGGGTTTAAAGGGAGGGAATCGTGCATCTGTTCATTCAGATTTCTTCTTCGAAGCCGAGCGGTTGTGCGATCAGTGAGCTGAGATCACTTACTGTTCCACTCACCTCTGCAGAGCATATGCTGTTGGATCTACGGCTCATATCAGCAGCTTTCTCCTTCTCTGCACGGCAGGGCAGCTTTGGCCCTGGGCGCTTCGACAGTGCTGCTAAAAGAGAATATTTGTTAAAGTGTTTATTTTCTCTAAAAGAGCTGGTGTTGAACGTCCATTTCAGGACGCATCTTTGTAAAGATGCCACTCTGCCCCTGTGTAGATCCTGGATGTGGACAACACCCAATACCTTTACGAGATTTTATAATATCAGGGTTGATTCGGTCTCGTCCCGTGTTCTCTCAGGTCCGAGCACATAGAACTCAGACCTTTCCCCTTCACTGAGGTGACCACGTGCGCTATTTTCCCCCAGGAGAGTCAACTAGATTCACGCCACCTGGATGTTCTTCCACCCTAGCCCTCTGGTCCGCAAATTCAGCAGAAGAAATCCCCGACCAGACCCACTACAGGTACAAAAATGACTCTGTACTGGAATAGGTGCTCCACAGGATGGGCCCTTGTGGATTAATCTCCCCTCTGTGTATTTTCCGTGGTACAGTCCCCCTATGGGCAGACCCCGCTGCCCCCCGGTCGCCGTGTCTGTAGCAACTCCTCCCTTGCAGCAGGTAGGATCTACCACTGTGCCATTTCCACATGTGGCCTGAAAACACATGTGACGTATTTCGCCACTCTTTACCTCCCTCCAACCTGGGCAGGTGGTGGTCTCTGCAGGGTCTTTTCTCCCTGAAAGAATAGGTGTTGGAAAAGAATGCTTTCCCCGATGCGTGTGATAGTGTTAAGATGGCCCCAGCTTTTACTCTATGCGAGAAACATATAGAGAGAAAAGGCGCAGCTGGCGTGGCCTGCTTCCTTGAACGACACATCCCTTTGCTTCCTGGTTTGCTTCCGCTTTTGCTTCAGGATGCTGGGAACCTAAAAAGTTTATGACGATTTTTATTGGGCGTTGGGGAAGGGTACGTGCAGTCTGACGCAGCCTGTTGCTTTGGCATGCAACTGCCTGCCCGTACCTGCATCAGTAGCGCACGTACATGGTTCAGCGCATGATTGAATAGGGATCCCTAGTGTCGCTTCACTCGACATAAAGTGAGCAAAAGATGGGGAACATCTAGGTTACTGTTGTAACCTTCGTTCCCTGATGGAGGGAACGTGACTTTGTGTTCCTCTTGCCACGACGCTGAACCGAGCCACTGCAATGGCTGAACCTTATTCTTGGCTCCTCAGTGCAAAACCTGAATGAACAGATGCACAATTCCCTCCCTTTATACCCGTATGTCCAGGGGAGGGACATGCAAATTCTGTCTCCCAAATTTTCCTTGGCCTTTTCAAAAGTTCAGAGGTAACCGAGGCCTTCAAGAAAGTCTCGTAGTGTCGCTTCACAAAGTCTCAGGAGGCTACAACAGTAACATAGACATTTATAACAATTCTGTGTAATTATTCAAAGCATTGGGCATTAACAAAGCACCAATGCTTGAATATTAATGAATAACATCTTCAAATAAAATTGTATATTTAAAATTATTAATTCAAATTAAGATACTGTGTTGTGGCTGATCAGCTCTGGCACACCTCTTAGCCAACACTGTTTATTCAGTCATGGAGATGTTATCCTCTTCTGAAAGAGGGTTAGTCTCATGGGAGTTCTTTTTTAATTAATTTAGATTAAAATAGATAATCAGAGTCTTATCGGATGATTTGCTTTGGGGTCAATTATGAAAAGCTGGAATGCCTTGGCAAAATGCCAAAGAAACAACAAAAACAGAAGTTTTAAAGCTAGAATTACCTGAAGGAACAAAAACCACAAACTCTCTTTAATATCTCAATTTTCCTTTCTAGATAGCCATTAGAGTACTAAAATTCTCATCTGGGCATTTTTCACAAAATTTAAGGTGTGTATGTATTATGCAGAACAATTCATATTTAATTAACTATGATGTATCACTCAATATTTTGTCTTTGTTCTAGATTTCATTTATGTGCCTTGATTTAGTTAATTATAGTGGGAGGGTTACAAATGATTTATGTTTTGTTTTAAATGTAGAGTTGATTATTTAACTGATCACTTATGCAATATTATCTCCCATCTCATTATTCTCCCTTATGAATAATGCATTAAGCCAGCCCCCCTAAGAAGATTATCATGCTATCTTTGTTTACTCAGCAGTAAATGTGTCTTATGCTTTACCCTGGGGTTGTTAATATGGGATCGTATAGGTGACATTGCTGTGGTGTACTGCAGGAACTAGTAACAAGGCCAAAGAATGCAGTAAAAAAACGGACGTGATTCGCTTACTAACTTTACATGGCATCATTGAGATGTGATCAAGGTAACATTAAACAAAAGGCACATTACATTTTGTCTTGCCACTAAAAACGGCAACAAAAAGCACACTGTATGTATGTGACATACATAGTAGGAAGATGAGGATTGTCGAATTTCTAGACAAACCACAAGAGGTGCAAAAGTCACTGGGTGTTCTGAGTGGTTGCTACAGTGTAATTGCTAGTGTGTTTTGCCTGTTTTATTGTGAGCCGGGTAAATATTGTTGGTCGGATCACTTTAAAAATGAAATAGCAGGACTCTCATTGTCCGTACGTCTGCAGTGGTACTATGCCATTTAAAAAGTATTCAGAAGCTCACATAATGTTACCTCTTCCTTGCTGTATTTTATGTCTGATGGAGGACAACAATTAGCCAAGATATATTAACATAACATTTCAGCCCAATTAAATTAGGTGGAACTCAAAAGGCATAAACTTCCAAGAGAAACCATGATGCAGTCCAGAAAGTTTCCAGTCCAGACCAGGAAACCTGATTTCTGCATCTTGCATCTTGCAGATTTGTACAAATGTAATTTCATGGAATTGTGTGTGTGTGTGTTTGTGTGTGTGTGCGTGCGCGTGTGTGCGTGCGTGCGTCTCAGACATTGATGTAAAGTCTCCTAGAAACAAATCAATATTCTTGTGACTAGATCTTTTCCAGTCCTTTAGGCATTATAAGGTTTGGCATTTGACCTTAAACTAAGTCGAAAACAATTCTAACCCATGAAATGCTTTTATAATTATCATTTGTGGTGTTTGTAAAGGCAAAGGCAACATTAGTACTACTTAAAGTTAGGAATTTGAACAAAATTTAATTAAGGGAACAGAGGGACCAGAATATCATAGAGACTTGGAGATGGACTTTGATTTGACGAGTAAGCAAATGCATAGCAACACAGTGAATATACTGAACACCATAGCAAATGCATAGAAACACCCTGGCACAAGCATTGCAGCTGTGAAAATTGCCCCTTGCATATTTTTCTTTTAGAAAACATTAAGATTTAGTTTGTACTGTTGTTTCAATAAATATTGTTTCTGAGCAAAGTCGCAGATTTGCACAGCATCAAACATTTCAAAACTCTATATTCGCTATATTCTGGTATCAATGCATAAAGCATCAAACATTTGTCTTCGTTTGTGTTCAGTATGCTTCAGAGTGTGTAGGAAATGGATGCAGATTTTTCCCTCTGGGGTAATAAAAATAAGTAGGCTGTAATCATCATAAATGGCCCTTCAATATACTGTGAATGCAATTCTTTCCTTTCCTTGTGAAAATAACAGATACCAAATCCTGTTACCTCTGCTCCTAGGCCATTCTATCCAGCACCTACACATTACAGAATAATCTGGCCACAACATGGACCCAGCAGAGGATTCCACTCTTCGCTGGGATGTCAGCAAGGCCAGAATGGTGCCGCTAATCAGGCTTTGGAGCCAATGGCCTCATGTCTAACCGATCTTACCACTTATGTGCAACAGTTCCACCCATCTTCGACTCCTGTATCTCTATGGGAGATTTCCCCCACGACTTTTGTGTATTCTGGACATTTTGAAGCCTGCATTCCATATCCTGCCCCGTATTCAGGTGATGCTGAATCCTGCAGCACATTCATCTCACAGTGTTCCTTGTTCTTTACGTTGCAACCCTCCATGTTCGCCTCGGACACCATGAAGGTGGCTTTTGTCATTACACTCCTCACCGATAGCGCTGGTGAATGGTGCACTGCTATGCGGGGCAACCGACATCCCTAATGCACTCCATATCAGACATTTATTTCGGAGCTCCGCCGAGTGTTTGATCACTTGACTCAAGGTCAAGAGGCTGCAAAGATTTTGTCTGTACTCTCCCAAGGAGATAGATGTGTTGCGGAATATGCGATCGATTTTTGCATTCTTGCTGCTTCTTGTGAATGGAGTGATCACGCTCTGAGAGATCGCTTTCTGCACGGGCTTTCTGCTAAAATTTTTGGATGAGATTTGATCATTGGATTTACCTCCATGCTTTGATGATTTGGTGGATTTGATTATTCGAGTTGATCAACGCCTCTATCTATGTCGCCATCACCACCGATGCTGTTTTACCTGCTATGGCGGTAGATCATCCTGCCTGCTCTGCCTTGCCAGCCTACTCACCTGAACCTCGACCTGACAATGAACCCATGCAAGTCACAGGACACAATCTCCTGTAGGGAGAAACAGGTGCGCCTTATTAATGAACTGTGTCTGTATTGTGCTGCCCCGGTAGTGTTGGGGCAACCTTGTTTGGTATAGCACAACACACACACCGATGAGTCAGCCAATACTGATCTTGCTTGGAGACCTTATTGTCTGTCTTACTGACATTTTAACTCTGCTGTTTCCCCTGTCCAGTTCGAATCAGAATGAGCTTTTTTGCCAAATATGCTTACACATACAAGGAATTTGTCTTGGTGACAGAAGCTGGCTCAGAAAAATTTAATAAAACTAAAACGTGAATAGAAAATAAAAGTATGTATAGAAATACACAATAAGACAAAAAAAAATATATAGAAATATATAAATGTACGTATGTACAAATACAAATCTGTTATACAGATGCAAGGGAATGTATGGCAGAAGAGGTAGGGTATGTTGGATAAATATAAATAGACTAAGCTGTGTATTGCACATAATTATTGCTCAATGGGACAGTTTTAACTGTTCATGAGATAGATAGCCTGAGGGAAAAAAACTGCTCCTGTACCTGGCAGTTCTGGTGTTCAGTGCTCTGTGGCGCCAGAACCATCCTCAGCTGGTGAAGGAAGTACAACCTCTGCTGGGCCTTTTCCACAATATCTCAATGTGGGTCTCCCATTTCAGGTCCTTTGAGATGGTAGTGCCCAGGAACCTGAATGACTCCACTGCTTCAAGGTTGGGGTGTTCCTCCTAAAGTCCACTATCATCTCCACTGTTTTGGGCATGTTCAGCTCAAAGTTGATTTGACTGCACCAGTGAGCCAGCCGTTCAATCTCCCTCATCTTGGAGTGTCATCTGAAAACTTCAGGAGCTTGACAGAGGGGTCCTTGGCAGTGCAGTCATTGGTATACAGGGAAAAGTGCAGTGAGGAGGGCACACATCCCTGGGATGCACAAGTGTTGATCGTACATGTGCTAGAAGTGAATTTCCCCTGTCTCAATAGCTGCTGCCTGTCTGTCAGAAAGCTGGTGATCCACTGACAGATAGATGTGGGAACAGAGAGTTGGTGTAATTTAGTCCAGAGAATACCTTTGACATACCTTGATCTGAGGGCGGTGTTCAGCAAGTCCCGCGCCACGACCCTTCCTCCTCATTGCCCGTATGACTGTGCTTTGAATTGCTCCCTGGCAGATCTCCGCCTCTGTGATGGCCGTATTCGCTTTCGGCTCCTGAGAGGAAGGCCATGAACAGGTACATCAATGATTCTCTGGCAGCCAGTCTAATTCGCCCTTCCACCTTGCCGGCAGGGGCCGGGATCTACTTTGTGGAGAAGAAGGATGGGTTGCTTAGACCCTGTATAGATTATCGGGGGGCTGAATGACATCATGGTAAAGAATCGTTATCCTTTGCCATTGATGTCCTCAGCCTTCAAACTCTTACAGGGGGCGTCTGTCTTTATGAAGTTGGACCTACACAATGCTTATCACCTTGTCTGAATTAGGGAGGGGGATGAGTGGAAGATGGAATTTAACACCCATACGGGGCACTTAGAATATTTGGTTATGCCTTTCAGATTGGTCAACTTCCAGAATGCCGAATCATGTTTTTAAAGATTTTATGAAATCTTCAACTAAGCCGTCTGTTTGTGGATGGTACACGCTTGTCCGAATCGATTTAATACCTGATAATTCATACAGCTCGCCTAGTGTATGAAACATGAAATTAGTGCCCTGATTAGTATTCGTATTAAGGATTTCTTTCAGAATCCCCCACTCAGGAGATTATTCTGAAGAGAGCCTCCACAACACTACGTGCTGAGATTTGCGAAAAGGCACTGCTTCCAGGTATCGCGTTTCATAGTCCACAAGAACCGACACAAAAGGGTGCCCACATGCTGACCATTCTAATGGTCCTGCTCTTTTACAGCACTGTGTTTGCCATTCATGAGTCAAGGGTTAAGGGAGATAGTTGAAGTCACATATTGAGATGTGTGAGAGGGAGCATCAATCCCCCACCTGGTTCATCCCTTATAAGTCATTACCTCTGATTGTGGAATAATCGCTTTGAATGAGTAATCAACAATCAATGCATACTTTAACATTTTGCAGCATTGCTTTGCATTTGTGTATGTCATCATAGCTCTTTTTAACACAGGTAGAGCTTCTAAGTTTACTGATTTTGAGAGGAACACCCAAGTGATTTCTGTAACATTCAGTTCATAGTTTCTATTCTTGAGCTCAAATAATACATCATTAATCTTCTATGCTCTCCTGTAAACTGTGTTTGTTAACATGCTAAACCACTTTGCTATCTTCTAAGCATCCGTGGAGATGGAAATTTATATTGTAATGCATCAAATCTTTCAGGTTTTCCACCATACATACTACTGTGTATAAACAGACAAAAAAAAACTGTTACTTGCTTTAAGTATCTCTTTGCTACCAATTAAAGCCCTTGTAAAGAAAGAAAGATTAATGAGCTGTACACAGGCATTATTGGAACCTCGACTGGATGAGGGATCAAAGACATCACAATCACAGTTGTCTGGAGAATGAAGCAGCTCTATTATTTATCACAGTTTTCTGTATTCTGTAGGTTAAGAGAGGTCTCTCCCTGCGGCATGCCACTCTGCAAGCAGGTCACTGTACAGTACTGTATTTTGCACACAACTGCCCAGCTGCACTTTTGAAACTCTCGCTGTGGCCCTCTGAATTGTCTTATATCCTACTGCGCGCACACAAACACACACACAAAACACAAATTCCACGTGGAGAGAGACAATCCACTCATACTAACATTTGACATTTTGACAAAAAATAGATAGTTTGTCAAAATTTGTATTATAAATACCACACACACACACACACTTATACTGTATATAAGTGTGGCAGCGGGGGCGTGGTCAAGCGCCCGTCCGGAGAGGGAAAGCGGTAAGGGCGCTTGCACCTGAGCTAAATTATGTCTAACACCTGTCTCTAATTTCAGTGAGCACGGGGAGAGCAGCATAAAAGAGCCACAGCACCGCCAGTCAAGCAGAGAAACGCCAGTCTAGTGTTGGCAGAGAGAGATATCTGTTGTGAATAGTTTATGTACACCAGTTAAATAAGTTAAACAAGCTGCAATTAATTAATTTGTTTGTACTGCTGCTACTGGGTGTCTATAAAGTAACTTGATCCATCCAATAAAAGTATTCCTGAACCCATATATTTCCAAAATCTTAAAAGTATAATCCCATTCTACCATATTCATCGGTTAGCGAGTTTTTTTGACAATATTCTTACGTCTAACTGGATCAGGGAAATTGGACAGTAACTCTTACACTCACTCTGATCGTTGCCCTTTTTAAGAATCAGACTGATCCGGGCTTGCGTCATGGTTGGCGGAAGCTTTCCATACTTTAATGATTCCTATTAACTATTATTCTGTAGCATAAGATCTAAAAAATTCAGCAGCAAAACCATCTGGCCCTGGAGCCTTGCCTGTAGTCATTACCTCGTCAAGCTTCTCCAAGGTTATCTCAGAATCAAGAGAATTTGTTTGCTCAGTCGTCAGTTTAGGGAGTTATAATTGTTCCACAAAATTTCTTATATCTTCATTGATAGACGAAGATGTGGAACTGTAAAAATCAAGATAGAATTCTTTAAAATATTATTAATATCAATGGCCGAGGTAAATATTTCACCACCTGCAGATTTCACTGAGGGAATGGTAGAAAAAGGCTCTCTCTGCTTTATATATCTAGCCAAAAGCTTCCCTGCATTGTCCCCTGACTCAAAGTACATTTGTCTTGCCCTGAATAGCCAAAACTCCACCTTCCGCAACAAAATAATGTTAAATCTGTATTTCAATCGGGTCAATTCTCTGAGGCCATCAGACGACATTCACACCTTCAGCTCTGCCTCTGCACTTTTAATATTCCCTTCCAACTCGTGCTTTGGATTTTTTGATGAATGAGACATACTGTATGCTTCGACCCCTAAGAACCACCTTAAGTGCCTCCCAAGCTACTCCCACAGAGGAAACTGAGGACCAGTTGGTCTCCATATAAACATTCATTTCAGCCTTTAATTTATGTTAAAAATCATGATTTTGCAAAAGGGATACATTAAAGTGGCAACTATATGATTTATTTTTCTCCATATGTGGAAACATCTCCACCAGGGCTTTCCAACTGACCAATCAACAACAGATGACTTAGATATATAAAAAAATATATTCTAGAATAAAGCTTGTGTACTGATGAAAAAAGGTATAGTTCCTACCAGATGGGTTTAAATGTCTCCTAATATCTGTAAGACCAAGATTTTTACACATCATGTGAAGCGTCAGTGTTGCTCTAGTGGGCTTACACACTTTTGCTTCACTATGATCAAGGATTGAGTCAATCAATAGATTAAAGTCTCCTACATATTAGGCACATACATATTAGCCAAAATCAACCTTTGTCCCTGAATTTCTGCTTACACAATAATGACTCTTCCTAATATATCTTTAATCTGTTTGAGACATTTGAATTGTAGATGTTTACTTACCAGTGTAATGACTCCCCTGCTCTTACTTGAGCCAGCACTAAAGAAAATATGTCCACTCCATATCTTCCCAAAATTTTCATCTTCCTGCTGGGAAACATGTGTTTCTTGAAGAAACACTATATCATATTTCTTAATTTTAAGAAAATAAATAACCTTCCTTCCTTTTATGGGGTGTCCCAACCAATTCACATTCCACGTGGAGAGAGACAATCCACTCATACTAACATTTGACATTTTTACATAAAAATAGATTGTTTGTCAAAATTTTTATTATAAATACCACATTCCTCATTAGTGCAACAGTCAAACCCCAAAATTTCCTCAGAACCAAACAACTAGAAAAAAGACAAATGTGCGCATTAACCCTGCGCACGATAGCGCCTCTAAACTCAAACAGGTACACCTACAAGAGCCCCCACTAAAACTTTGCCATTGGATTGCTCGAGTCTGGTATTTCTATAAAAATTTTGTTGGACAGTTACACAACAGAAGATAAACTATAAAACATACTCCAGCCAATAGGCAGAATAAACACAAAGAATGTGAATAGAAAGAAATAGAAAAAAAACTTGTGTAAAGTGTCAGCTTTATGCTAAGCAAAAATGCTATTTCTAGTCATTTTGCATGCACATGTTGCCAGGCACGATCATATTTGTTTATCAAAGAAATTCACATTGGGATCATAATTTATTTTTTTCTAGCAAGACCTTTGATATAAAAAAAAATCATTTTTATATAATAATTTTTGTATTGTTTTCCTGTAATTTTTTTTTAAACATCCTTAAAACAAGATCAATATGATCTTGTTTTAGAAACAACACTGCCATGATTTTCATATTCCTGTTCCATGGTGTTTACATGGAACTCCAAGGAACGTCATAGAAACGCTTGCATTAGCTTGCTACTTTTTGTTTATCTGTTTTATTCTGTTCTGTTTAGTTCAGATTTTTTATTTGTTTTTTGTTTTACTTTGGTCTATTTTTTGTTTGTATTTTTTATTTTTATTTTTTTGCATTTTTTTGAGATGTTTTGAATGTGTGTTTTTCTTTTGTTTGATTTTTTTGTATTGTTTTGATTTATTAATGTTTATTTTAATGTTTGTATTTAATGTTCGCTGCAAAATGCGTGCATGACATTTCAAAATTGCTGGACACTTCATGTCTCATTTAACAACATATTCTGCAGTTCATGAGCCTACATATTCAGCTTCATCTGGTATGAAAAATAAATACATTATTTGTTTTAGGCTATTGTTATGAATAGGCTTTTACAAGGCATATTTTATTTATAGAAACTATATTTTAAAAATCTGTGTTTCATTTAGTTTTGTCGGTTATAAGTTTTAAATTTATTTTACTATTATTTTTTATTATTTCAGCCTGATCTCATGAAATTTATGTGAGCATGACAACATTTTTGCAATTCAAAATTGAGGTGCCATATAATACACTTGGCTTCAGTTTTCCAGTGAAATGTTCAGCTGGAGGCTCCAAAAGCTAATTAAATTGTGTCGTATTCAGACAAGGTTTAAATGCGTATCTTAGATGGATGCTCTAATGATTAAAACATGCCTCCCTACTCTAAAACCTTTGCCTGAACCAAACCAGTAGTGTTTTAAAATGTAAATTTAACATTAAAAATGACTTCCTTACCTAATCAATGCCTAAGCCTAAAGATTAGTGTTTTAAAATGCAGAAGCGAAATGAAAAAGCACATCACTGCTTTGACTCTGTCCTGTCACGTGTCAGCGTTTGTTCATGGCTGGACTTGAATGACAGTCCTCCAACTCTTAAAATAGCAGGGTATGAGTAATAGAGAGAATAAGTATTTATTCGTATAAGTATAAGTATTATAAGTATTTATAAAGTCATATTCAGCCATTGAAGTAAAGATTTACATTTATATAAAGATTTTCTATATTGCATTGTGTGCGCATGTGTGTGCACAGTCCATGGGCATTAAAACCACACACATGTGCAAAACAACATCCAATTACCCATCCATTTCCATTCTTGGATTACACTACCTGCACACTTGCATACACTACAGATGCACTTCAGATGTCATCATTTTCTCTATGTCCAGGCCTCCTGTGGTCATATCTGCCCACTATTCACAAGCCATTATTATAAAATGCAGCAGATAATGTCATGCAAATATATGGTGGGTTGCTTCAAAGCCTTTCTAAACAGAAGTTTCTTCTTCTAAATGCCTGCACTAATGTATACATTTTGTTGCTTGTGGTTACATGAAGTGCACCACACTGTTGCATATAAGTGAGAGGCACAAGATTCTTCTCTACATCTAATCTCTCTCTATCTACTTCCTCTCACTTAGGATGGTACTTGTGCACTTTGTAGCAATTATATTGAAAGCGACACCTCGGTCACACCCAGGGTTAAGTGTGCAGCCTTTGCTATCTACTGTACAGTAAGACAAACATGTAGATTGAATGTCACAGATTTACTAAGATATATTTTAAAAAAGATAGATACAAGTTAATTACAGACATTGTGAAGTAATGACTGAAAAATAATTAAGCTCTGAAATATCCGGAAAAATAATGAAATCATGTCCAATCAATTGAATTTGCCAAAGGTGGAACCCAATCAAATTGTAGAAACATCTCAAAGATGATCCAGAGAAATGAGATGCACCTGAGCTAATTTTCAAGTGTCATAGCAAAGGGTCTGAATAATTATGTCAATGTGAGATTTCTGTTTTTTCTTTTTAAAACATTTGCAATTATAAAACAGTTAAAAACAGTTTTTTGCTTTGTCGTTATTGGTATGGAGTGTAGACTGATTCAATTTTTTTTAAGCAGTTCAGCATAAGGCTACAACACATCAAAATGTGAAAAACAATTAAGGGGTCTGAATACTTTCTTATTTAATATTTTTTCTTAAAAATATTAACTTCACTTCATTCAAAAAAGCTAATCAGATTTACTTGATAAAACCAAGCAGACCAATTACTTTAAAACAGCTTTAAAAATGTAGTACTGTATATTCAAGCATATGTGCTGATTCATACTTTATTTGATAAATGATAATTATGTTAATGGAAAACTGGTTTCTTAGTACAAACACTTAGTATAAATTAGAAAACTGTTCTTTGTGCAAAAATGTACATTTGTTATTCTCTTTGATGTTTTACACCTTTCACAATGCCATCTAGTTTAACATAGGACATTATCTTTTCTTTACATCTATTTGAGAGCTTTGTCAACAGGAAAACACCCCTTGCTTACTGTAGCTTGCATGAATTCACATTCATATTCATTAACAAAGAAAGTGCTGATGATAGGAAAGTGCAAAGATGTGGTTGACTGAATTATTTTAAATCATTCCTTTATAGTTTTAAAGACCTATATATAGCCGCTGCCATTATAAAAAATTTATATCAGAACAATGAGCTTGGTTTGCACCTAGACTAAAATCCACAGAGTAAAGAAAAATCTAATAAAATATTTTATAACAGCGATGGCTCAATATGAGATGGGAGGCAAGGCAGGCAGATGTTCTCCAAGCTTGAGAAATCTTTCGAAACATAATTTTTTTTCTCATTGTGCTGAGCTGGCAGAGGCGGAGAGGGGTGTACAATAAACAATGTGAATTTTCTAAATCTATATCAATAGTAAATGATGACAGAATTGTATCTTTTGTGTAAACTATCCCTTTAAACCAGCCTAAGATGGTTTGATGGTCTTAGCTGGTTTAAGGTACTCTAGCTGGTCTCCAAGACTGGCCAAGATGGTTTTCAGCTGGTTAAGCTGGTCAATCAACTGGTCTTCTACCCTGATCAGCTGACAAGTGCCCAAAACCCCTCCAGATAAGGCTGGTTTAAGATGTTTTATATTCAGCAGGCTCATCTTCTTTTCCCTTACGCAGTTTTTCATGATCTTCTGTGAAGAATTATGTAAAACGTTATTTATCTACCTTTTATTTAGCTTTTTTTCCAGTTAGTCTTTGAAAAAGGTGTGTGGGTTTTTTTTTTAGACTGTTCCCAGATAAGGCTTCATGTGTTGTTTGCACTATGTTTCCTTGGACAGTTAATAAGTCCCGGAAATCCCATAGGACAGCCAGGTTATCGGAGCCCATGGCCCCTGAGAGACGTATTATTGAAATCAAAGGTGGTAACACAAGAAGCCATAATGATAATGATGCGCAATGAGCACCCTGTTCTCTGAGGGATAATGGTTAGATTGTGAGCTCACTGCTCTTAATGAGTGTAATTAGAGAGTGGCGCATCTGAACCACAAAATAAGACTTGTCACAACCACAAATGCAGTCTTTATTGTGACAAAATATTTCAAAGTCAACAGTTCTGAATGTGCAGCTGAGCTCTAGCGGCTGTGTTTGTAGGTCTCTTAATGATGCTAAGGACCCACACAGCCTGTATTGATCTATAAGGTCCATAGGTGCTGTAAAGGTGTTTGTATTATAAGCTGCATTGACTCTTCAGCTGTTTTTAAATGAAGGGTATACGTTTTTGTCACCTGTTTGTGGCAACTGCATGAATGAATAAGAATTCATCTTAGTATAAGAGAAGTAAATGCTTATTTCACAGGCCCTTAGTGGATGTAGATATGGGCTATGTTCAGAATGGAGTAATAGCATATTGCTTACTGCATATTGTGCAGTATACAATGGCCAACGTAATTGAAAAACAATTGTTTTCCAACAGGTTTCTCCAACACTTACCTTGTCTGCCATTGGATAGACAAACTGATATCCCTGCTACAAACTCACGCCATCAATTGAGCTATTGTTGCTGTGTCGGGCTGTTCAGGATGCTAAAACAAACAGGGCAATGTTTTGATAGTGCCACAAAGTATTCAACTTCGGAATGACTACTATACTAGTCTTATTTCTGACATTGACCGATATGGCAGAAATAGTAAGAGTAGTATGGGTAGTAAGCCATTCTAAACTTAGCATCCGTTAACAATTTTTGGGAAAATCAGCTTACAAATGGCTTTCTTGTAGTTGTCCATCCACATTAAGCTTGGATATAAGAAGATATTTCAACTTTGGAGAAAAAAAAGCACACTTCACATATAAATTGGATATTAGTTCTATGAAGTGAATATCTGTCTTCTCGGATGAAACACCCCTGTGGCAGGCAAGTCCTGTGTCTTGTATGCCTTTAGGTTATAAAGAGATGTTCTGCATGTCACTCTCCTGCATTCAAAGAGCCCTTGAGACCACTGAAATTCTGTTCTGTCTAACTGAAAATTGTAGCTGATTGGGTGAGACCTGAGGAATGATGTTTGAAAGACTGGAGGAAGCAAGAAATAAGGAGTGAAGGGACAGATAAATTCATCCAAGCAGCATAACGCCTGCTATGGCTGGAGTATGGGAACCATACTTGCCTTGAGGGGTAATTAGGCTTTGGGTGACGTCTAAAATTAAGCCTCTAGAGATTACTTAAAATGCAATAACAAAAAGGACCACAGTTAGAAACTATCTCGATTACGTTTTCTGTGGCTTTTTGTGTTCTTTCCCTTTCACAAAGGTGTTTTGTCTAGCTGTAGACAAACATTTCTCATTGAATTCTCCCAGGACCAAATTATCTGAGCTATGTTGTCCACTAGCTCTATAGTCTTACTTTTATGTCAATGAGTGTTTCGTTTTGCATATTTATAGGGGAAACATCTGAGACAAAGTTGATCCTTAAAGGTGCACTCAGTAGCTTTTTGTTTGTGTCATCTTGGACTTAGAGTGACACCTAGTGGTGTGGATGCAGCCTCATTCAAAATCAATAGTTTTCAGTTGCAGATGCCATTGTAGAAATTCACAATTCACAATCAGCCATGATTAATTTAATCCAAGAGTGAAAGTGTTCAATACAGTAACTGAGATTAAGCTAGTAGTATTCAGCTGGTCATGTGATTTTAAAATGGCTGCCCCCATGAGGGGACCCTCTCTATATAGAATAAAACAGCTTTTATAAGGTTACTGATATGGCTAGAGTCCTCATCTCATGTGAGTGGTCATGATTTGACACATATGTTTCAAAATTTCAATGTGATTATTTTGAGTAAAACGTTTTAATGGGGAAAAAATGACTATGTGAACCTTTAAACCTGAAGTTAGTAATTGTTTTCTCTGTTAAAATACTTTCTCTTATCCCAACTTAATATGCAGCTTTAAGTAATCCATTTGTATGTGATTTCCTCAAAAAGTGTAAACACTGTGGCTCCGTTGCACTTTCAAAACATTGATCTGTTTGTTTGAGCATCCCGACCACCTACCACAGTCACATTGGATCAGCCAATGGCGTGAGTTTGGGGTGGGATTGTCTGTTTTGGTCCACCAATGGCAGATGTGAGAAGTGTTTCAGAAACCTTTTGGAAAACTGTTATTAGTTTGCTTTAGCAAGGCACACTATTACTATTGCTTTGACCTTCATTTAGAGATTTTCCCAAAATCCCTAACCCAATTCTTCTTCCGCCGACAATTGTTGTCATAAACCCATGAATGAGGCGTCAAATCAACTGAGTTATTTTGGAGAAATGTGCTATGATTTTTATGAAGTGATTGGATGTACAATTTCCACCCGATGGGTGATAAAAAGCACAAAAAAAGCCTATGGACTTAACACTGAAAAGAGAGTTCATATCTCTGGTATAGAAAATCAGAGAGACATGGGGGTGGCATCTTTACACTTAGAGTATTAAGGCAAATTTAGTGACACCATAGCAACCACCCACATCACCCTAGCAACAAACCTAGCAATGCCATAGCAACCACCCAGAACATCATGTCTTGGCACCAGAACATCATAGAGACATGGGGTTGGCCTTGTTTCACTTGGGTCTGTAAGGCAAGTTTAGTGACCCCCAGCAACCACACACATAACCCTAGAAACCATCCAAAACACTATATCTCAACACCAGAACGTCGCAGAAAAATGGGTTTCTTCACTTTTGACTTGGGGCAGTGTACCTTGAGGGGTTAATAGGTCCTTAAAGGCCCTTGTGGGGCCTCTAGGTGTCCCAGACATATCTCGTCTTCAGAACATCATAGAGGTGTACTGTGGTGGGCACTTTTGACTTGGTGAAGTGTACTTTGGCCCTTTGTTAGCCCCATGGGGCTGTTGAGAGCCCCTGGGGGCCCCAGCTATATCTTGGCACTAGAACGTCGTAGAGACATGAGGGTGGGCTCTTTTGACATGGTGAAGTGTACAGAGGCCACGGTGGAACATTATACACACCTTATCTTAAAAAAACTCCTTAGGAAAGAGTAAACGAAACGTTTTTACTAATTCAATAAGTGCACTGTGACACTGGTGCATCGTCAGTGATGTCAATGATGTCAATGATGTCATGATATCACCCACAAACTCAATCTCACCAATATTCTGTGCAATTCAGTCTAATTAATCATATCTGATTGGAATATGATCCCATATCTAATTTATTTGCTATTTTTCAGGCTATAGACATGTCAATTCTGCACTCCCCAAGCCTTGAGAGGCCAGAAACAAGCTCTCAATATGTGCGGTTGCATGCACACGTCTGTTTAGTCTGAGCTTGTCACTAACAACATCCCATAGCTTGACACCATGGCTCAGCATCAGCAGACCTGCCATGGATGGCTTATGTAATTGGTGTGGTGTTTTGTCCAGCTGTGGATGTGAATTGATTCAGTGTTGGCGAATACTGGATCTCTATATCTAGAAAAGCAAAGGTTCACCTTGATGAAAGTTTCATTGCACAGAGGGTTGTGAATTGTGAGCTATTTGTCATGGCAAATTTTTTATGGTGCTGATGGAACGGACTGCAGAATGTGTGATTGTAATGCAGCAGTTTTTACTGGAATCAAGACAAAGACACTGATTACGAATATGTTTTTTGCAGTGTAGACATTTACAACAAACCATGAATCCACATTGTTTCCAAAGAAAATTTGAACACCTTGGTTCTGACACTTGAAAATCAAGCTTGTGTAGCTAACAGTGTTTGCATTCATGTATTTCTGTAGGTTTCCGGCCTTAAAACTGTTCTTATAAATGTACATTTTAGATGTCCTGAGCAGGTATGCAGAAGTGTCCTTACATGCATATTTAAAAGTGTTTGAGAGATGGCAGTTCAGGAATAGTTATAGGTGTAAATAGTTAATATGTCAATGTGCTTTTTCAGCATGCCACTCCTCTCTCTCTCTCTCTCTCTCTCTCTCTCTCTCTCTCTCTCTCTCTCTCTCTCTCTCTCTCATTCTTATTGTACTGCTTTCTGTCAGTTTTTTGTTTTTTCAGTGTCTTTATATTCATTACTATATTCTCATTACTGTGATGTGACATTTTTTTTTTTGTAATCAGTTTAAATTGTAAAATTTTTACAATTTGTCATAATTGTTGTACAGCTTTTATGGTGCTTTAAACAATACAAATCTGTTTTTTACAGTATTTTTATTGTAATATAGTAAAGAAACATTTTTTATTAAATAAAATGTGCATTACAGAGTGAAAATTTGTGGGGCAAATTTTCAAAATTGTCCTGAAAATATAGGCCTCTGTGCAAAAAAAACCCCCAAAACCAAATCTTAATAGACCTAAATTATATAGAAAATAACATAATAAAATAAAAATATGTATAATAATATGTTGTAATAAAATAAATATTATATTAATATGTAATGGTCTAAAATAGCCTTCTTTTTATGCAGAATTGAATCAGTTCATTTTTCTTTCGATTTTGGGTTGAATGGGACCTTGACATATTTTTGTGAGATTCACTCTTCTAGTCTGAAGAAACTTTTGCCAAAATCTAATATAACTTTCTCACCTTTACCAAGAACAAAGCTAATGACCTTACTTTAAAAATGTACGTGCTCATCGATGTCACATCGATGCTTTTCGAGCCGTCAGAGTGCTGCTACACAGTTGTTTATCGCATCAGTCATTATTTGGAGTCCATTATGATGTAGCACTCCACATCTCTCGCTCAAAGCACAAGCTTTTCGTGCTGTGTGCTTTCCTTGACTTTCAAGAGCAGAAGGGTCTTTTGAAGGAGAAGAAGAAGAGAGGGTTCAATCGATTGAGTCCTGGTGTGGAGAGCAGGACATTTTGAAGTCGGTCTGTCAGTCATCAAAGCTGTAGGGGGAGAGGCAGAGGCGCAAAAACCATATACACTCACCTAAAGGATTATTAGGAACACCATACTAATACTGTGTTTGACCCCCTTTCGCCTTCAGAACTGCCTTAATTCTACGTGGTATTGATTCAACATGGTGCTGAAAGCATTCTTTACAAATGTTGGCCCATATTGATAGGATAGCATCTTGCAGTTGATGGAGATTTGTGGGATGCACATCCAGGGTACGAAGCTCCCGTTCCACCACATCCCAAAGATGCTCTATTGGGTTGAGATCTGGTGACTGTGGGGGCCATTTTAGTACAGTGAACTCATTGTCATGTTCAAGAAACCAATTTGAAATGATTCGAGCTTTGTGACATGGTGCATTATCCTGCTGGAAGTAGCCATCAGAGGATGGGTACATGGTGGCCATAAAGGGATGGACATGGTCAGAAACAATGCTCAGGTAGGCTGTGGCATTTAAACGATGCCCAATTGGCACTAAGGGGCCTAAAGTGTGCCAAGAAAACATCCCCCACACCATTACACCACCACCACCAGCCTGCACAGTGGTAACAAGGCATGATGGATCCATGTTCTCATTCTGTTTACGCCAAATTCTGACTCTACCATCTGAATGTCTCAACAGAAATCGAGACTCATCAGACCAGGCAACATTTTTCCAGTCTTCAACTGTCCAATTTTGGTGAGCTCTTGCAAATTGTAGCCTCTTTTTCCTATTTGTAGTGGAGATGAGTGGTACCTGGTGGGGTCTTCTGCTGTTGTAGCCCATCTGCCTCAAGGTTGTGCGTGTTGTGGCTTCACAAATGCTTTGCTGCATACCTCGGTTGTAACGAGTGACTATTTAAGTCAAAGTTGCTCTTCTATCAGCTTGAATCAGTCGGCCCATTCTCCTCTGACCTCTAGCATCAACAAGGCATTTTCGCCCACAGGACTGCCGCATACTGGATGTTTTTCCCTTTTCACACCATTCTTTGTAAACCCTAGAAATGGTTGTGCGTGAAAATCCCAGTAACTGAGCATATTGTGAAATACTCAGACCGGCCCGTCTGGCACCAACAACCATGCCACGCTCAAAATTACTTAAATCATCTTTCTTTCCCATTCTGACATTCAGTTTGGAGTTCAGGAGATTGTCTTGACCAGGACCACACCCCTAAATGCATTGAAGCAACTGCCATGTGATTGGTTGATTAGATAATTGCATTAATGAGAAATTGAACAGGTGTTCCTAATAATCCTTTAGGTGAGTGTATGCAAGGTATGCAATACATAGTGGGAACCAGCGGCTCACTAAAGGTGGTGCTGCCTGCCTTCTCGACCCCTCCAACATAACCCCCCTCCCCCACCTCGCTTAACAGATACATGGGGCACAAAATGTAGTTTTGCATACATGCTTGGAAATGTGTAGTTGCGCCCCTTGGGAGAGGAGAGGGGACAGATCGGATCATACGTGAATGTAAATGAAGATCAGAAACATTGTGAAGGTTACAGACAGTCCTGTACTTCAACAACTGTTGATTAGAACTTTTTGCCATGTGTTTCAAAAGTGTCAAACTCTCAGTCCGGTTACAATGTCTGTGAGTTGTGCCAAAAGCATTTGATAAGTTAAACATATATGACCCTTGAAGCACAAAAGCTTCAAGGCCATCTCATCTCTATGAATTGCACATTCATATTCAATATTGATCTTAAGAGATGCTTAAATATTCTCATGGTCACTCTGTTGAAAATATTTTAGGGACTTTTTGAGCCGATAAATGATACATGATAAAAGAGCTGTGTGCACGTGTCACCTTGAAATAGCAATCGTAAGTCTAGAGAATGTACAGGAATACCAATTTTAGGTTGTTGGCTATTTTAAAATATATATATATATATATATATATATATATATATATATATATATATATATATATATATATATATATATATATATGTTAGAAAAGTTAAATTTACATTTTGTACATTTGCAGAACCAATAATGAATGCTTTCGGATTCTTTTACAGTGAACAAAATACACAAATAATCAAAAGCCAAACAAAATATCTGAAGAAAATTGTACTAGTTGCAAATCCTGAGAAATTTTACACAAAATGATATAATAAAATACTCCAACAGCACTGGATAAAGCTGTTACATTCTTAGTACTGTGTGTATCTATCTATCTTTCTCAAAAATGACATTATTCTTGCAAACAATTTTCAGATGAATGAAAGCTTTACATGCGTGTGTTCCACAAGACGGGTTTGCGCTGCACACCTCTGAACAAACAGTGAATCAGACATGGGCAATACGTTTTTATTTTGTCTGTTCTTATAATAAAATATAACAAAGATTCTTCAAGTGTGTCTTTGTGACTAACAGAATTTCTTGTCTTATGTCACTCCGAGACATCTTACAGTTTGCCCGCCTGTTGTGGCTAGATGAGCACATTACCTGCACATGAAATACATTTGGATGCTTGCAGACTCATAGCATTTTGCGGGTGGTGGTGCTAGTTTATATTTTATATACTATTTTATATATATAAAATGTGTGTGTGTGTGTGTGTGTGTGTGTGTGTGTGTGTGTGTGTGTGTATATATATATATATATATATATATATATATATATGTTAGAAAAGTTAAATTTACATTTTGTACATTTGCAGAACCAATAATGAATGCTTTCGGATTCTTTTACAGTGAACAAAATACACAAATAATCAAAAGCCAAACAAAATATCTGAAGAAAATTGTACTAGTTGCAAATCCTGAGAAATTTTACACAAAATGATATAATAAAATACTCCAACAGCACTGGATAAAGCTGTTACATTCTTAGTACTGTGTGTATCTTCTTAATTTCATTAAAGTCAATATGAAATGCCCTTTTAAACTAAATGTATTTCTGTTATTTGACATATTTGAGTAAAACATCATATTCAATGAGAAAGTGAGTGTCTGTTTGCACCCTGGTGTAAATAGCATCTGCCACATAGGGCAGCTATTTTCACACTAATAGCCTGGTGGAACCACAGAAATATATGGCAAACTAACCAATTGAAGTCACTGCAATGACTTCTGGGTGTAAAGACGGATTGTGAACTGTAGTCCTAGAGACCGCGGTTCAAATCCACGTTTTGTCCAAATCGTTTTACCATTCGATTTCTTGTTTCCACTATTAATATTTCCTTTAATACTACTTAAAATATGAAAAAATAAATATAAATGTTGATTTCATCGCAGTGATTTGGTCACAGTGAATGTCGGGAGTATACAGAAGGGTTTGATCTGGAGGTGGGGTCTGTTGATCCACTCGATCCCACGTGAAACCATGGTTACTGTTGTAAAACAATGTAAGGTAAAGGTAATGTTGAGGTTAGGTTTAGGGGTAGAGGTTAATGTAGTGTGTCTGTGGGACTCCAAATAAACACAATAAACACACTGCAGTGATGCCCATACTGTATGTTAATGTTTAAATATGGTGGTAAATAGTATCTGAAACTAGCTGCACAAGGGTACAGTTAGTATCTACCATTATTTGCACCAGGGTTGGGGTGCAAATAATATCTGCCACTATTTGTACTGGGTGTAAAAACATATGTCATTATTTGCACCAGGGTGCAAATAGAATCTGACACTATGTGCACCAGGGTACAATTATTAGCTACCATTATTTGTACCAGGGTTGGGGTGCAAATAGCATCTGCCTTGATTTTATCCATTGGGAATTGTTTGGATTGAAAAAAGTGGGATGCAAGGTGATGGAAAGGAAAGCAGAAAAGGAAAGTTGTTTCAGAGATGGTTTAACATTTTGATAAAATGCTACTAAGATAATAACAAAATTTGGATTTAGATATTAACCAAGATTAATAAATGTTAATTGTTAGTTCATGATACTTAATGCATTAACTAATGTTAACAGATGGAACCTTACTGTAGTGTTATCATTTACATTAATCAAGTTTAATATAAGTTGTAAAATAATAATTGTTCATTGTTCATTTATGATATAGTAGACAGGGGTGTAGCAGTCATTTTAAAAGTAGGGGGACACAGATCCAGCACTTACAGAGCATTATTAACATATTACAGTATTTAATAATATATAAGTATGATATTATATGATACATACATATTATATTAATATATATACACATTATATCATTTTTATATTTGTAGTATTTTAAAGATTCAAATATTGAAAATTAATTGCTAAATTTTGCTAAATTATCAGCAAAAATAAATGGCATCTTGTGGAGCACTTGCCATGTACTTAACCAAAAACACACAAACATTAACACATACACATGGCAATAAAAGACTGAGCACAAGCTGGTCCTGAATAAATTATTTTATCAATTACAATAATGACAATTGTGCATGTGCACAATTTTGCTATTTAAATGTATCCAAGTGGCTCGAGAGTTTTGACTACATTCACCAAAATTCATTCAGACACATTTAATGATTCACTGGCCATTTCAGGTGATGCCAGATGGTGGTGACAAATGAGTGTCTTGTGTGAAATTATTATTTATTATTTAGTCACTGAATCAACTATCAAAAGAAATTTGTAATCCTTTAAAATGTGTATGTCTGCAGACCTACAAAGAGACTGTGGAGCGGAGGAGGGCAGGGGCTGGGCTGGAGCGATGCATGCCCGGTCCCCAATCAGCCTGATGGGGAGCGTGAGGGATAAAGGCAGCCGGTGACGACAGTTTGAGAGAGAGAGAGAATTACAGGCAGCTGCCCTGTATGTGTTAATGTTTGTTTGTTTTTGGTTAAGTTTATCATTACACATTATTTATATTTTCAAGCCTGTTCTCGCCTCCTCCTTTCCCTTTAACCCCCTCACAGAGACTATAGTAGAGGTTTTAATGATTATAATATCAAAGCAAATCTATAATTTTCCTACATTTTGTGAGCTACTGAGCATGATCAAAAGACAACAATAATAGTCTTATAATAAGAGTTTCTATTACGTCTGTACGTTTTCATGCATAAAAAAGTGTCTACAAATTTATTGACTTCAATAAAATGCATAAGTGCTCTAAGAGCACAGCAGATCTATCTTTTTTCCTACAGTCTGTCGACACAACACCAACACAGAGGTAAAAAACAGGAGCTGATATTAAAAATAGCATTACATATTTAACACAGCTCTACAAATCTGCTCAAACTGTCAAAACACCTGATCAAATATTACCTCACAAACATAATGTAAAAAGCATGACTTAATGAAGACTCAGGCGCTGATATAAACTCCACTACAATGTTTGCTTAAAAGAAGGATTGTCCTTTTTTTCCTGCAGTGCATTTCACGTTATGCTGCCAATCAAGAACGATACGCCGATAATTAACACTCATTTGTGTGTTCATTATCTTTAGATTATTCATTTAGATCAACATCAATGCTGATAAAAAACATGGTTAAATGAGCATTGATGAAAGCAACTTTGTAGAAATGAACAAAGCCATGTTGATTAGACTGTCTGACTGACATCCTATTACGTAAGGTTTGGTTCGGCTCATGAAACTCACCTGTGATTGGCTGGATGGTCACTCAATCAGCCCAATGTAACAAAACGCAAAGAATACCGTAACAAATCCACCATTTGGACTCGATATGGGTTTAGCTTGAAAAAGTCTGTGGGACCAAATCACCTTTTTAAAGAGTGCAGGGGACATGGCCCCCACGTCCCCCGTGGCTGCTACACCCTAGCTAGTAGAATAACTAATGTTAACAAATAGAACCCTATTGTAAAGTGTTATTCATACTTCAACACAATACTTCACAGAAATACAAATCACAATGCTACGCAAGTTGTTACTCTAACATATAACATCTATTAGAAGCAACAACAACAACAAAAAACTTCAGTGCAAAATTTCCATATATATTACACTATTACAATGTAACTGACAGCATTTTAATAGAGACAATCCTTTAAAACATGTTTTTGAAATTCCCATTTATTCCCATTCTGAAATATGTCTACATGAGCCACTTCCATCGGCAAATGTGCTTTCAGCATATTTAAACATCTCTTTTAAATACATATCGCCAACACAGAATCAATGAGCTCAAAAACCTGTGCCCTGAAACTGCTCAAAGGTGTCTTTGGTTTTTGATTCAGCCACTCTGTTGGTCTTCTGTACATTGGAAATTTGTGATGGAGATAAATATGTGTGCTGTACATTTCCATATAGACCATATACAGTAGAACAAACACCACTATCCTTTACTATTCCCAGACGCTGAATAAAACAAGAAACAGGTTGAAACTGTGGCCTTCACTGCATTTTGAAATCCCACCTTGCTGCGTAAAAACACAATGAAGGTCAGAGCAAAAGAAGAAGAAGCAGAATAAAGACACTTTGATATGACAATATGCTTTGGAGAAGACAGGATTTCTGTGTGGTGTGGGGTTCAATTTTTATTCATTATTTATTGTACTTTTAAAATAATTTTCTTTATTAGAATTTTTTAGTATTACTATTTATTATTATTACTTCTTAGTATGAATAATAATGAATAAAAATGAGAGGACTGCACAGAGAGCACTAATTTTCTCGTGCCGGTTTGTGCAATGTTCTTCAGCAGCTGTAGCTAATGAGTGAATTACATGAGTATTTGTTGAGTGGATTCAGGTGTTTAAATGAGTGTTGTGTGTTGGGACCTGCGGTATGCATCGGGAACAGGCAGATTGTTGCACAAATGAAGGACCTGGAGAAGCTTTTGTTCAGAGGACTGACTAATTGAGCAAACAATTATTTTGGCATTCAGTGCACACTATGCAGAGAGCTGTCAGAATGGATCTTCATGTTTGTATAAGTCAACTTTGCACTTTTATCATGTACTGTAGATGTGCGCTGTCACATAATGCCATACTACTCTTATTATGACTTATGCAATGTATATGTGGGAACACTGTTGCAAACCACTGTTTGAAACATTTATTAGTGTAAAAATCATATCATAAAAATATGTGCATTGTTAGTCCATGATACCGAATGCATTTAGTCATGTTGTAAAAAAATAGAACCTTATTGTATAATGTGACCCAAAAACTTTTCAGACGCACTTCAACATATGTGACTGTGAATGTAAAGATGAGAAAATCATATCTGCACCTCTACAATTAGTGCATGTGTGTAGATGTAAACATAACCAAGTTAAATTGACTGAAAACACTGTTTTTGTGCGACTAAAACTCTTCAGAGTCTCCTAGAACCATCAAACCACTTCACTTTTGTGATTGTTTGTAATCTATTGTGTGCTTGAAAATGTATGAATTTGCAGTGAATACACTTATCTAAAGCAAACAAACAAACATTCACCTCTTGTACATCACTTCTGATTCTGATTCTGCTCCGTTGTCATGTGTTTAACCACAATGCCTCAATTTAAGCAACTATCAAACAGAATTACAATGAAGTGCTTGCTCTTTTAAATAGTTCTCCCAAAAATGAAAAGTCTGTCTTTATGTTCTCACTTTTATGTTGTTCAGCACCTGTATGACTTTGTTTTTTCCACACAATGAAAGTGAATGAGGAGTGTGGCTTTCTAGCTCCAAAATGCCATAAAAGCACCATAAAAGTATCATAAAACTGCAGCTCATACAGCTCATGTATGACTGAAATAAGAGATAGGCCAAAGAGAGCTTTGGTGGATGTCAATATTTTCACTGAATAATGTCTTATTCATAATAATCAACTATATTCAAAATGATCAGTTCATAATCAACTGTGGCTTCAGGAGACTTGAAATACACTGCACAGTATAAATAATATCAGTTGGAATAATTTATAGTTCTGTTTTGTAATTTTGGAGCTTGACAGCTCCCATCCCCATTCAGATTCCTTATATGAAAAAGACTGTCCATTTTTTATTCATCAAAAATGCAACTTTTGTGTTCAACAGCAAAAAGAAAGTCATTCGGGTTGGAGCAAAATGAAGGTAAGTAAAGAATTACAGAATTTTCTTTTTTGGGTGAACTATTCCTTTAATGCTGCCAATGTCACAAGGGTTTAAAATATATATATATTACAGTATCTCATATCACATTTTTGTCTGCACTGAGCTGTGGGCCATGACCTTGTATGATCGTTCATGCTCCATAATGCATGGCTCTCTTTAGCAGGGCAGACACAGTGCTGCAGTTCAGTGCCTACGCGGGCAGGATCTGTTTGTGTTGGGTAGACAGGCAGAGAAAGAGACAGAGACCTGACCTCAGACTAAATACTATGACCCTGCTGAAAACATGTCAAATGCACTCTTGAGCCAATTAAGTGTTTAATGCCCAAACACAAAAATATTGCATTTCTTTTACGTATGATTATATGGCATTAATAAATGTATGGGCAGACTGAGCATACACTCAGAAGCTTTGTTTCAAAACACTAGTGAGATGCCTTGTTGTCTACTGCCTTCCCGGTTGAAACAGTTTAAATCAGCCAAGGTTGTTTTCTGGTTTTTGCTGGTTTAAGTTGGTTTAGCTGGTCAATCAGCCTGGCCAAGCCAGCCTTCAGCTGGTTTAGCTCGTAGGTCGACTGAAGTGTGCAAAACTCTGCTAAAACCATTAAACCATCAAACCAGAGTAGAACAACTAGCTTGGTGGTCTGGTCAGCTAAGACCAGCAACATGCACATCAAGAGTGCATGTGTGAGGAGGTCAGGAGATACCTGCATTTGTAAACCTTGAGTCTGAAGGACTATATATCTTTATGGGTCTAAACTCCTGAAGAGAAATAGTTTGGTGTCTCATAGCATGCATGTAGCAACCGCCTGTGTAGGCCTATGGGCGCACCGTCAAATGGAGAATACTTTGACAGAAATTCAACTGTATGCAGACGCTTTTTGGGCTTTTGGTGTGGACAGGATCTTAGGGTAGTTTAAGCTATCTTTGTTAACATTCTAACTTAAATATAATCTCATAAGTGGCTGTAAGGCCACATCCACACTTATCCATTTTGTTTTCCTAATGTCATAATTTCGAAAGTGTTCAGTGATGGAGAGCATTTTCAAAATGCCCCATTTCGGTGGAGGAAAACGCTGTTCTAAAACATATGAAAATGAACGCATTTTCAGATTAAAACTTGTTAGTTTGAACATGGCCTAATTTGGAACACTTTATTTTCACCAACTGTGCGACAACAAATGCACTCCTCACGCAAAGCGCGCTGGAGACTTCACTCATAATTCAATTCTATGAAGATACATTGCACACACAAATATTTGATAAAATAGTCAATTTCAAACAAGATTGAAATACTTTTTATCAATACATTTCAGTGTTGAATGAAATATATTCAAACAAAGTTTCTGTCTGTCATCTTGCCTTCCTGCATTGAATTCATGGAATGCTGCAGAAGAATTTGTCCAAAAGAAGGTTTTTGTGTGTATTTGCATGTCTATAGCATAACTATTATGCCTTAAAATGCTGTCTAGGTTAGCAGCTCAATAAGTTTTGGAACAAAGCTACACTCTCGCATATCCTTAGACACTCTTGTACTTTCAAACTCAGAGCAGCAGATGCATTGAGAGAGAAGGTAATCAAAAGGACTTCACTGTTACTCTGAGACATTGTTTTATGCCCATTGTGAAAGATCACTTCAGAGCACTGATAACGTCTCTGACACCTCAGAAACAAAGAGTTCTTGAAAACTACCTCAATTCAACATTCTGTTAATTACAAACGTGAACGCCTGTGACACATCATTCTGTTTAAAACAAATTCATCAAAACTCTGCATGAGCATTTCCATGCTTAATAATCAGAAAATCAAGTATTTTGTAACCTGCTATTGCACTGTGGTTATAAGTCAAGAAAAACTGGATTTTTTTCTCTCTACTTCAGCCCTGCTGTTTTCAAATGAAGAATAAATTAGACTGTCTATTATGTGCGGTAGCTTTCCTGTGGTGTACCTACTATCAATTATCAATAAAACGCATTGTCTCAATCAAATCTAACCAATCTCTGATCACCTGTTTTGATATATATTGTTATTGCATAAAATATAAAAATATTTATATCTACATTCACAAATTTGGCAGACACTTTTATCCAAAGTGACTTACTGTATTTTTTTCTCAGTATCAGCTTTGATAGTGCCATGCTTTTAAGCTGCATCCTATAATATTTTAGAAAACAGTATATTATATTCAATAAAACATGTTTAATTATACATATGCATTATATACATATAATTAAAGTATGTATGTATATATATATAGGTGTTCCCAGGCCAGTGTGGAGATGTAATCTCTCCACCTAGTCCTGGGTCTTCCCTGAGGCCTCCTCCCAGCTGGATGCGCCTGAAACGCCTCCCTAGGGAGGTGCCCGAGGGGCATCCTTGCCAGATTCCCAAACCACCTCAACTGGCTCCTTTTGACGCAAAGTATATATAAAATTATACACTGTATATATATCATCCAGTTTTGTGCTGTCTTGTGTGGCTATGTTCTCTCATGCTGTTCTACATATGCGTTATTGGTTTGCCAATGGATAACAGCGGTTTACTGGCTGAATCATATTGAACTCATGCTGCATTAACGGCAGGCAGTGGTGAAGACTGCGCCTCATAAAATATCGAACACAGACAAATTGAATTGGGTTCCTAGAATATCTGCTTTATTTGCTTGAGCCCATCTTACATTGAAAAAGACTGAATGTTCAATCGTCTAAACTCCATTCATGGAAATATTTGTTCAAGCTGTGTAATTCCAGTATTTGTCTATTAATATTAAATTGTGAATGATTTATTTGGTCAACAACATTTGAATTGTGGATGGTATCTTAGAAATGTATTCTTGAAGCTGAAGTATATTTTTCAATGTTAAAGTACTTTTTTCAATTTCAGTTTAATATGCAGAGAAAACATAAAAAAAGCCATCTCTTGGTTTATTCCCCCCAAAAGTGTAGCTGAAGTCTGTTTTAGGCTTAATGATAAACCAGTGGTGATTCTATATTGTATGGTTCCCTGGGTGAACACCCCACGCCCCCCCCCCCCCCCCCCCCCCCAATACCTAAATCCACCACTGTGCTAAACAGATTCTGCAAGGGGTTTGTAAATGTATGAGCACGATGGTATATGAATTGAGATGCAGAAAGAGAGCAATCTTCAGAGAATGTTAACCTGGATATTACACTCATTTTTGAATGGCACACTGTTCTTTTGAGATGCTGTATTGTTTGAAGGCAGATCTTTTGAGGACTGTGAACATTGAGTTCTGAAAAGTAATGCTGCACACAGTCTGTACCAAAGCAGAGAATATGAACACACAAAATGTGTGTACCACATGGGTAGCCTGTTTCATCTCAACATGTTTGAGCATTCCAATCGCTCCCAATGCCACCACACTATCGGTACCGGTCCCCACTGGAGCTACTAGTGTGCCACATCACAGAATATGATGTTGAGAGTAATTGGCCACCATGGGAATATTTGTGGGACTAAGAGAAGAAGGTGGATCTGCCATCAGTCTTGAAAACTCTCCATCCACGCCGAGAGTCAAAGTCAGCATCTCATAAGAACTAAACGTGGATGTGAACAAAATGTACCAACTAGTCGACATGGGAAGGACACATAGTATTTGTCTTTGTACAGTGTTTAAACTTTCAAGAGTGAGCCTGCTGTTCAAATGGACAAACATTTGTATACAAACATTGTGTAGAAATATGTGTAATCCCTAAACCATCAAGCCTTGGTATTAACATCTGTCTTGGGTGATTAGTGGTCAGGCGAGACTTTCACATTTCAATTGTATGACTCGCTCGTACATGTAGACTGATGTATTTTGTTTTCAGTTTTACCAATTAATTGGTGACAATCAAGGGCGTGTCCAGGACTTTTTGCTAGTGGTTTGTGGGAGAGGGCGGAACGTTGTTATAGACCATGCGTGACACATATGGGTTAAGCTGTTGCGCACCATCTCCAGGACGCTTGTGGGGTCTGTGTTGGGGTGGCATGCGGGTGGCAAAGCTCAATTTTAGGGTGGCAGCTACCACCCCGTGCCAACCATCTGGCCACGCCCCTGGTGACAAAAGTTGTTTTCTTGTACTCGAATACTTGAAATTGAATCGGTTATCAGCAAAAGTAATTTAGAAATATTACTATTATTCCTCTGTTCCTCGCCATTCTAGCATTAGTTCTACAGTATAACATCAGCCAAGAGGTAAAATAATAACAATTACTGACTCCTCATGGGGATTTGCTGTATTTAAATCTTTCATCATTGACAATATTCATCTATATTTTTATCCTCACTTCAAAGCTTGTTAATTTGTTATTTTATACAATGCTCGTCAATTTTCTTATTTAAATAATCAAGTGTTCTAAATTTAAGTGAAGGCATGCAAAGAAATATGTAACAACAAGAAAATGTGCCCCATCAGCACATATACACTAACTTCATATCTTGAGAATAATAATAAACCTTCTTCCTTATTAAAACTCATCTGGTGTAAAATAAAAAAAAAACAATTTATCTGGTGAATATAAAAGCTGAATTTCTAAATAAAGCATTGTAATGGAGCCAAGTCTCCGTCATTTCTAAATAAGAGCCCCCCCCGGTGTGTTTCAGGCTTGTTTATAGTTAAAAGTCCTGCAATATGCACCAAAACTTCATTTTCAATGAAGATAGAAAATGTCCTTCACTGCTGCATCTACACTGCAAATGCAATGTGGTCACATGTATTTCAGCCTAACTCCAAAAGTGGTTTGGGTCATCAGATCACAAAACATTTTGCACACCCTTACACCTGAATTTAGTTCTGAACACTTGTGAACGGATCACCTGAAACTGATCTTAATATCAGGTGTAAACAGTGTCTCAGAGCTACTTTTGCAATTCTTCAGTCCTTGGTTCTTTAAATAACTCAAATCCTTAAAGAGAGATTATCCTCCAAAAATAGATGATTTTCATCCAGTCGTCTTGTCAACAGGGCAATCAGTTGCTCTATTGAAGCTGTGGAAGATAGACTGGGTTTGAAACACCAGGGATTCATGGGATCAGAGAATAGACAATCAGATTCTCAAGTTCTTCGTGCTGTGTTGCGTTCATTCATTGGCTCCCGACAACGTGGCTCACACGTTTGGCTTTGCTCGCCTCTCTGAAGTTTGTTGAGATAGTCTTCTGAGAAAAGAAGGCAAAGAGCTTAATTACTCATTAACATTTGATGATCAATCAGTAGATGCTTTTTTAGAGACCTGGAACATGTTGTCCTCATCAGAAAAACCTTAGAAAATAAGCTCCATTTTCTGCATATCTAATTAACCTGTGTTTTAAGACCAACACTGAGCTAATCTAATGCAAAATGAAGAGCTACGCTATATTAAAGGCTAAAATGTTGTCATGTGATTTGGTCCTGTTGGAGATATTTCCTTTAATCTTGCCTTAGGTTACTAAGCAGCTGTTATAAGTGCAGTGTCATTATAAGCTTTGTCAGATAGACAAAGGGTCTCCTCCGGAGGACGGTCGCTTGGAAGCGGAGGAACGGCCACTGACCACGAGGGGAGGAGGGGCTCCCAACCAACCGCCTGGAGCGGTTACCACTGCCAGGGTCAGGGGAGACCCCTACCATCCATCAAAAACGTGGCAGGGCGTTCCATCTATCAGGGGCCGGAGGTTTGTGACTATTCTGTTGATAATTCACTATAATGATTTGAGAAATGTTTATATATATATACCGACATTTCTCATTTGTAACAGTTGGTTTTTAGTTTAATTACAGCTATCCTGGGCAAATGGATTCTTTTAGACATGTTAAACCTGTCTGGCGCCCGAATATGTTTAATCATTCATAATTTAAATTTATGTTTGGGTGCATCACCATTACAGTAGATCAGCATTGGGTAAGTTAAAAAAATGAATAATTACTAACTACTAATTACATATTCTACAGTGTAACTAGATTACTGCACTAAATACTCTGTCTGAAATGTAAAATGTAATTGCATTACTTATTACTAATTACTTTCTAAAACCCTGATCAACCTCGACCAGAGGAAAAATACAAGGGTAGACATGAAATTGTTCTTTAAATTCTTTAAAAAAAAATCATATATAATCAAATAAATTATTCATGAACTGGCCAAAGAATTAGCGTCTATACAGTATTTACTGCAATTACATCAGAAGTAACTGAATAATTAAGAGTAATCCCTTACTGTACTTTTTTTAATGAAAAAGTAATTTAATTACAGTAATTACTTAGAAATGCATTACACCCAACACTGCTGATACATTACTGTGTTATCTTGGTTTCCTGATGAAATCACCAAGCGCTCGCATCTGCTTCTGAATACTTGCATGAAGTACAGTATGTTTCTGGCCTTAAAGGAATAGTTCACCCAAAAATTTTTAATTCTGCCATCATTTACTCACCCTTGATTTGTTCTTTAAGATATTCTTTGTTCCATGGATTACAAAAGATCTTTTCATGCAATGAAAGTGATTGAAACTGACAAAATGACAAAAAAAAAGCATCATTATGTATGTATCATTATGCACCACAACAGTAGCAAATTACTATGCAAATTGAAGATTCTTCATCTCTTCATAAAATTGTATTTTCTGAGTTGTGAAATTATTGCAAGTGCTAAAACACTGGGAATAAAAATGCACCAAAACAGCAATAGATCACTAAGACATTACAAAGACTTGCTGTTAAAGAATAATTGCATATTTTTATCCATCATTTCATATTTTTTAAATCTTCCATTCTTCCATAGCTGGAAAGTTTTAATTTTTAGGTGATATCAACCTAAAAATGACTTTCTAATAGTTGTCTCTCAGTATTAACTGGGTAAAAAGAAAGCATTTTAAAATCATTTCAGCTTTAAGGAAGTATAACCTCTTGTTTTTTGTTTTGTTTTTTCATTCTGAATAACCTCAAAAACTGACAAAATCTCTCCTGCTGTCCTGCAAATCCATAATAGGAAAAAAATGTAATCTCTTTTCTTTTCATCCCTCTCTGTCTTTCTCTTCTCTTTCATCTTCTGTCTCTTTTTTTTCCATCCGCTTGTTTGGCCCTTGTGTCTGGATTTAGTGCCAGCGGTCGCTCTCAGTGCAGATTTGTATGAATATTTCAGTTCTTGCATCCACATTGTGATGATCAACAAAATCCCTGCATAGTCAAATAAATCTGGTGTAGTGCTTGCTGTGACTGGCGGCAAGAGTCACTTGTTTCCATAGCATTTGTTTACCGGCAGACCTCTCGCTTGAGCTGAAAGTTCATGTCAGGCTCTGTTGAAAAGACAGCTTAGACCAATATGACATTTGGTGCCATTCATCTCCATTTGTGTTCCATGGAAGAAAAAATATTTCATATGGGTTTGGAACAACATAAGCAAAAGATGGCAGAATTTTCATTTTTTGGGTGAGCTATCCCTTTAAGAAGCCTGGTGGGGACACCTGCACACCAGCATCCCATTCTGAGGACTAAAACACACCATATGCTGGTCTTCAGAAGGGGGTTGGCCCTTCTTGTTAAAATGTTGTGACATTCTGTCAACGCCATGTCTGTTGCTCATGTCATCTGCATGAATGATTGAATCCCCAAAAGGCCTCAGCGTGAGGAACCTTGATGTGAGCTGTGTTTTATATATGAATTCAGCCGAAATGTCTCTGGGGTCTAAACTCGGCCAGCTCTCGCGGCAGGGTCGGCCCTCTAAGGTTAACACCTGTCCCAGAACTGGTAATGTGCTCCATATTAAACATCTTATAAACATCAGTTATATCTGACCTGCATAAAATTAAGCAATTGCTGTTTCTCAGCAGGTTTTTGCCATGACCTACTGAGATATAGCTATTTTGCAATTTAGCATTGTCAAGACAGGGTTGTAGGACAATACTGACATTGTGTAAATGTGAAAAAAAAAAAAAAAAAACACTAGATGTGCTACAACAACAATGACATTTATTCTCTTTTGCACAACTCATGAGTAAAATGGCAGATTATCAGTTCATAAACACTTGCTCTGTTTCACACTCAATGATATCTTATGACATCTAAGCACTTTTACTATAGAGCAGGACTTGTAAGGCCATGCATTTTACATTTACAAGCTTGTTCAAGTGTGATCTTCTAAGACCCCATTTACATTTGGTATTGAGATGCTTTTCAGGTGATCCGATCACATGTGGTCAGCGCTAAATGCAGGTCTAAAATGTTTTGTGATGGATCACAAAAAAAACACATACGGAGGTAGTCAAAAACGCATGTGACACCACATTTGAGGTGTAAAAACGAATTTGTCCCGAATGCTTTCCAATTGCGTTTTATATCTCATATTAGCTTTTATAAAACTCAATTAAAATGTAACTGTAAAAAAAAATCTCAACCTTGTCTCATGAAATTTAAGTGAGCATTGCAAAGTTTTTGCAAAAATCCTCGCTTGGCTGCAGTTTTCAAACTCTTTCAACGTTTCAAAATGTCCAGCGGGGAGCGCCAAAACCGAGTGAAAGGAGGTTGTAATCAATCAAGGTTTTTCCAGGTGAATATTAGGTGCAGATTTTAAAAAGTAAACCCAACCTCACTAACCTAACACTTTACCCTCAACCTAACCAATAGTGTCCGAAAAGATAAATGAGAGTTTAACAAATCAGGCATCCTTAACCAACACCTAACCCTAACCGATAGCATTTCAATATGCAAATAAATAAAAAACACATTTACTGAAGCAACCATGTTGTCCCGTTCAGCTTCTATGCCACTTTCACTTTCGTGTGCCTTTGACTGGACTCGAACCGCGTATCCAACCCTCTATCAGGTGAGCTTTCAAGCAAGCTAACAATGTAGAAATAAGTCTGTATGTGTAGGTGGATCTGTAATACAAATTTTAAAATGTAATGTTTTTCAAATCATGCATTAAAGTAAAAGTGTTTTGATATCATTACATTGCTGGGGGTGAGTAATAGAGTGAAAAATTACTTTTTATAAAGTCATAATCAGCTATTGTACTTGTGATTTGTGTGACAATGAAGAAAAGGTTGTTGTAGCACCTCTAGTGTTCATTTCACCAGGAAAGTGCAGCGAAATATAGAAAGTCAGTTTGCAGAAATGTACACTCACCTAAAGGATTATTAGGAACACATACTAATACTGTGTTTGACCCCCTTTCGCCTTCAGAACTGCCTTAATTCTACGTGGCATTGATTCAACAAGGTGCTGAAAGCATTCTTTAGAAATGTTGGCCCATATTGATAGGATAGCATCTTGCAGTTGATGGAGATTTGTGGGATGCACATCCAGGGCACGAAGCTCCCGTTCCACCACATCCCAAAGATGCTCTATTGGGTTGAGATCTGGTGACTGTGGGGGCCATTTTAGTACAGTGAACTCATTGTCATGTTCAAGAAACCAATTTGAAATGATTCGAGCTTTGTGACATGGTGCATTATCCTGCTGGAAGTAGCCATCAGAGGATGGGTACATGGTGGCCATAAAGGGATGGACATGGTCAGAAACAATGCTCAGGTAGGCCGTGGCATTAAAAAAAGATGCCCAATTGGCACTAAGGGGCCTAAAGTGTGCCAAGAAAACATCCCCCACACCATTACACCACCACCACCAGCCTGCACAGTGGTAACAAGGCATGATGGATCCATGTTCTCATTCTGTTTACGCCAAATTCTGACTCTACCATCTGAATGTCTCAACAGAAATCGAGACTCATCAGACCAGGCAACATTTTTCCAGTCTTCAACTGTCCAATTTTGGTGAGCTCTTGCAAATTGTAGCCTCTTTTTCCTATTTGTAGTGGAGATGAGTGGTACCCGGTGGGGTCTTCTGCTGTTGTAGCCCATCCGCCTCAAGGTTGTGCGTGTTGTGGCTTCACAAATGCTTTGCTGCATACCTCGCTTGTAACGAGTGACTATTTAAGTCAAAGTTGCTCTTCTATCAGCTTGAATCAGTCGGCCCATTCTCCTCTGACCTCTAGCATCAACAAGGCATTTTCGCCCACAGGACTGCCGCATACTGGATGTTTTTCCCTTTTCACACCATTCTTTGTAAACCCTAGAAATGGTTGTGCGTGAAAATCCCAGTAACTGAGCAGATTGTGAAATACTCAGACCGGCCCATCTGGCACCAACAACCATGCCACGCTCAAAATTGCTTAAATCACCTTTCTTTCCCATTCTGACATTCAGTTTGGAGTTCAGGAGATTGTCTTGACCAGGACCACACCCCTAAATGCATTGAAGCAACTGCCATGTGATTGGTTGATTAGATAATTGCATTAATGAGAAATTGAACAGGTGTTCCTAATAATCCTTTAGGTGAGTGTATATAGAGTAACGTTCATTCTATGAGACCAGGTTGAAAAATAGCATTTGTATGGGATAAGATTTAAATAGTTTTTAGCATCACACAGTAGCCATTATATATCCGAACCGCTGCTATACTGTAATGTAATTTGATATTACGTGTAATATAATGTAATTACACGTAATTGCAAAAATGTCACTGCAGTCAAGTTTTTTCATGAGATCAGGCTGGAACTAATGTTTTCTGGAAATACATATAAAATATATTTTATTTATTTATTAAACATATGGTAATGCCTTTTTGGGTAATCAAATGAATAAAACACTGTGCTTCATTTCATTTGAATATTGTATTTGGAGCACAAGAAGATATACTGTCATGAGAGGCCGCCAAACTACATTTGTTGTTTTATATTTTATGATATTTTTAAGAACACCATCATCTGCTATTAAATGTTAAAATTCGACACAAAAAAGCATAGTGCCCCACATCTTCACAGAAAGGTTCAGAGTTCAGTAAAGTAAGATTTCAGCCTCCTCAGTGTCATCCATCCCTGTTTACATGAGAGAGAGAGTGACAGAGATATACTTCGCTAGCTGGAAAATTCCGTCTACAACAAACAAGAGGCTGAGCAGATGGGGTTAAGCGTGATTAGTCTTTTATTTGTTTCTTGGGTGAGAATCATTTGCAAGTTTCAGCAGCAAAACATTTGACCTCCTGTGGATGAATTCAGTGTTGATTATTGTGGTGTACTTGTAACCTATCTAAGATGTTTGTCAGGAATGGCCATGTGTTTGCATCCTGGTTCTTCTACATTCCATAAAGCATTCTGGAATCACAGTTGGCTTCTACAATACCCATCAAAGGACCTCTCCTAACCACTTTGAGACTGAGATCACATTTCCTCAGTCAACTTCTCCTGCTGGAGCACCACACTTGATTGGAAATGCTGGATATACTGGGTGCCAATTTTAAAGGCACAACAACGCATCCTTCCATCCTATCAGACAATTACACAACACCAGTGGAAAGCACTTTGCAGCCTATCTCGATAAAGGCTCTTCCCACATCAGCAGTTTCAGGTGTTAGGTATTGGAGTATAATGCCGATGTCATTGTACATAGCACTTACGACTAGTCACTGCTGGGTCCACATTATCACATTTTCTGCACTGATTCTGCAGGAACATCATTAGATTTAAAGGGGTCGTTCATCCATTAATTTTTTGGTATGTTTTTGTGTTTTCTCCATAAAACTGCCAACATCGTGTCTGAAAGGCCGACATTACGGGATAGAAGCCACAGATTTTATGACCTCAAAGTGTTTTGAAATGTCCCGTGTCACCAGGCCTCCCATCCCTGTCATAAGATTAGATTTCAAAACACAAATTAAATGCCTTTTTCAATCCTTGTTTGTGGTGATGTTTCTTCTAAGCAGATGGAATCGCTTGAGAGTATTATGTCATATTAAGGATGCACAACGTGGGGGAAAATCTCTCTCATTTAATTAATCTCTGCACTAAACGAACATCTTGGGAGCGTGACTCATGTTATCAAAATCACAGAGAGATGCAAAAACTGTAGGCAGTAACTTTACAACAAGAAAGTATTGAAAAGGTGAGCTTATGCAATGGCTAACATAACCTTAGTTGTGCTTAAAAGTTGGTCCTGCATGTATAATAACGTAGCTTATCCAGGTTATTAAAATAACCTGAAACTGATACATCTGAGTGTTTGCACCCTTGACCCAAACGGCACTTGACAAAGCATACTCAAAAACTGATTTTAATAAATATGCAACTTGGCTGAGACAGCATTTATTCAAATTCTTATACCGAAGAACAGAATATTAAAACAGTTAGATAATATAACTGAATTAAACATGTGCCACATTTAAGATTTTGCATAGATGGGTGTTAATTTGTTTTATTTTGTTTTTCAACTATGGGAAGTTTTGGCCCTGTAGATCTACTAACTAGACGTCGATACCGATAACTAAGGTGGTGGAAAACACTGATAACCGTTTAATCAACTGATTGTTTTTAAAATGTAAATGTTAAAATTAATGTTAAAACATTTTCTTACGCTTTCTTTCTATAGACTCCTGTAGCCTCCTTAATGTGCCTGTCAAAGTAAATAAAATCCCAGAGGTAGTTTATTGTTCAACCAAGATCCCCAAAATTATCTGGAAAAAAAAATAAGATTTGGTGCAAATGTTTGAACTTCGAACAATAAACCAGCCTTAAATGCAAAGGGACTCTTATTTTATTTAATACAGTTTTTAAGTATTTATCAAATTAAGCCTTTTTATGTTCACCAGTTGAAGGGTTTTGTGTAGACCTATAGGCTATTTTATATAGTAAGCAATATATTGTGCCATGATATCAGCCACAACATTAAAACCACCTGCCTAATATTGTGTAGGTCCCCCTCATGCCACCAAAACAGTGGAATAGCATTCTGTACAATTGTGGTGAGAAATCTCAGAGAGGTTTTCTGAGTTATGGTAGACTTTGTCAGTCCGATTGTCATTCTCTGTTGACCTCTCATCAACAAGTCATTTCCGTCCACAGAACTGGCACTCACTAGGTGTTTTTTGTTTTTGGCACCATTCTGAGTAAATGCTTTTTGCATAAATGACTTTTGTGTGTGAAAATCCCCGGAGATCAACAGATACAGAAATACTCAAACCAGCTCGTCTGGCACCAACAATCCTCCATGTGATTATCTAATCAGCCAATCATGTGGCAGCAGTGCAGTGCATAAAATCATACAGATTTGAGTCAGGAGCTTCAGTTAATGTTCACATCAACCATCTGAATGGGGAAAAAAAAATTATCTCAATGATTTGGACTTTCTCACATAACAGTCTCTACAATTTACTTAGAATGGTGCCAAAAACAAAAAAACATCTAGTGAGCGCCAGTTCTGTGGATGGAAATATCTTGTTGATGAGAGAGGTCAACAGAGAATGGCCAGACTGGGTCGAACTGACAAAGTCTACGGTAATTCAGATAACCGCTCTGTACAATTGGGTTGAGAAGAATATCATGCTATTCTGAGATGTGGTTGGCACTGTTTTGGCGGCACGAGGGGGACCTACACAATATTAGGCAGGTGGTTTTAATGTTGTTCCACCACATTTCATACTGTAAATTTTGTTTAATTATTTTTGGAATAAATTCTGAATAAAATGTCAGATTCCTTAGTCTTGTTCAGGCTAATTTCATAGTTAGCATGTTTTGTGGCCTAAATACACACAATTAAGTAACATTTTAACATGTTTTTGCATAATTTGTCAAAATATGGGCAAAACTGGTTGAAATTGAAATGGTTTGTTTATTTCACTCTTTTTTTAGATTTTAGATCGTTGTGTACGTTTGATTTGTTACTCTCTCTCTCTCTCTTTCTCTCTTTCTCTATCTCTCTCTCTCTCTCTTTCTCTATCTCTCTCTCTCTCTCTTTCTCTATCTCTCTCTCTCTCTTTCTTTCTCTCTCTCTCTCTCTCAGAATGGTCCATGTCATAATGTCACATTAACAGCTAATCAAGATGTGAGTGATTTTCTGAGGGCAGTGTGTTCTGCTTAACTATCCTCTCCTAGTCTCTGATTCCCACATTAATCTTCGGACCCCTGAGAAAACGTCTATCGATTTGTGATTCCCAGGGACTCCATCTCGTCTTGGAAGTGATGAACAGGATTAGGCTGAGAAATGAGAATTCAGTGGAAGGAGGTGTTAATGCTGACGGAGAGAGGGAGTTTTCGGTCTTTGTTGCTTTGCTTTATTTGATCTGTAGCTGCTGGTGTTAGTGTTTCTAGTTTGATGTAGTAGATTTTCTTAGTACTTTGCCTTGTTTTCCAGTAAAAAAAAAAAAAAACATCCTATATTTTGGTTTAAGGATATTTAGATAACGGCTGGACCAAAATGTCTTGCACTCTATAATATTTTAAGATTCAGGCATTTACATTTTTTTTTTATAACAAAATACCATAAAAAAATACATGAGTAGTCTTTAATAAAATAAATTAAAACAAATCCTAATTAAGTTTTATTAATTAAATTTTGTTAAATAAATTTGATGGAATTTTGTTATGAAATTAAAATGTGTAAATCTTAAAAATAGGCTAAAATATTTCATATTCTGTGCCCCATTGACTTTTATTGTAAGTGCCGCACTGTACGCTTGTAAACACTTAGCAAGGCACAGTTGGATATAACTGAAGTATTAACAATGTTAAAAGTGTTGTTGTTGTTGTTTTGACAATGTTTTTCTGACAAAGTGCTTCTCAACCCATATGGTAAAATTTTGAAAGCAGTGTTTTTGTTTACCTCCTCAGCTCGAAATCATTTATCTCATCTGACAGGCCTAAATTAACTCCTAGGACTTGCTAATGCATTTTAATTTACCTGCGAGAATAAAGGCTACATAATGCAATTTTTCTAATAACTTCCACCAACTTTGTCAGTGAAATCTCAGTTTCTAAATTAAGTTTAAACTTGAAAAAACCCCTAAGGCTAAGTATTAAACTTTGGTGATTAACTTGTCCACCACCGTTTGTTCTACAAACATAAATTAAACCAAAAATATCTAATTTATTTATAAAATTCCACTGATTACAACAACTTTTATAAAACATCTTTAACTACACATTGTGCCTTAAACACTACATAACACAGCAATAGATAGATGTCAGATTCACAAAAAGTAACCGGCTCATAAGAGTCATTCGTTTGGGAATAGGACTACACTGGGCATGTTGCTCAGAACACCCTAGAAACTACATACTGTACCAACACACTAAAAATGGTGCATTGACGTCATGCCAGAATTACTGTAATTTTCAAGATTCCGAATTTTTTGACATTTCTGAATTTTTTTTACTGCTTTTCTATTTTTTTGGGTGCATAGATCCATTTGTCATTCATGGTACAAAGAAGTGATGATCCACTCTGAGATAATAAACTTCTGTTACTTTTTATTACATAAATTTAGGGGAAAGTCAAAGACATTTCGGCGCAGACCTTCCTCAGTGTGAGAAACAATGAACATATCCACCCTCTTTTTATACAAACATCTCTACGGCATCATCACGTGACTTAAAGTTCACGTGCCCATGTGTGAAAGGCTTGTAATTCAACTTTAAAAATTAGCTCTTCCCAGACTTCCTAGGTTGCCTTTTAAAGTCTGTAGACTGCATTTCATGTGCGGGGAGCGGGTCAGTTTTGCCGGGAAAAACCAAAGTATGTGACGTTTATGTGCGCTCCCGAGAGCCTTGCCTCAGACAGCAACAGCTTTTCTTCCGCAATTCAACAGTGACAACAAACTGACGAATTGCAAGCTACCTTGCTTTGTAACTTTCATATAATTTCAACAATCTTCTCTTTATACTAAAAGTCAGGTATACAGTATACATTTAAGCAAATGTGCTGGTTTCTTGATCGCAGTACAACATGTGACATACAAAACATATAATAGTGCAACATAACACTGCAGTACAACAGTAAACTGTCTAGTATTGTTTGGTAGTATGTAGCTGTATGTGTGAGTATCAGTATGCTATGTTAGCTGATAAGTAGTTTTAGATTAGTCTCAAAGTTTGTAGTAAAATAATCATAACAAAATTTAATTTTAATTATGCTACCTCATCTGTCAGCATGATGCCGGTAGATTACATTCAGTCTCTTTGTACGTTATGTCCTTGTTTTGGCTGATGCTCGCTCGCGTCCCTATGAAGTGAGTTGGCTGCAGATCACTTAATGGCCACAGGTGTCATTAATAACAAGGGTTTCTAAATCTTACATACTGCACCTTTAATAACAAAGCCAAAAGTCACCCATCTGGCACCAACAATCATGCCACGGTCTAAATCTCTGAGATCAAATCTTTTCCCATTCTGATGGTTGATGTGAACATAAATGAATATCATGCAGATACGGGTCAGGATGGTGCCAAAAACAAAAAATATCCAGTGATCGGCAGTTCTGTGGACGGAAACGCCTTGTTGATGTCAGAGGTCAACGGAGAATGGCCAGACTGGTTTGAACTGACAAACTCTACTGTAACTCAGATAACCACTCTGTACAATTCTGGTGAGAATACCATCTCAGAATGCTATTCTGAAATGCGGTTGGTGCTGTTTTGGTGGCATGAGGGGGACCTACACAATATTAGGCAGGTGGTTTAATGTTGTGGCTGATCGGTGTATGTAATATAATAACTTGCATCTGCATAGTGAAGCAAATTAATGTGAAATTGAACTAAATCTGCATAATTTGCATTGCATGACTTGCATTGTGAATATGCTGTTTCAGAATCAGAATGAGCTTAATCAGATTAAGCATGAAGAATTCAGAATACAGTAGGCTAACTTTTAAAAGGTTATTGTTATTTCAAGAGCTCAGTTTTTTCTTCTTCTTCAGAACAAGGACAGTTTGCATATTTATGTTTGATACATTTTTACATTAGATAATGTGTAGAAAATTTGCCTAAATGTTTGAATATTTGATTGAAGTATGATGTGTTACAGCTTGACACACATTTTTGTCCTTTTTGCACATCAGCATCAACTAATAGATATTATTTTCATTTAATAAAATTCTATGTAATTTTAAGAGTAAAAGTGACTAAAATGAATGAATATGACATTATAAAATACTGACTAGTTTTAAAGGGCATTTTCATCAAAATACTAAAACTGACTGAAACAAAAGAAAACTGTGGAAAAAGAAATTACTATGCATGTGGAGCCTACTCACTGTTCTTTCTAACCGAATCATTTACATTTAATCATGAAGATTTGCTCATCTCTACCCAAGACACTAACTGGAAAGCACTGCCATATAAACTGTATTCAGGCTAGATGACAAAGCCATTTGTCATCATACATGGTTTCTGAAAATGGCTTCAGGCTTTGTTATTAATTATCATTTTATTGTAAATATAACCTGCTAGAGGAAATAGGAACCTCATCAATATTTATGCTGAATTGTGCTTAACACTCTAAAGTAAATTAATCATTTCTGGGTGTTATTGTTTGGTGATCTGAAGTCCCCTGGAATCAAATTAATAAGCAAATATGTTTTTCTCAGGCAACCATGCAAACGGTATTATACTAACATTATTTTCATTTCAACACAGCGAGTGAGTCGTGGCACCCCTCAGGGTTGGAAGGATGCCCACCAAACTGATTAGCATTGCATTTTGCCTCCTGCCTGCTGTAATTACTGTCATTTGAAAAGGAAACAATTGATTTTAGAGATGTTGAACTTAATTGATAGTGAAGCCCAGGTGGAGAATAAGAGCAAAATTAGTGTGTATTAAATACAAATTGTAGTTTTGTGGCTTTAAGTTAATGTCAGTTGATTTGAGACTATATCCATCTGCTAGTGTACTCCTAAAAGGTAACACAAATCATTTTTAGCAGATATGCACATTTAAAATGTATTATCTTTCTCTCCACCAAAACGTTTGTCCAAGAAAATGCTCTCTGGAAGGAGCATGTCCTGCAATTATAAATCACAGAAAAATGAACATTTTAATTGAAGTGGTGCGCCAATGACCCAAATGTGCTAAAATGTAGAATGTATGTAGCTGTAAGAAATACGCTGAATGTTCATTTTTGTCTGATACACTGTCACTGTTCAAATAATTCACTCCCTTTGTCTCCTTGCTCTCAAAGTAGTGCAATTACAGTCTTTAACTTGAAGAAAGTGAGTACTAACAACAAAAAAAGGCTGGCATAATTTCTATTTATGGTCATTCCCACTGATTATTAGAGAACACTTTTTGATAATACTACAGAAGGCCACTGACCACAATGTTCTTTCCACAATCATTAAAATAGCTTCTTCCTAGGTGATGTCCATGTCTCTTTAAACTTAAAGGGATAATTCTGGCCACCATTCACTTGCACTGTAAGGACCTACTGAGCTGAAATATTCTTCTAAAAAAAGATTATTTGTTTTCAGCAGAAGAAAGAATGTCATACACATCTGGAATGGCATGAGGGTGAGCAAATGAGAGAATTTTCATTTTTGGGTGAACTATCCCTTTAAATTTGTGCAAGCAAACGCTGTTAAGTTGAGCAAGCTAAAGTTCAGCTTTTAAACGAAGTGTAACATTTGATGATGCATTCGTGGAGCACTGTGCACATGGCTGTGTCGTAAACCTTCTTCATTTGTTTTAACTTTTTACGAAGTGTGAATACAATTCTGCTGTATGAACTCAGAATGCAAAACAGGTGCCATTCACTATAATTGCATGACAATAGTCTTGTTGACCTCATTTGTGGGCCACAGAAAACAATGACCTTGAAAGTTAAAGATGTACTGTGAAAATAAGACAGTGGCTGCATTTAAATTTGCATACTTCAAGTGAATAGCATAACTATGTAAATGCTTAAAAAAATGCAAATACACAATACACTAGTATTTGGACCTGCTATCATGTGCTGAATTTGCTTCTTGACCTCACAAATTCCCTCATCAGGTACTGTTTGCTTTTGCTAGATAAATGTATAACCTTGAAATTAATGCGCTCACTGTACAATTCAAAACTGCTGTAGCAGCTTCAGCCTCATAATCCTTGCTGTTTTTCTTCAACTGAAAGACAGTGTTCAAAGATAACCTTCACAAACTCCTCCTATTCCAATGCACAAGCATTTGTGACGAAACTGGCAATTTACCACTTTAAAGGAAACGTTCACCCAAAATTTAAAATTCTCTCATGATTTACTCTAACTCTAATGCCATTCCAGATGTGTACGACTTTCTTCTGCAGAACACAAATGAAGATTTTTAGAAGAATATCTCTGCTCTGTTGGTCCAGTCAATGCAAGTGAATGGTGACCAGAACTTTGAAGCTCCAAAAAGCACATAAATGCAGTTTAAAGGTAATCCATATGACTCCAGTAGTTTAATCCAACTTTTTAGAAGCTGAAAATATGATTGGTGTGGGTGAGAAACAAATCAATATTGTAGTAATTTTTTGCCTAATAAATTCTCCTCCCTGCCCAGTAGATGGCGATACGCACAAAGAATGCGAATCACAAAAAAACAAAAGAATGTAGTTAAAATTTTTGTTAAAAAAGGACTTGAATATTGATCTGTTTCTCACCTACACCTTTCATATCACTTCAGACTACTTGGATTAAATCACTGGAGTTTTACAGATTACTTTTATGCTCCCTTTATGTGATTTTTGGAGCTTCAAAGTTCTAGTCACCATTATTTTGCATTGTATGGACCGACAGAGCTGAGATATTCTTTTAAAAATCTTAATTTGTGTTCAGCAAAAGAAAATCATACACATTTGTTATGGCATGAGGATGAGTAAATGATGAGAACATTTTCATATTTGGGTGAACTATTCATTTAATACGGAACACAATGCCTTCAATACTGGACATTTCGTCTACCATCCAGGGGAGGCTTCTAGTATTTTGCCAGCTTTTATTAATCCTCGTAGAAGTAGTGCAATGTAATTATTGCTTTCAGTGTATTTTATGGGGGAATATTATTGGAATTTCAGTCAAAACCAAATGCGTGAAAAGATCTGAATTAGGATTGGTTTAAATGCTAGGTACATTGTCCTTTGGTCACTTAAGTATCTATACAGAAAACACATTAACATTATGAGAGCAATAGCTGCTTCTGGCAACATCTCTGTTTGTTTATTGCACTCTGGAATTCATCCAGAAATCAGACTAGACAGCACAAATGACAATCAAAGCAGACAGGACAGCTTAATGGAAAGAAATTTGATCATTTGTTGCAGCACAGCACATATATTTTCTTTATTTTGAGAGACTGTAAAGGGCAGATCCTTCTTAAGTGCATTTGGTAATTGTGGCACTCCAATGTCTGAGGTGAACTCTCTTAATTTGTGTGGTAACTCTAGGCCTTTTACAGATTATTAATTAACATTAGCAGAATTTTGTGTGAATTAAGCGTGAATGTTCAACATTATTTTTTAAAAAACAGTAGAGTATCTTCACAGTGCCATCTGCAGTTCATTGTTTATCACAAAATTAGCTTTAACTTAAAAAAAAAAAAAAAAAAAGTTTTGACAAACAGTCATTTTTAAATAATAAGTCATGCCCTGTGATGGGTAAGTTACTCAAAAAAAGTAATTCACAACAAATGTCTAATTACTTCTCTAAAATTGTAATCATAATACTGTAAAACATAATGAAAGGTACTTTCAACCTTGTCTCATACAATGAGCGTTACTATAACTACGTTCTTGCAAATCGAATTCTACATTTTGCCACAGTTTTCTGGTGAAATTAACACTAGACCACAACAAAAATTGAGCATTTTATTCACTTTTACACAAATCATGAGTTCAACAGCTGATTATGACTTTACAAACACTTATTATTCAGAAAATGTACTTTTGATTAAGCTTTTGCTTTTAGCACAATATAAGTTTTAGGTGTTGGTTTAGGGTAAGGATGTCTGTATTGTTAACCTCTCATTTGCTGTTAGGACACTGTTGGTTAGGTTTAGGTTCAAGTTTTAGGTTAGCGAAAACCTCTATCTAATATTCGCATCTGAATACGACACCATTTCACTCGCTTTTGGCGCCCCCAGCTGAACATTTCACTGGGAAACTGCAACAAAATGTTTATTGAAGCATGTAATTTCGTATTGCATAAATGTTGCCACATTAATGTAATTTTCATGAGATCAGGCTGAGAACTTTACTTAATTATTAAGGTACTTAGTATATTAAGTTACTTTCTAAAACATATTCGCTCAACGAATATAATTTTTTTTTCTATAGTTTCTCCTTGTTCATTGCAGGTGATATTACACTTGTGAAAAGAGACAGAAAAATGTATGTTTGTTCTTGAAGTAAGAGAAATTTTATAACACTTAGAACTCATATGATGAGACCCAACAAGTAAATGATCTGGAGGCCTCAAGCTCTATGCAACTATATATGAACAATGGCTTCATTTATCAGCTCAGACTCAATGTAAAAGTTTCTTTAAATACACTAATAATATATATAAAAAAAAATACATAAATAATAATAATAAAAAAAGATAATTTCATTACACCACAGTTACCATTGTTAACTGGCTAAACAGTGTGCTTTAAAATAGTTTTCCTATCCAATATTATAAATACAAATGCATGCTAGACATCATGCAGTAACATTACATAAGTAGTGTAAAGGGATCTAAAGTGCCCTTGTTTTGATGTCAACCTCTGTTTAACTTCAAATGAGACTGTTATATTTAAAGGCACTTTCATATGCTTAGAATGCCTCTTCCTACTTTAAAGTTCATTCATCCTCGTGGGCTTTCTGTGTAAGCCTTTATCAGTATGAGAATGTGGAAAAATACTCATTTTAGGGTACATGGTTGTGTATAGAAAAAGTAACATACAGTAAAACAGGATAATATAGTGTGTGTGTGTGTGTGTGTGTGTGTGTGTGTGTGTGTGTGTGTGTGTGTGTATATATACACACACACACACACACACACACACACACACACACACACACACACATATATACATACATACACACCAATCAGCCACAACATTAAATCCACCTGCCTAGTATCTTGTAGGTCCCCCTCGTGCCACCAAAACGTTGAGGCATGGACTCCACAAGACCTCTGAAGGTGTTCTGTGGTATCTGGCACCAAGACTTTAGCAGTTTAAGTTCTGGAAGTTGCGAGGTGGTTCCTCCATGAATCAGATTTTTTGGTCCAGCACATCCCATAGATGCTCAATCAGATTGAGATCTGGGAAATTTAGAGGCCAAGTCTAAAAGAAAATGTGATTCATCAGACCAGCCCACCCTCTTCCATTGCTCCATGTTTCATTGCTGACGCTCACGTGCACATTGTATGTGCTTCCGGTGGTGGACAGTGGTCAGCAGGGGCACTCTGAAAGGTCTGTGGCAATGCAGCTCCATGCACAGCAAGCTGAGATGCACTGTTTGTTCCAAAGGCATAGATTCCATGGGGGATGGGGGGGGGGGGGGGGGGGGGGGGGGGGGGGGGTAGGTTCCCCCCAATAATCAGATCAAGCAAGTACACATATGTATATATATATATATATATATATATATATATATATATATATGGTCCCCCTCAGTAGCAACCACACCGGTTGTACCACATTTACGTTGACGGCCCTGATTTGGCCGGTCACGTTTTTCTATCACGGCAGCCCCCATAAGACCCTCCCCATTTAGTAATAAAACTGCCTTTATAAGGATACTGATATGACTGGAATCTTCATCTTATGTTAGTGGCCATGATTTTATACATATCTTTCAAAAGTGCACCTTTAATACCCTTTGGCTTATGAGAACACTATTCTTTAGTTACATGCTGCCATCTGTTGGATACAAAGTGAATTATGACAATAGGTCACTTTGTGATCTAGTTTTGTTTTGTACGTTTTGTCTCAAATAAGACATATTTTTTTACAAAAAAAAAAAAAAAACTAAATTGGTTTTAATATACTAATTCCATAGATTTTTACCTTGTCAAAGAAGTGAAAATCCACCCTAGCAATCTTTAAAAAAGGGGTTTTACAATACGACTCAGACAGTAATCACAAACGATCAGCGCTGAGAAAGGTAACAAGTATCACACGGCACCGATGTTTATGTGCAGCTGTCCGTATCAGAATTTGAATCAGAAAAACAGATAATAAAAATTATTTAAGAAAAAAAAAGGGAATAAAAATAAATAAATAAATAAAAAATTAATAGAAAATAAAGTATATATAGACAGGGTTGGGAGGGTTACTTTTGAAATGTATTCCACTACAGATTACAGAATACATGCTGTAAAATGTCATTTGTAACGAGTAATTAGATTACTCAAAGTCAGTAACGTATTCTAAATACTTTGGATTACATCTTCAGCACTGATAGATTTTTTCACTTGTTTTGACTGTAAAAACTCTGTCAGTAAGACAAAATACACGTTAAAAATACATTCTCTGAAAAACCTAAATATCTTATGCAGTATTGTTTCTAATATAAGATAAATCCAATTGATCTTGTTTTAAGGATTTTTAGATATTTTAACAGGAATACAATACAAAAAATATGATCAAGAATATGATTTTGCCCTAATATCAATGGTCTTACTAGAAAAAATGTATAATGATCCACCATGAAATTTCTTGCTAAATATATGACCGTGCCTGTTAACGTGCTTGTAAAATGGCTAGAAATATCATTTTTAGCTTAGTGTAAAACTATTTCTTCTGCTCCAAACTTACTTCAAACTTACTTTTCTGTCTGCTTGTATGAATGTAACACATCAAGAAGAAAGTGTTTCACTGCTGTTCAAATGCACTTTTTTTTTTTGGAATGTAACTGTATTCTAATTACCAATTATTATATACTTATATTTTGTATTTTAAATACGTAATCCTGTTACATGTATTCCATTACTCTCCCCAACACTGTATATAGAATACACAATAAGACACATAATTTAGGGTGCACTATTGTGACATACATACATACATACATACATACATACATACATACACACATACACACATACACATACATACATACATACACACACACATACATACATACATACATACATACATACATACACATACGTAGTGCAAATCTAAATACAAATCTCTTATATACAGTGCAAGGGAATGTAATGGCAGAAGAGGTTGGATGTGTTGGATAAATAAAAAAAGACTAGACTGTGAATTGCACAAAATTATTGCTCAATGGGGCAGTTTTAACTGTTTATGAGGTGGACGGCCTGAGGGAAAAAACTGTTATTGTGCCAGATGGTTCTGGTGCTCAGAGCTCCGATGCGTTGGCCAGAAGGCAACAGTTCAAAAAGGTAGTGGGCAGAGTGAGTGAGCTCCAGAGTGATTTTTCCAGCCTTTTTCGTCACTCTGGAAGTGTATGGTCCTTGAAGGGAGGACAGGGGCCAACCAATAATCCTATGGCGCCTGTGGCAGTTTGAACTTCCTCAGCTGGTGAAGTACAACTTCTACTGGGCCTTTTTCACAATGGAGTCAGTGTGGGTCTCCCATTTCAGGTCCTCTGAGATGGTAGTGCAAACGTGTGGCTTACACATTTGCTCCAACATCAAAATAAAATGCCACCATTGCGTTTTCACAACTTCCCAAATAAAAAAAGGGGCGTTGGATTGACTCATTTTTTTATTATTATTAATTCCAGGGTAATATAATAAAAGTATAATGTTATACATTTACACTAAACAATGTAAAAATAAAAAAGTTTGCTAAATTTACCCTGCTAAATATGACGGAAACGCGTCATCACGGTCTGTAAAAATTGCTCATTAATATTAAAATTTATCGTACCTGGCAAATCAGGGACAGCGCCTGAGCCTTTAAGCCCCGACCAAAATGTTCTCTACAGTCGCTACGCGCGTTTATTCTCCGCTCCAGCAGGTGGCAGTAATGCTCTTCCTATAGTGCCCTGTCACAATAGAGGAAGAGAACAGCGACAATAACAACAACAGCGCTCGGCAGCTGTGCAATTGTGAGATATCAACTATCAAGTTGATATTTATCACTATAAACTCCTTTTCATATCTGCTACCCAAGCAGGGCAACTCATTCGGGCTTATTTATATCTTAATTGTAAGTGAGATGTAATTACAACAAAAGGAACTGAAATATGCCGTGAACAGATGTTGTTTACACATTTGATGGTATTATGAGCTCTTTGTCATATTATCGTGGCAGCTTTAATGTGTTAAAATGTTGTCGTTTTGGCATCCAGGATGATCAGACCTGGAACATATAACCCCTGAATATTTCTTAAAAATCAGCAGTGAAATCCTCACAGGAATAATGGCCCAGCAGAGAGGAGTCAACAGCCTGCAATTCAACCAGGACCAGAGTAAGTTTGAAGCCCTTTTTTTTTTTTGCTACTTGATAAAAAAAATAGTGTAGTAAAATAGTTCTGAGTACCACTATTTTTAATAAGTTATCAGCCAATAATCTCGAAATGGCCAAATACTGGTTAAATAATCAAGTTACTAATTACAAACCTACTGATAATATATTAATGATCTTTAATTTACTATTTAGTTATCACTTCCACTTTGTTCTCCTGTAATTAAGGTTGTTTCTGCTGTGCCATGGAGACAGGTGTTCGGATTTATAATGTAGAACCTTTAATGGAAAAGGGGCATTTAGGTAAGAGAAATCTCTTTTTCCTTTTTAAAAGATGTATTTGGACAATTATCTGTTAATTTTCTGTATTTTTGTTGTTTATAGACCACGAGCAGGTGGGCAGCATTGCTCTGTGTTCAATGCTTCATCGATCAAATCTCTTGGCTGTGGTGGGAGGTGGTGTCAATCCCAAATTCTCAGAAATCTCAGGTATGCTAAAACACTGACTACACTGCACTTATATACACTTTTACTGCTTTTCTCTTAGATATAATTATTTTCACTTTGTTGGTTCAGTATAGGGCTTCAATGAACTTTGAAACTGGAATAACAAGTTGTATTAAGACTGTGATTTAAAGGTTTAGTTCACCCATAAATTAAAATACTGTCATAATCTTTTCACCCTCATGCCATCCCAGATGTGTTTGATTTTCTTTCTTCTGCAGAACACAAATAAAGACTTCTATAAAAATCTCTTTGCTCCAAAAAGCACACAAAGACAGCATACAAGTAATGTATGTGGTTTAATCCACATCTTCATCAAGTGATCGAATCAGTTTTGGAAAGACATGGATTAAACCACATGGATTACTTTTATACTGCCTTTATGTGCTTTTTGGAGTTTCAAAAATTTGGTCACAATTTACATGCATTGTATGGATCAACTGAGCTAAGATATTCTTCAAAAAAACTTTATTTGTGTTCTGCAGAAGAAAGAAAGTCACACATATGGAATAGCATGAGGGTGAATAAATGAGGAGAACATTTTCATTTTTGGGTGATCTATTCCTTTAACATCTCTACATTTATCTATGTTATCCAATATTCCATGTTATCTTCGGCAGTATTAATTTGGGATGATGCTCAGGAAGTCAGAGACCCCAAAGACAAACTTGTCCTTGAGTTCACGTTCACTAAACCAGTGCTTGCTGTGCGCATGAGACATGACAAGTAAGACAATAATGCTCCAGATTTAATTTAAATATATATATGTTTTTATTATTAATGTCTAATTTCCCTTCTTTCCTTGTATGTGAAGAATCATCATTGTCTTGAAAAACAGGATCTACGTTTATAGTTTCCCTGACAACCCTGTCAAGCTGTTTGAGTTTGACACACGAGATAATCCCAAAGGTATTGTCAGAATTGCTTAAAATATGCACTAATATATCAGAAAGACGATATTTTCTGTCTAACAAGTGCTTCATTCATGTTTTTATAGGTCTGTGTGACTTGTGCCCTAGTTTGGAAAAGCAGTTGTTGGTTTTCCCAGGACATAAATGTGGCAGTTTACAGTTAATGGTAAGATTTACTGGGATGTAGGAACATACACCAATCAGCCATAACATTAAAACCACCTGCCTAATATTGTGTAGGTCCCCCACGTGCCGCCAAAACAGTGCCAACCACATTTTAGAATAGCATTTTGAGATGATGTTCTTCTCACCACAATTGTACAGAGCAGTTATCTGAGTTACCGTAGACAGTTTACGGTTCGAACCAGTCTGGCCACTCTCTGTTGACCTCTCTCATCAACAAGGCGTTTCTGTCCACAGAACTGCTGCTCACTGGATGTTTTTTGATTTTGGCACCATTTGGAGTAAATTCTAGAGACTGTTGTGTGTGAATCCCAGGAGATCAGCAGTTACAGAAATATTCAAACCAGCCCATCTGGCACCAACAATCATGTCATGGTGATCACATTTTTCCACATTCTAATGGTTGATATGAAAATGAACTGAAGCTCCTGTCCCGTATCTGCATGATTTTTATGCACTGCATTGCTGCCACACGATTGGCTGATTAGATAATTGCATGGATGATTCTTGGTGCCAGATGGGCTGGTTTGAATATTTCTGTAATTGCTGATCTTCTGGGATTTTCACACATAACAGTCTCTAGAATTTACTCCCAATGGAGCCAAAAACAAAAAAACATCCTGTGAGCAGCAGTTCTGTGGAAATGCCTTGTTGATGAGAGCGGTCAACAGAAAATGACAATCGAACTGACAAAGTCTCCCGTAACTCAGATAACTGCTCTGTACAATTGTGGTGAGAAGAAAATCATTTCAGAGTGCTATTCTGAAATGCGGGTTGGCGCTGTTTTGGCGGTACGAAGGGGACCTACAAAATATTAAGCGTGTGGTTTTAATGTTGTGGCTGATCTTGTTATTTTGAAGTTCACACAAGTTTTAGGTTCTACAGAATTAGCACAGTGTTTGTGATTCTGTGGTAGGACCTTTCCAACACAAAACCTGGCACGTCTTCTGCCCCGTTTACCATCAACGCTCATCAGAGTGAAATCGCCTGTCTGGCTCTCAATCAGCCTGGCAGTGTGGTGGCCTCTGCCTCCCGGAAGGGCACCTTGATCCGTCTGTTTGACACTACAACACGAGATAAACTAGTGGAACTACGAAGAGGAACTGACCCTGCCACATTATACTGGTATTGACCAGCCTCTATCATTCACTGTTTCATATGAATAAATATATTCACTAAATAAGTCTATCTCCTTTTAATTACTTTTAAATGTCAGATTATTTGTTATAGTTTTTGTATAATGTATCATTTAAACTCTGTTTTCCAGCATTAATTTCAGCCATGACTCGTCTTTTCTGTGTGCATCAAGCGACAAGGGAACTGTGCACATATTTGCTCTGAAAGATACCAAACTTAATCGCCGATCGGCGTAAGATTTTCACAAAAATATTTATGTAATATTAATGATATCCTAGTAATTGTAGCTTGGCAAACTTTTCTGGGAATAATTTGTGGCGTCTTTCTTCATCAGCTTGGCACGTGTAGGCAAGGTGGGGCCAGTTATTGGACAGTACGTGGACAGTCAGTGGTCTCTAGCTAACTTCACTGTTCCAGTCGAATGCGCTTGTATCTGTGCTTTTGGGAAGAACACCTCCAAAAACGTCAACTCTGTTATTGGTATGTTAGTTTTATACTTTCAAGAGAACCTTGCATGAACCTGTACTTGTCTGTAACTGTCAGCAAAACATTCAGAAGCCATTCAAAATAATTTAATTTCTCTAATTGTATTTAATGTCTAATTTTTTAAGCCATATGTGTTGATGGGACATTCCACAAGTACGTCTTCACCCCAGATGGAAACTGCAACCGTGAAGCTTTTGACGTGTATCTGGACATTTGTGATGACGATGACTTCTAAAACTGGAGAACTTTGATTGATATGTGTCTACAGTTATTGGCAACATGTGAAATATGTACATTGTACATTGAGCTCTGCTAATTGCAATGCTGTGTCATTGATGCTTATTTGTGTGAATAAATGTTACTGCCTTATATAATCAAATGTACATAAAAGCATGGAGGTCTGTGTAAAGTGAATACAATGTCTTATAAACATTTATCAAATCCACATAAGGCAGTGTTTCCTTTTCTGAAAATCTTCTATTCAAAAGTGTATGGTCTTCTGCTTGTACTGATTGTTTTATCAAAACAATGCAACCTTTGAGGTAATATTTAGTACTATGTTACACACAGGGAGATAGCAAGTTAACTTCCAATATGATAGATGTTCGATTAGTTGGTTAATCAGTGTTAAAAACACCACGTGTTTTTTTGTTTTTCCACAGAACTGGCGCTCACTAGGTGTTTTTGGCACCATTCTGAGTAAATGCTAGAGACTGTTGTGTGTGAAATTCCCAGGAGATCAACAGTTACAGAAATACTCAAATCAGCCCGTCATGTCACGGTCGAAATCAATGAGATCACATTTTTCCCCATTCTGATGGTTGATATGAGTATTAAGTGAAGCTCCTGACCCGTATCTACATGATTATATGCATTGCACTGCTACCACACGATTGGCTGATTATATAATTGCATGAATAGGGGTGTAAAGTAATTGAGTACAAATAATTAAGTATTATACTTAAGTATTATTTTTGAGGATTTGTACTTTACTCGAGTGCAATCGAAATGGAATACTTGTACTTTTACTTAATTACATTTCCAAACCAAAAATATAGCTTTTTACTCCTTACAATTTTATTTAAATTTGAGAAGTACAAACTACATTTTTGAAGATAATTTTCTTTCATCTTACTGGAATGAAGCTGCCTTTTCACAGCATCTGACAGATGACAGACCAGAGGTCAGTCATTCCAAATGGAGTGTTGCATTGCGGCTGTGTGTAGATTTGACTGTTTCAAATTTCAGATCATTTCAGATGTATTCATTCAAAACTATGAGCATGAAGTGAGAAATCCTGATGGGATTTAGGAAATCCAACTTTTTTTCGAAACGCTTGCTACTTCTATAGATTGGACAGTAAAAAAATTATTATATAATAGTAAATTATTATTTACTATTAAAAATAATAGTAAAAAGGCAACTTAACAAACCAATCGGATATAACAATTTCTTCTCTCACACAATCTCCTCTCTTGATAGGAAAAGTGATACTATTTACTTTTTTAATACGTACAATTTAATGTGAATACTTTTACTTTCACTCAAGTATGATTGTGGCTAGATATTTGGACTTTTAATTTTGTAAAAATTTCACTCAGTGTCCATACTTTACACCCCTGTGAAAAAGTAGGTGTACAGGAGTTACTGATAAAATGCTCAGGTATTTTGGCAAATGATGTATGAAGACAAAATTATGCATGATTAGATAACTATATATATATATATATATATATATATATATATATATATATATATATTCAAACACACACGCGCGCAGATCTGCCACAGCATTAAAAAAGTGAATAATTTATTATCGTTACAATGGCCACCTGTCAAGGGCAAAATTGTGAAGGCTAGACGACAGGTGTTGGGTGTTCCCGGTATGTAGTGGTTAGTACCTACCAAAAGTGGTCCAAGGAATGACAACCGGTGAACCAGTGACAGGGTCATGGGTGCCCAAGGCTCATTGATGCGCGTGGGGAGCAAAGGTTAGCCCGTCTGGTCCGTTCCCATAGAAGAGCTCCTAGTTGCTGAAAAACGTAATATTATAATTATATTTATATTATATATAATGTATGCATTATTACATATATAGGCAAAATGAAAAATGATTAAACAAAACAGCATTAATTCAATCACAGTAGTAACATCTAGTACATTAAATGGGTGGGTAGATTTAAACAGCACATAACAAATTTTCAAGCATACATCATGATAGATATAGATGATATACAGACAGACAGACAGACAGATAGACAGACAGACAGACAGACAGACAACTCAACTCGATAATTAACTTATACAATATAAGACAACTGTAAACATGACTACACAATATGTAATTTAATTTTTAGTGAACACTTCTGCCTCTATAACTTTTAATATCGACAGATGAGATTAAACTAGTGGACCGACGCCACACACGTACATAATAAACTAATGCATTTTCTTAAAGTTTATTACATTCACACATAATCATCAGACACCAACATGTTGACTGTGGGGTTGAGCCAGGAGAGGCAGTGTGTGCTGCTTATTACACACACGGATGTGCTGAACTGCCCGCATCAACCATCAAAATCCACAAAACCCAAAGACAGTGTCCGGAGCCGTTTAGAGGCGGTGATCCTGCTGTTTTTGTTGTATGACAGCAGAAGATTGTTGAGCCGAAGGTGGGATTCCTCCTTAGAAAGTGAGTTTTATCGTGCTAGCATGCTAACCGTGTATGCTAACTCATCAGAATTGAAATGTGGAAAATTATGAAGCGTATTTGTCAGTGACAAAGCACTCTAAACTAACATTATTGATCATGTATCATTTGTAAGTGTGAAACGATTGTTCACTTATCGCGTTTAAGTGTATAAATGTGCTTGTGTTAGCGTTGCTTTGCTGTAGCACAAAACTGAGAAGCTAAACTTGGAATGTTTGAAAACAAGTGCTTTTTTTTTTAGATAATTTCATTACTATTATTATTATATTATTCAAGATATTAAGAATTTAAGAATATGCCCGTGTAATCTGGTTTGTAAACGTGATTTTAAAAGTGACAGGGCGTTTTTGGGCGGGTTAGTAAGGATACAAAGCTAATGTTGACGTTTACTCGTGTCTGAGGCATCTTGCCATTTAATATGGGGTAAATCTACGTTTTCGTGTTCGAAATGTGTTATATTACATATGGCTTTTAAGCACATGACTGATACAATGCAACCTACCTTTTTATGATTGTGTGTATTTGGCAATCACAACCTTGTCATTTGCATAGAGGATGGATTTTTAAAGATTTTATGAAATGTTAAGTTTAAAAGTTAATGATCTGGTTTGGTTTTATTGTTTTGGTTCAGTTTAGTCCACCAGGATGGCTTCTCGTAAAAAGGTGCTCCTGAAGGTTATCATTCTAGGGGATTCTGGGTAAGTGAGACTGGTAAAGTATTGATTTATTAGTGTTGTTCACTTTGGTTGTCTCTCAACTCCTTGTGAGCTGTCTACCTAGGCTGCATTTTTGTGCACTTTTATTTTATGAGGTCTAAAACTGCTCTTTAATCAGGTAGAAGTTTGAGAAATAAATTTTGTGTATGTATTTATTCTGTAATTGCATGCCACAGCGTTGGAAAGACCTCTCTGATGAACCAATATGTCAATAAGAAGTTCAGCAATCAGTATAAAGCCACAATCGGTGCAGACTTTCTTACTAAGGAGGTGATGGTGGATGATAGGCTGGTGACAATGCAGGTACGTCTCTTTAGATTTGACTTTTTTAGGTTTTGCAGTTAATGGTGCCATTATTTCCCAGTTTTTCTGCAGCTTATCATAACTACATTTATCATAGGTATGCATGAGAATCAATGGATATTAAATAAAATAAAACCAGACAGGGTGATCAGGACTTGGACACTAATTACACAGCTTCACGGAAAATAAATAAATAAATGGACACACAATTTTGATTTAATGTGAGAAAAATAAATAACAATGATGTGAGAAGAAATAAACCACAGAGGGATATGAGCAGTGGTGAAAATGGCCAAGATTCACTGGGGGGGGACTATTTATTTTAAAATAAATGATGTATTATTCCATTTTTTTGTTCATCCAATAATCCCTGCAGCAGTGCAACTGTTCGGCTTATTCGGTTAATTAAAGAGGCTGATGTACTTGTATTCTTGTTGGTGTGCTTCTGGGTTGGCCTTTTCTCTCTGTGTCCTGGTTAGGTCAAGAGAGTTTAGATAGTTTGTTTAAATATTTCAAAGCGGAAGTGCATGGAATAGCCTTCATCTCTCAAAAGAACAATAGATTGATGAATTTGAGGAGAATTATGTTTCTTTTTGGTTATTTTTAAAATTTAAATTTGACTTGCAAGTAAAGTAACTTTACTGTAAAGTAACAAAAAAAAAAAAAAGCAATACCTCAGCTGGAAAAAGACACTATATTGTGATTTCCTTTTCTAAGTTGCTCAACCATTTTAACAAAAATAAATGTTAATTTAATATTAAGGTAAATGTACACTGTAACTTGTGGCCCTCTAGCAGTTAAAAAAATAAAACTGCATGTGTCTTGTGGAAGAACATTGTTTTGGTAATGACGCAAGTTGTGGTTCGGCTCTGCGTAGATGAATGTGGTTTGAGGCAACGGTGTACACTGGATACAGGACATCTTATCATAGCGAATGGACAAAGAAATAACGAAAGAAAAGTGAAGACAGATATCCGAAAACATGTCATCTGAGCAGATAAGTGCCATATCTTATGCTGTTGTTTTGACAAGGGATGGGAATTCATCAATAATTTGGTATTCGAATATATAAGCTAATAAAAAACGAATACTCAAATATTATATTATTTAAATGGAGGTAATTAATAAAAAAAGAGAGACGTTTTAAAATATTCTTTATTTTAGTCATCAAGGTCACCATAAAAAAAAACAAGCTTCTAATTACATCCAAAACAAGCTTATATGATGTCCTGTGCTTTTTTTGTTAAACAAATGTAAAACAAGCAATGCATGAAAAAAAAAAAAAAAAATAGAGAGTGAAAGCATTTGAGCTTATGCAAAGTCAAGAAAAAGAAAATGCTAATAAAGTAGACTGACGCAATTGACGTACAGGACGAATATAAAAACTCCACATATAATAGTTGTGTTTATATTGTGTATCATAAAAACAAGCATATCCACGTGCTCAGTTATGCCATGTTTGTTGTTTACAGAAGCGTTGCAGGGATTCCGTTGCTAAGGGGACACTGCTTTCTGGCGAGCTGCACATATACGGGAGTAAAGAGTACACCGCTGTACACCTCTGAAAAGCCAAGCTGATGTTGATTCAGGCTTTTTTACGGACTGCTTTCACTTTTTTGCTTGTAGACTCTGCTCTGTTCGGGGTGTCTTTGTTTTTACAACCAGTGATTCCCTGGAGATTTCTCCCACACATGCGCTACAGTAGCCGGAGCTTATTTTCTCTGTGTATGGACATGACGTCTGCACGCACGGGTGAATTACGTATGTATGCAATTTCCTGCGAAATCCGTCCCGACAGCTCTAAAATATAAATCATTATTAAGTGCATTTGGGTAAAGACATTGTTTGGAATTGGAACTGCTCGGCATATATTTGTACACATACCCTTGAGTACATGTGGATGATATTCCACGCAATTGAGCACGACTGAATCTGTTGCGTGCATGCGTGGATCAGTTGCCCGTGGATTCTCGCGTGCATCTGTTGAATGAATGTGTTCTGGCCACTCACGATAGTGAACATTGTGCAACCACAGACGCAGAAGATCTCACGCATTTATGTGTGGAACCCGCAAAGATTTTGTAGGCTCTTTAGTGGAGAAAAGATAGAAATGCACTTCATTCCCCTAACAAATTTAGCCAGTTTCAACAGGAATGTCATTCCCCCACGAAATTCACTCGGGAACTCCATCCCCCCACGTCCCCCATTTCCAGCCCTGGATAATGAGAGGCACTAAACTAGCACAGTTTTTTTGGCTGCCAGAAACAACGGTCAATTGTACATTTAGTGGTATTATACAAACATTTGTGACCACAGAATGCTGTGATCGACCAATCAGAACCAAGTATTCCACACTGCCATGTGTTAATGTTAACATTCTTTTTGTACTTTAAGATTTGGGACACAGCAGGACAGGAACGGTTCCAGTCATTGGGTGTGGCTTTTTATAGAGGAGCGGACTGCTGCGTGCTGGTGTATGACGTGACTGCGCCAAACACCTTCAAAACCTTGGACAGCTGGAGGGATGAGTTCCTCATTCAGGCAAGCCCTCGAGACCCAGAAAACTTCCCCTTCGTTGTGCTTGGCAACAAGATTGATTTGGAGAACAGGCAGGTCTGTATCTATTTTGCCGCATTGGATTATTTAATAGGTGTAATGTCTATTGCGATGCCAGTTTTAGAAACACTGTTTTACAGGTAATAATCTATGGTCAAACTGTTTTTTTATCACACAACCTCACTTCTTATTTGTAAGAAGTACTTTTACAACAAATATCCTATGTTCAACTAAAACCTGGAAATAACAGGGAATTTTAAAATTGTGATTTTCAGACTTTGGAAAAGTCATGGAAATTTCTATTGTGAATATACATTTTGTCCACTCTTAAAGATATCAGCTAATTATTGCTCTGTGTAGAGTAAAATTCAAGACAAGATTTTACAACATCAGCCTGTCCATTGTGAGGTCTTCCTGAAAACGGCTCAGAAAGCCAAATCCTACATTTAGCTGCATTCCAAACCAACTTTGACTTAGTGGACATATTTGTACATTATTAAGAATTATATTTTAAATCTATGAATTTTAAGGATTGGTATATGACATATAAATGAAAACTTTATAAAATGCTAAGTAAATAAAAAAAAATATAAATTAAATGCACAATGTGCCAATTAAGAGATTGAATTCATCGCAATTAATTGCATTTATTTGCTGAGAAAGGGCCCCTGTAATAAATGTACAGTTGAAGTCAGAAGTTTACATACACTAAGTTAACTGTTCCTTTAAGCAGCTTGGAAAATTCCAGAAAATTGTCAAGCCTTTAGACAATCAGCCAGTTAGCTTCTGATAGGAAGTGTACTGAATTGGAGGTGTATCTGTGCATGTATTTTAAGGCCTATCTTCAAACTCAGAACCTCTTTACGTGACATTAAGTGATAATCAAAAAGAATCAACCAAGACCTCAGAAAAAAAATCTGTACAAACACTAGTAAGTAAGTGTAAACACCATGGGACCATGCGGTCATCATACCGCTCGGAACAAGAGACTGTTTGGCCATGATGAACATCATTATGTTTGGAAGAAAAAGGGTGAGGATTGCAAGCCGAAGAACACCATCCCAACCGTGAAGCATGGGGTGCTTGGCTGCAGGAGGGACTGGTGCACTAAACAAACTAAATGGCATCATGAGGAAGGAAAATTCTGCGAAATATATTGAAGCAACATCTCAAGATATCAGCCAGGAAGTTAAAGCTCGATCGCAAATGGGCCTTCCAGATGGACAATAATAACCCCAAGGATACTTCCAAAGTTGTGGCAAAATGGCTTAAGAACAACAAAGTCAAGGTATTGGAGCGGCCATCACAAAGCCCTGACTTCAGTCCGATAATTTGTGGGCATAACTGAAAAAGCATGTGCAAGCAAGGAGGCCTACAAACCTCACTCTGGAGGAATGGGCCAACATTCCAGCCTTATTGTGAGGAGCTTGTGGAAGGCTACCCAAATTGTTCAACCCAAGTTAAACAATTTAAAGGCAATGCTACCAAATACTAAAATGTATGTAAACTTCTGACCCACTGGGAATGTGATGGAAGAAATAAAACTTAAATAAAGAATTCTCTACTGTTATTCTGAAATTTCACATTCATAAAATAGTGATCCTTACTGACCTAAAACAGGGAATGTTTTCTACGATTAAATGTCAGGAATTGTAAATGTAGTTTAAATGTATTTGGCTTAGGTGTATGTAAACTTCTGACTTAAACTGTAATGTATACAATACTGTGCAAAAGTTTTAGGCACTTGTGAAAACTGTTGCATTGTGTGGATGTCTTCAAAAATAATGCCATAAATAGTTTTCATATATCAATTAACGTCATACAAAGTCCAGTAAACATAAAACAAGCTAAATCAATATTTGATGTTGACCACCTTTGCCTTCAAAATGGCACCAATTATCATAGGTACACCTGGACACAATTTTTCTTTTCTGTTATATTTGCAAAATTAATGTTTAGGAGTCTAAAATGTGTTTTTCCTATTGACACACTAAAGCTGAAGATATAAATAACCATCTTAAGACAAATGATTTGTGAAACCTCTTATGTGCCTAACATTTTTTCACAGTACTGTAATAAATGTAATCATTCAAATTAGGGCTGGACGATTAATCGGAAAGTAATCGAAACCGAAATTCAGAACCTCTAACTGGCGTAATTTTCCAATGTCAGTTATTTCGTTTTTTTAATCAGGTTACTAATTTCCCCTTAAAAACATACTACTGCATGTGGTCACATGACTCAGCCCCGTCCAGTCAGCGGCATGGAAGCAACATAGAGGCGAACTCAAACACAGAGTCAACTGAGCAACAGGAGCGGGTTCTGTTTCCAGTCTGTTTCAACTCTTGGAGCACAATCATGTTACCAAATATGAACAGTGCATGGCTCAAAAAAAGAGAGAGACTGACAAGTGCCCAGTAACAAGTGCCTCCACAAAGCAAGCAATATGAAAGGGATACAAGATGGAAAGAAATAACTGACGCCATTGTTACTACATTGAGAAGAATATGGCTCCCATAGCTACAGTGAAGCGCAGTGGGTTTAAACACCTCGTTAAAACTCTCAACAGAAGATACACTGTGATCCATCACGACCATATTTTTCCCAAACTGCGCTGCTTCAGATCCTGCATGAAACCTGAAAAGGTAAACATGCTAGTGTTTCTTAGTAAGAACCTAGAGTAAATACTTGCATAGAGTGACAGTACAAGAACACTGAGAGGAAGATCACATGCAACAGCGATCATGAGTAAGATTCAAATCTATAACGCTATGAACACACAGCCTGCTAATCCATTAGAGGTGCCCTGTCCAAGCCCTGCTCTTGCTCTTAATCAGCAGTGTTCTATTAACATTTTTGCACATGGCATTATTTTAAATATTTGTTTACAGGAGATGTAAGTTATTTTCTACTTTTTACAATATTTAAAATTATTTTCTTTGCAAAAAAAGCAAGTTATTTATTTTCTACATTTTAGGAATCTTGGTTTTTACACAAACTGAAATGTGACTTTTTTTAATTAGACGTTTTCATTTCAAGTAATGTGTGCTTTGATTTCAATTGTTTGAAATATTCAAGAAATATCCATCTTACATGTAGTTTCAATTATTTTAAAATCACAAAGATAAGAAATGCACTCTTTCATTAGAAAAAAATATCCCACCTTTAATAGTTGAGCATATTTACAGTACAAACCTTGTCAGGTATCGAGGTAAAATGTTTAATTAATTGAGATTTTGATTGTCCAGCCCTAATTCAAACATAATTGGCCTACTTTAGACAGCAATCCATTTTCAGCCAAGTTCGTTAAACACTCAAAGGACGCACATATGAGCCTAATAGGCACTTTTGGATCATCTCACTTTGTGTCACTTCTAACTGTTTTTCAGTGCCATAAATCCCACGTCTTTATGATGCTTTATGATGATGGTGTCATTACAAGTTGTTGTAAACTTTGAAAAATGCATTTCTAGAACCCTTCATTCTGTTGTGCTTTGGCCAGCTGTCTTTGAGCGAAAGCACATGTGATCAGTTAAAGTTTGTGCTACTTTTATTGGTTTTACGATGCAAAGCTGGAGCTGCAATGACTTGCTGACTAGATTTGCAAAAACATCAAGGCTGTACTTAGCCTTAAAGGGATAGTTCACCCAAAAATGAAAATTCTCTCATTATTTACTCACCCTCATGATATCCCAGGTGTGTATGACTTTCTCTCTTCTGCAGAGCACAATTTTTTTTTTTAAGAATATTTCAGCTGTGTAGGTCCATACAATGCAATTGAATGGGTGCCAAAACGTTGAATCTCGAAAAGGCACATACAGGCGTCATAAAAGTAATCCATACAACGCCAGTGGTTAAATCTTCAGAAGTTATATGGTAGGTGTAGGTGAGAAATATATAAGTCCTTTTTTACTAGAAATTCTTCTCCCTTCCCAGTAGGAGGTGATCTGCATGAAGAATGTGAATTGCCAAAAACAAAAGAAGAATGGGAAAGTGAAAGTGGAGACTGGTGGTAAAAAAGGACTTGAATAATGGTCTGTTTCTCACTAACACCTATTAAATCACTTCTGAAGACATTGATTTAACCACTGGAGTTGAATGGATTACTTTTATGCTGACTTGTGTGATTTTCAGCTTCAGAGCTTCAAATGTTGGCACCCATTCACCTGCACTGTATGGACTAATTTTATGGGAAAATTATTTTAAAAAAATCTTCATTTAAGTTCAGCAGATGAAAGAAAGTCAGGCATCTGGGGTGGCATGAGGTTAAGTAAATGATGAAAGAATGTTAATTTTTGGGTGAACTATCCCTTTAAATTTCTCCAATGGTTTGATAATTCCTTATTACTGAATTTACGCACAGGTCCGGGGGCATGATTAATTGTGTTCGATTTTTTTTTTTTTTTTTTTTTTTTTTTTTTTTTACATGTCATTTTTCATATAATTAATTGCACCAAATTAAGGCGTATAATCGTCAGCCCTTCTAAAAATCCTCATCTGATAATCACAAATGACTGGGAAAGTCATGGAAATTTGGTTAAAAAAAATCCCTGCCATCGAAAAAAAATTTTTATCAATTGCCCTCCTTTCTTTCAGGTGACAACAAAACGGGCCCAGGCATGGTGTCAGAGCAAAAGCAATATTCCATACTTCGAGACCAGCGCAAAAGAGGCCATCAACGTGGACCAAGCTTTCCAGACCATCGCTCGCAATGCCCTCAAACAGGTACACACTGTTTGACACATCCACTCATGCCTTGATACTAATATGAGAACACTTATAATAATGGATACTGAACTTAACAGGAGTCTGAAGTGGAGACGTACGACTTCCCAGACCAGATCAAACTGAGAGATGATAGACCCGTGTCCTCTGGCGAAGGCTGCAGCTGCTGAAATGGTACACAGAGACAGAGGGGACTAGAGATGTAGAGAGCAGGCAGGGAGAGGCCAAGGCACGAGGTGGACCGATCCCTCCAATGCAGAACATTCAGCATTCAAACAAAAAGAAAAAAAAAACCTTTTTCCAAACTTCTCTTAAAAGAACTGTCTAGGAATTTAATGAAACAGCATCCATTTTAATATAACTATTTAAAGATTATTATTTCTATGAGAAAGTTGAATCCTGATAGTAATTCTATTATTTACAAATGATTGTTTTTCTTTTTTGCTTCATTTCTTCAGATTAGACTTTTCATACTCACTCCATCTTACATGTCTGTCTGTTATTAGCATGCCTTTAATTTGTCGTTTGTAGAGGCCATTGCTGTCACGGTTCCATGTAATTTCTTTGTTTGCCAAATATTTAGCTTGTTAAATGTATGTTAAACTTAATCAAAAATGATACGCACAGACCGTATAAACAGCCCAATATGAATTCATGTGCTCCGACTCAACAGGTCACTGTCAAAACCCTCAGCATTATTCAAGAGTTTATTAGCTGCCAAGGCTGGAAGTAAACATTTGTGCCTGAAGACACCCTCCTGTACATAGTACCGCTCAATGGTAGTTGGATGCCTTGGTGGTGGTGTCATATGAAAGTTTTGGGGATCTGGAAGATGAGATCTAAAGTATTATGTGCAATCATTTTAGTCATAGTAGCAATGCAACAAATGTTTTTCATTCAGAGTAAGTGTTTCTTAGTTTTAATTAATGAAATAAATTAATTGTCTAATTCCTGTTTCCTGTGCAAGCATTTCTTTACCTCATGCTTTTTAAATACTTGCTCTACATTATATATATGTATCCTTGAAAATAGCAGTAGATACGTTTGTAAGGGGCTCATCTCTTTGACCAAACTGTGGATATGATGACTAGGTTGAAAAAAATCTAAAGGCACAAATTAACATGAAATGTGAAGGACAGCTGAGACCCCAGTCTCAACATCCTCTTCAGCCATTTGATTTTTTTTAACATGTTTATTTCTATCAACCAGTGTTGTAGACCATTTTGATTTGAAAATGTGTACTTGATGTCTACCAAACACCTTTCCTTTCATGGGACAATGTTAAATCATCTCTTGGTATTGTTTTCTGCACAATGCTCCATTAATAAATCTTTATTCAAATGACAAAACACTGTGGGGGTTTTTTTTCAATGCACATTTGTCTTGGCTTATTTTTACATTGGAAATGTGTTAGCACTAAAGCATTCCTCTTAAGACATCAGAAAAACATGGCATTCCTCAAACAGGATAGAAGCACATTAAATTAAGCTTTTGGGGTCCATTATGACGAGTCATCGCAGTCCAGACTGGCCACATGAACATGGAAGCAGATGTTTCTCTTAGACTTGCAAGCATGGTGCAAACAGTGGCTCATCTTGCCTGTCGTCCCTGCGTCCACAACCTTCATATCGTCCCTGATTTTGTCTCTCAAAAACTAGACAAGTGATCCAGTAATGAACTTACTGACAAACGAAGAATACTGGCTTTATCCACAGTCCATCTATAAAGACACAAGGATAAATTAGATCAGTGTTTCTCAACTGGTGGGTCGCAGGTCTATTCGGACTGTGTCGCCGGCAGCAGAGAAAGAACAATGCCATGAATCTTTGGGTGGCCGCCCAAGTGATAGAGACCATTTAATGATTATATAATGTTTAATGAAGAGATTTAATGATAATCTCGCATTCGGTTAAAGGCTTCTCATCTGTACTGCGATCACACTGCCAGCGACACGCAGCGACAAAACGACCTCCCTATATGCTAAGTATACTTGAAGCCAGACTAATTAAGTATGCTTATCAAGTGTTATTGATTAGTTAACTTGAAGTGTGCAATTTTGGAACAACTAATTTTGTACTAAGTATATTTTAGTTGTAATTAAATTGTAGTAAAGCATAACTTTAAGTGTATTTAGTGTACTTTTGTGTGCTAAATTGGAACAACTTCAAGTATACTTAGTATACTTTAAGTAGATGCCAGTGTAGGGTAATTACATGCTTGATTAGTGATATTAAAGTGTACTTTATTTGTGTTACAACTACACTACAAATTAATTGCGAATGTCTTCGAGCAAGCGTATAAAACATACAAGCAATATACCACAAGTGTATTATATTTGAGTAAAAAGTATATGCTCAGTAACACCTTTGGGTTATTCAAAATACTACAAATTGCACACTTTGTCTTCAATAACAAACTGTTATTACTTAGCTATACTTTGTACAATATACTTTAAACATTACATGGTCTTACGTATTTTAAATGTGTTACCTGCATACACTGAAAAATGTGACATGCTCAGTTTACTTAAATTAAGGAAACCGATTGCCTTATTTTTGCAAAAAGCAAACTTACTAGCTAAAATGATGTTATATTAATGTTCCTATGCAAGTAATGTCAACTTGTTATTTTTAAACTTAATAATAAATTTCTAGTTAACATTACTTGCTGGTTTTTTGTTAATTACTATAAATGAATTAGTAACCTTACAAATAATTTATCAGTAAGATTACTCTATTAAGTCAATTAACTTAAAATTAATACAATTCATTCACTTTACATCTGAAATACCACTAATCTCAACATGAGTTTACTGTATCACTTTAAGTTGTGTACACTTAAAATACTACGTGCAATCGGTTTCCACATTCTCTTTAAGTAAACTGAACATAATTCTTCTAGTTCAAATAACGCACTTTACAAGTTTGAAATTCTCAACTGTTTATTTGTGTAATAAACAGCTGAAACTCTTTAACGACAACACAATAGAAAATATGCCTTTAAAACAATCTGTTCTCAAGACTTAGACCTCTTGCAGCACTCTGCTGCATGACAACATAATATCTGGACCTAAAACAAGGTATAGAGCATTTGCAGAACAGGCACTGTGCAAACTCAAAAAAAGTATGTTTAACTGCGTTTAATACTGAAACGTAATTACCTTTCTGAAAACACAGTTTAGATCAACTGTAATCCGAGGAACAGCGCTTTTATTTTCAGTGTCGCTTTAACACGAAACAGGAAACTCGTGAATATTCATGTACCTATGCTCCGCCCAGTGCAACCGAAAACCTCAGAAACAGAATATTTTAGAAACCGTCCATGATGCCCAGGGATGCTGTCTAGGTAGGCAGCACACTAGGATTTGAGACACAGCCAGAATCTCGCGTCCGAGAGCTGCATCTGAATCTGTTCAGTCCTCCACAGGTTTCTTATTCCAGGTAAGTCATATATTATTGAATCTGTTCTGCTGCACGCTTTATTGTAAGCGAAACTTTTCCTTTTTTTTTAAATCTAAAAAATCTATAAACATAATTGAGACAGTGCTGAATTAGGCTATGTTAACTTAAAGCAAATCGCTAAATTATGTGCATATTTTTGGACCGATAGTTTTCATGTCTCGTGATATTAATATTAGGAAAACAACTTACCAAGTAGCCCTATGTGGTCCTTGTAAAATTTGAATGCGGAATTTCATAAAGAGCATAATAATGCCTTCCTACATTCTGTCATTTGCTTTTCTCTATTACGAAGATGCATTTATTTCCATGCTTGAATAATGACTATAAATCCACCAGTGATGAAAACATGGGAAAACATGTACAACATATGCAACATAAATAAAGCCAGATTAAATACATTTATATTTAATTTACATTTTTGCATTATTTAAATTAAATATATGCAAAAAATATATATACTGTATAACAACTCACAATATTTCTCTGTAATTTCAATGAATATTTATTTTTAGAACTAATTGTTTATCTGTTATAATTTAAAATGATGATTTGAACATGTATCTTCCATTGTTTGCTATTGAATTAACTGATTGTTTAAAGTACTACATTCAAAATCATATACTAAATCAAGTACTAAAATAGATCACACTGTTGTGTTTTTGTGATTAAACCAAATGTTCTCATTACATGTTACAATAATCTTGTGTTTTGAAACAATGATTATTTGGAAATAAATCCATAATGAAAGCATAATAATAATAATAAAAATGCACTGTATATTTACTTAATTTGTTTAATTTCTGTCCAGTCTATTCTTATGTTTGCCTCCATTATCCCAGCTGCTCTAACACCATTTTATTTTGGGATCAATTAATTAAAACAAAATCATCCATCCCAAACACTGTAATGTAGCTGTTTTGTGCTGTTTTATTCAACATTAATGGATTTAATTGCGTCCAGTGGTGACGGTACATTCAGTCAGCTCTCAGGCTGATGGGAACTCTCCGCGACCTACAGTTTGCCCTGCAGACAAAGATCGAGGAGCTGCGGCAACGTGACGCCCTTATCGATGAGCTCGAGCTCGAGCTGGACACTAAAGATGACCTCATCAGACAGCTACAGGGCGAGCTGGACCGTCTCCGCGCCGCCCCTGTCTCACAAGACCCCACTGAGGCAACAGGAAACACATGTGAGCATGGAAAATGGGTTATAAACGTCCCATAGACTTACATTAATGTGATCCAAGCCATATCTACTGTTGGCACTTTAATATTATGGAAAATAAAATGAATAAATCTGTTCTTTTTTATTTTATTGGTGGGTCCACAGCGTTGCCAGATGAGCCCCAGCGTACTAAACGACAGGCCATATCAGCCGAACCCACGGGGTTGGACCCAAATCAACTCACCCATGTCACCCTAACCAACTACAGCAAGAGTGAAGAGTGAGTTATATCAGTGACCACACACACTGGATAAATACTCCACACTAAAGCTTATTAAACAATTCTGTGAGTTTGAATAGCAACAGGTATAAATGTTAGATTCAAATGGATTACTCTGCATTTGTTGCAGGTCTCGGGGGTTGATCCAGAAGGCACTGTTGGAGAATGATTTTATGAAGCACCTGGAGGCCAGTCAGATCCTCACGATCATGGACTGCATGTATCCCACCACACTGGCCCAGGGCTGCTGTGTCATCCAGGAGGGCGATGATGGCTCTACTGTCTATGTCCTGGAAGGTGAGTACCATCTACTTCAATTCTACTACATTCACATCAAGTTCAAGGGGATCATGTAACTCAACTTTTACAGATGCATTAACAAGAATTAAAGGAATAGTTCACCCGAAAATTTAAATTAATTTATCATTAATCCCAACATTTAATTAATCTCAGGATTTAAATAGACTGTATATCTGTTTCTCACCTACACCTATATTGCTTCTGAAGAGATGGATTTATCCTCTGGAATCGTATGGATTATTTTATGCTGCCTTTATGTGCTTTTTGGAGCTTCAAAAGCTCCCTTTCACTTGCAGTGCATTGTGGGGACCAACAAAGTTGACACATTCCTTGTGTTTGTGTTCTGCTGAACATAGCAAGTCATACACATCTGGGATGGCATGAGGGTGAGTAAATGATGAGAGATTTAAAAATGTTGGGTGAACTACCCATTTAAGCATTAATATATACTAAAAAAATCACAGAAGTGCATTTATTGTCATTTAAAAATAGCTTCAGAAACCGCTCATCCAATCAGAGTCATAACTATCCATTTAGAATTATAATTTTAATCATTGTTAATGTATAATTGTTATGTAGTGTATAATTCTTCCTCCAAGCAATATAATTCATTATCCTAGTAGTAGGCTGTTTATGGTTGTCAAGCTGTGTTGCAGCTTGACAGATTGCTATATAATGTGTGGTCACAGGTGTGCATTTATCAGCATTTTAAGATTGCTTTGAATGTGACTCATCTGATCAGATTTTAGAACTGTGTGAAGATTTTAGTGAACTGTTCCAAACAAAGCTGTGTTTTGTCTAGTTCTCGTGGAGTGTTTTGCGTTAACCTCTCTGTAGTGTCTGGGCAGTTGAATTTGTTGCCTGTTTGACATCTGTTTGTGACAGCAATTCTCTTTGAATAGAGAACGCTTCAAATGATGCATCCTTTTATTTTATAGCTGTTTTTAACCACAGACTTGCACCAACATGTAGACTGTTCCACGTTCAGTACAAGTAAAGTTCAATCGACAGGATTTGTGGTCTAATGTTGATTGCCACAAAAATAATTTCAACTCGACCCTCGTTTATTTACAAAAAGCGTAAATCGAAGTTACAGTGAGACACTTACAGTGGAAGTGAATGGGGCAAATCTTTGGAGGGTGATGCGAAGCATCAATTCTTCTGGTAAAACTCAATTTTATCACACTTAAATCATGTTAACACACATTTTTTATGTCTTGTAGCTATACTTTTGAAACAGTTTATTGACTGGCCCCATTCACCTCCTTTGTAAGTTCCTCACTGATAACCCAGATTTTTGCTTTTTTTTTTTTTACTTTTTTTTTAAAAAAAAGAAGAGGGACAAGTGAAATAATATATATATATTCAGTGCATCCGGAAAGTATTCACAGCACTTAACTTTTTCCACATTTTGTTATGGTACAGCCTTATTCCAAAATGGATTAAATTAATTATTTTCCTCAAAATCCCCATAATGACAATGTGAAAGAAGTTTGTTTGAAATCTTTGCAAATTTATTACAAATAAAAACCGAAAAAAATCACATGCTGCTTCAGGCTTCATGCTATTCCCTGTGGCATCCACACTCAACTCACCACGCACCCTACCGAGAGCGAGAACCACACATTATAGTGACCACGAGGAGGTTAACCCAACGTTATTCTACCCACCCTAGCAACCGGGCCAATTGGTTGTTTTAGAAGCCTAAATGGAGTCACTCAGCACGCCCTGGATTCGAACTTTCGACTCCAGGTGTGGTAGTCAGTGTCTTTACATGCTGAGCTAACCCCCTCCTGTCTCCATTCTTAATATTTCCTTTAAAACTACTAATAATAAATACAAATTTATATTTCTTCACATTTGTTCATGGTGAAGGTTGGGAAGTTAAAAGTAATGTTTGATTCGGGTAAAATTAACCATGGTTTTACTATAATGAAATTGTAGCATCATAGTTTTAATGCAATTAACCATGGTGTTTCTACAGTAATATGGTGTTAATATACAGTAGTAACCATTTTTAATTTTGTAGTTTCTATGATTTTACTACTAAATACCATGTTGATACTATGGTTACTGTAGTAAAACCATGGTTCATTTTTGAATGGGAAGGTTAGGGTTAAGTTTAGTGGTAGGGGTTGGTGTAGGGTGTCTGAGGGACTCTAAATATACACAAAAAACTTGCTGCAGTGATGCCCCTATACTGTATGATAATATGTAGGGGCAGAAATAGCAACTAACACTATTTGCAAAGAAGATTAATTTTGTTGTAGAGAAAATCTTGCCTTACTTTTTTGTGAAAATCAACATTAAATGCTGTTGACTTGTATTGAACATGGAATATTGCTTTTGTAGCAGATCCGTCAATGCCTGTATCTCACAGATACGCAACAAGATATTGTTTTACTAAATACATTAATACAGTAATACACAGTAGGAAGTGCTTCCTCCTTATACTGATACCTGGTTTCTCCATCAGCATTCAATAAACGAATGTGTTCCCTTATTGAACGGTTCCTCCTACACAAATTCATCTCATACACAGTTTCAAGGTTATTTGTGTTTTTGTGTTGTGTGCAGAGGGATTGGTGGAGGTAACCAAAGGAGGGCAGAAACGGTGCACCATTGAGCCCGGGAAGGTATTCGGAGAGCTTGCCATACTCTACAATTGCACACGAACGGCAACTGTTACAGGTGAGATTCACTCATTATCTAAGCACAAGTTATGTGTTCATTTGAGTTCTGAAGGAAACAGAATTCATAAAGGAATGTTTCAACCAAAAAAAAAAAAAAAAAAAAAAATGAAAAAAAATCACCCTTATGTAATTCCAAACTCACTTCACTTTTCCATACAATTAAAGTTATTGCATGGAAAGCATGGATATGTATAGTGGAGGATAAGACTTAAATGAATTCAATTAAAAATGTAAAATAAGATATGATCTAGATATCCATAATCTTATTAAAGAAATTATAAATATATTATATCACTGGAAGACTATCTGCACTGAATTCCTGCTTGCCTGGAATGCTCTGGGCTAAAGACAATCTCATATTGCTTCTAAGATTGAGTTTAGCCCTTTACTAGCTCTCTCCTGAATGTGCGGGGAGGAAACTTCAGTGTGTAATTTCTGGCATGTTTGGCCATATGGTTTTTCTAATATATCTTCATCCTCTCTGCCCTTTATGACACATCAGTTAAGTGTGATGGATTGAGTTGACTCGGACGGTGTCTGTTTAATTTCAATGATGAAAATGCAATTAAAATCAGGCCTTTGGGTGTCCCTGTTCATGCAAAAATCTTTTATACCTCTGTAGCAATCTCACCTATGAACTATGACCAGATATGTTAACACATGCACACCAGAAGTGGTTGATTTGTGTTGAGTGAAACCGAGGGTTTTATTCCTGTGGTCTAGAACAGTCCTGACAGTTTTTCCATTCAGTTTTTCAAAACAGTATGTGAAACAGTATGCAACAATCTGCAACATATAAAACAGAGGTGTAGTCTGTTACTATGGCCTGTACTTTACTGTTACTGTAGACTGTGTAATCTCCGTATAGAGAGTGGCAGAATTGTAAATCTGTGCATATCGTAAATGGGTCATTCCTACAATTCTGTGAAATTCTGGCTTTGAAACCTTTGAAAAATATAACATACTTCTACAAGTTTCTTCATGTTTCATTATTACAGGGACATATTAAAGATTGTATTAGTCATACTGGTCAAGCAAAATTACTAAAACAATTCAGATGTCCATCCAGTTAAATGGGCTGCTTCAGGGTGGACATTCAGTGATAAATGAGCCACTACATGGTCTGTGAAGCATATTTGTAAAAAAAAAATAATATTATTTTATACAACTTTTATACATATATCACATATGACTAACACCATAAATGATAAAGCAAAACAGAAATAAAAAATAGAGTTATAATCTTCAAATAACAGTAATTTTTCAGAATGGGTGATGTACACCTTCAGTGTGCGTGATGTCATTTAGCCTTTATTTTTGTCAAAGATGTTTGACGTGCAGTTTTTGGGACATGAGGAAGTGACACAGCACAATTGAAATGTAACTTTTAAGCCCAAAGTATTTATTCTTTTTAACAGGCCTATAAAAATTGTAGTTGGGAGAAATTAAACAATATAAATATCACACACACTTGTAATGGGGACTTACATGAAACAGAATTTTATGAAAGACTCATATTTACAGGCGTTTCTGCTTTACATTGTAAAACAGCTCAGACGGAGCCAAAACGTGTTCAGTGTGAATGTCCCCTAAAAACTTAAACTTAAAATTGCTTTAATACAGTGACATGGAAGAAGAGAGAATGGGAGAGAAAAGGATTAACATGAAAATAGTGTATTTCTCATTGGATTAATGCAGTTGTTTTAACAGTAAATTGTGTTTATCATAAGGGAAATGTAAGAAATTCATGTAAAGTGTTGTAACTAAACCTGTACTACTGTCCATTTATTTTGAATTAATGCAGTAATGCAGTTTTTCTTACCTCTCTCTCTCTCTCTCTCTCTCTCTCTCTCTCTCTCTCTCTTCCAGTAAGAGCTCTGACTTATGTAATAAAATATAATGCCAGGTCATGAACAGGTGCGTTTACTGGAGTTTTAAAATCCCAATGGTGGGAAAAAATTAACATGCACTCAAATTCTTTATGATTTTGACAAAATTATCTTGCTTCTGAGAGAAAACATGTGCTGATAGTCACTGATCGTCACTGATCGTCCGTGTAAAGCAACATCCGATATCTCACACAACTCACGCGAAAGGTGTGTGTGTGTTTCAGGTCAATTTATCTCTATTTGTGAAACTTTCTCAGCAGTTTGGGTGTGTGAGACACTAAAATACGGGACAAACAACATCGTGTATGGATTTCATACGGAACACAATTTTTTCCCTTAATTGCAGGACGATTCCTTATTTTACAGTACGTTTGGCATATTTTGTTAATTAATTTTACCTGATAATGCTTCAACATGAGGGTGACTCTCTCCACTCACTGTCACAAATTCCCTCAGTCAATGATGGCTGTGACAGATGGCAGAATTCAAGTGATAATGCACCAATTACAACAAATAATCTCCGGTTTCACAAAACAGCATCCAATACAGTTAAAGGGAAACTAACACAACAGTAGATTATGGACTTCTGAAGCAGCAAAACAAGTAGGTATACAGAGGGTATACGCAAATGTTGATCCTTAGAAGTTGTTATACGCAAATAGCCCTGGGAAAAAAGTAAGCATGCAGCGTATACGTGCATATGGCCCCAACTACACCACTGACATGAACGTTTCAAACATAGAATAATACATTGTTGTAACATGACCTCACAAGGTTGCATGTTTAGTTTAGCAAGTGATGTCGCAGAAGTACTGTTGCTTTGTGTTTCTATTTAAATTTTGTGTAAAATATTTTGTACTTTTAGTGGTTCAATCAAAAATGAGTCATAAAAAAAACATTATGTCAAAAATCAAGGTTTATAATGCTTTCAGTTCATTCGTCGCTCTGAAAGGACAAGTATTGCATTGTGGGATATAATATTTTGTGTAGCATGCTTTGGGTGTTTGCTGCACATTTTGGCAAGCTGGACAGGACAGTCATCCAGATATAACAAGCATGCAGTAAAATCCTATACTGTGCATGGTAAACATACGGCATACTGCATAACGAATGCAAGTAATAAAGTAGTATGCCATTCACTCTCTCCCTCATTTTGTTTGTCACAAGAGAGTGTCTTCTGTCAGAATAAAGAGAACGTGACAGACAGTCTGTGAGATTCTTGAGACAATCTTGAGATTCAGGGTCAGCTGTTAATTAACACTCTCAGCTAAATGAAAAGCCAACTTGAGAAAATGGAAAAACTGCTTCATCCTCTTCACAATCCTCAAGTCAAATTTGAGTGTTTAGTGTCATCTTACTTTTAGGAAATGTATTTTTTGCAGGCTCCTAAGGGTTTACCACATTCTAATAAAACTGAATCTTTTTAAATGTTCAACATTAAATTGATTGCAGAGTTAAGTGGTGTTGGAGAGGGATATTAGTGGTGTGTTAAAATGTTTGAGCTGCTTGATGCTTGTTTGTTTGTGTGAGGTGGGGTGACAGAGTAATTACATTGAGTGGGATGTAAAGAGCTCTCAAACCAACAACTGTCAGTTCTGTTGAGAACAAAGTACAGAACAGAGTGTTTGTTTGGGTAAAGAGATATTTGCCTCTATTATGGAGCAGAAAACCACATTTCAATCAGGCAAATCAATTGGTCGGTCTTATCTGAAATAATCCTGTCATTCATTTTAGTACATTTTGATCATTTTATGCATTAAAATTGCTCAACCAGTTATTTTGGAAGTAGCATTTCTTTGCATTTAATGCAATAATTAATATAAACTGAATGGTATTAGCAAATATCTGGTAATAGTTGATCATTGACATGGCAGACAACATGTTTAATTCAATACCAATGAATATTAAGATGTAAGGGATAGAAGTATAGTCCGTACAATATGCTGTACTGTTGTGTACATTGGTGTCAGTCAATCAGCTGAGAAAACATTGAAAATAAGGCTTTCCAAAGAAATTTGCAGTGAACAAATGAACATACTGTAAACTGTCAAATTAGACATGACCTACAAGCTATTGAACAGTGTACTTCTATCCCTCACAGCCTCTTTTATTTGTGTCAAATTAAGGTCTATTGCATTTTGTCCTCCGTCTTTTTTTGTGGTCATCAATAGCTGGGTTTCCATCCAAATGTTTTATCCAAAAAATTAGACTAAAGAAAATGTGAAACATCACACGTTTCCATCAACTGTGTATGCACATTATCTTGAGAGAGCCGCTTTGTGTCATGCAGCAGCTGAACACCTCCTTGTTAACGAGAGCACAATGGTTATTCCCATACACCGCCAGCCTCTACATACCTGGGAGTGCCCACACTCAATGCAGTTCTGGCAGATTGTGAGGATCCACTTTAATAACGAGCTGTGGATGAAGCACTTCGGACTAACCAGGGCTATGTTTGAAGAACTGAAATACTTTTAGAAATCCTGAAAAGTGGGAACAAGTGGCCAAATGGTCATAACACGTCATTGTTTGTGAATACACTGTTACTAATACCTTGACGTGCATTTTTAAATATGCAAAACTCAAGGAAATTTACCTAATTCTAGCGCATAAACTTTAAAGGGAATTTTGAGAGCTTATTCGCTTATCAAGCTTCCCATTCAGGATTTCTTATGCGCAATTTCAAAATTTGCATAAAAATAGTTGGATGGAAACGCATCAAATGTCTTCCTTTTCTCTCTCAGCTCTGACTGATATCAAACTATGGGCCATAGACAGACAAGGTTTTCAAACCATCATGATGAGAACTGGCCTTCTGAAGCATTCAAACTACATGGAGTTCTTGAGAAGGTAACACAATTGTGCATCACAGCAAAACCAGAGTTTAACAGTTCATATTGTGTTTGGTGTTAACGTATAGTAATATGTCCTTTACAAACTGAATTGTGCTGTCAGTGTGCCCTCCTTCAAGACTCTCACTGAAGATGTGCTGAGTAAAATAGCAGATGTTCTGGAAGAGGTAAGATGATATGGATGCATTATTATGCTGCACTTTTATTCTAAAAACATTTGTGAGTTGCATCATGCAACTTTAATGGCCTCTAAGTGCCTGATTTATTTATTTTGTTATCTAATCACTCTCTCTATCTCTCTCTCTCTCTGTCTACTCTGTAGACTCACTACAGTGATGGTGACTACATCGTTCGCCAGGGAGCCACTGGAGACACATTCTTCATCATCAGTGAGGGTCAGGTCAGACAAGACCCATTCTGATATTTACGGCAGTTGGCTTTGTCTTTTCACTGTGTTAAGAGGTGAAGTGTCATAGAACATTCATTATGAAATATTTTGACTTTAAGTGGGTGTTTCTACCCACAGGTAAGGGTCACCAGGCAGAAGTCACACAACGAGGAGCCAGTTTTTCTGTCCACACTTTCAAGGGGGGATTGGTTCGGAGAGCAGGCTCTTAAAGGGTTAGTGAGGAACCTGAGGATTGGCTTGATTTTTCTTTTCTAGACATTAAAACAGTTTTTAAATGTTCTGGTACTAAACAAATAAGGATAGAATTTTCATTATAACAATGAATTTGTTATTTAGGAATGTTATTTTGAAATAACATTTTTCACTTCTCTACCTAGGGAAGACGTGCGTACAGCGAATGTAACAGCTGTTGGAGATGTAACATGTCTGGTTGTGGACAGAGAGTGAGGATCTAATAGAACCATAACAGCACAATCACAATCAAGCCACATCATTCACAATCACTATTTATCCAAACAACATCCATCACCATCAAGATCCGATCGGCACAAAAATCTCAATCATGACCCATACAGTCATAATCACAGTCAAAATCATGCCCAACAAAATAATGACAATCATCACAATTAAAATCATGAGCACAAATATAATCACAAACAATATCACAACTATCATGATCAAAATCGTGACCAACACAACTACAATCACAACCATCACAATCCAAATCATGACCAGCACAATCTTAATTTACAATCAAAATAATGAACAACACATTCATAAATCCCAGCCATCATAATCAAGATTGCAATCAGCACAACCATCTAAATCATGACCATCACAATCATAAATCACAACTATCATAATCCTAAATCACAATCAAAATAACAATGATTAAAATCATGACTGGCACAATTATTATCACAATCAAAATCATGAAAAACACCTTAAAATCACGACCATCACAATTAAAATCATGAGCACAAACATAATCACTATCATTATCACAGCTATCAAGATCAAAATCATGACAAACACAATTATAATCACAACCATCACAATCCAAATCATGACCAACACAATCTTAATCTTAATTTACAATTAAAATCATGACCAACACATTCATAAATCACAACCACCATAATCACAATCAATCAAAATCACAACCATCACAATTAATATAATTACTGGCATAATGATAATTACAATCAAAATCTCAACTATCACAATAAAAATCATGACCAACACAATCATAATAGCAATCAATGTAAATTTGAACCATCAAAATCAAGTAAAAAAATTTAAATAACCCTCAAAATTAATGTCCAGCACAATCATAATCACAATCAAATTCACGACCATCATAACCAAAATCAAAACCACAACCATCACAATCAATCGAGACCAGCACAATATAATCACAATAAAAATCACAACATCAAAATTAAAATGATGACTGGCACAATCATAATCCCAAATATCACATTCAAAATCATGACAACCATCAAAATCAATCAATTCATAATCACATACATCACAATCAAAATTGTGCAGAGCAATCATATTTACAATCAATAAAATCATACTCAAAGTCTCAATCACAGTCAAAACCACAACAATCAATCACAATATAAAAATATCAGAACAATCAAATTAATAAATTAACATCAATTTCTCTATTTTGTCACATGAAATTGCTTAAACTAATTTTGAACAGGTCTTTCAAACAGCTCATCGGAGGACTGGACAACATGAGCAATGAATTGTACAAGACTGAAGAGATGAAGGTCAAGTAGGTACATGATTAGCTCCTTCACAACCATTTATCACTTATGTGTGCTAGGTCATTAAAATAACTGACATTCCTCGTAGGTTGGAGGCAGAAGCCGCATTCTTCTCTTGTATGTCTCTTCATGACTTCCGTGTGATCTGTACACTGGGGGTGGGTGGATTCAGTCGTGTGGAGCTGGTACGATTAGTCCTGAAATCATTTGTCCTGAAATGCTTGGTTTCCTATACACAGATAGTGGGGCCTATTAGTGTTTAGGTGTTTATCAAGAGCATGTATTCTCTCTTCATAGGTGCAACTGAAAAATGACCGTAGTAGTTCATTCGCTATGAAGGTCCTAAAAAAGCATCACATCCTGGACACAAGTCAACAGGGCCACATCTTGTCTGAGAGAAGCATCATGATGGAAGCCCATAGTCCCTTTACTGTCAGGTCAGCACTTACATGCATTTGTAGAAAGATATATACTGTAAATATTAATATTTCTGAAACATTCATGGAAGGTAAATACATGCTCTGCTTAGAGTAATTCAAAGTAAGAGAAAATCTTATCATCATAGATGACTTAAGATCATTTTCTAGAGGTGCCATTTATCAAGAAGTGGTATACAGGATGTTGAGTACAAGGAATACATTTGTTTAATTAGTGTTGTTTTTCAAGGCACATATCACCATTATTAGGGTTCATACGGGTTTTTGTTCTAAGAATTTGGTGCATACCAGTACCTTCATCCAACACTGTTTGTGCTATCAACATTAGTGATACCCGCAACATGTTTAGGTGCCTGAATATCATGAAGAAACCAGTCGACAACCACCTGGTAATTAGCCAGAACACCCTAGCCACCACCTAGAAACACACTTGTAACCACTCAAAACACCCTAGCAACCACATAGCAACTCTTGGACCAGTAGATAACCACCTCAAAACCACTCAGAACACTTTAGCAACCACATCACAATGCCCTGGCAACCACCCTAGCAATGTTGTATGGGAAAGCACCACTTATACTTTCCTCAGAATCTAGTTCATTTATTCTGTATGATTATGACAACCCCTCGATAATGAGACCATATTGTTTTATGCTCCAGACTATATCGGACCTTTAGAGATTCCAAATACTTGTACATGCTATTGGAGGCATGTTTAGGTGGAGAGTTGTGGACTCTGCTCAGAGACAGGTATGAAAAACTTTCACATAATTCTCTTATTTAGCATGTTTCTGTAGATCTTACTGGAAGTACTGTGACTGTTTTTAGGGGTTCATTTGATGACAACACCACACGGTTCTACGCTGGATGTGTGGTGGAAGCTCTCGCTTTTCTACATTGCCGTGGCATCATCTACAGAGACCTAAAGCCAGAAAACATCATACTGGACCATCGTGGATATGCCAAGCTGGTAACCACTTTACTAATCTGCAACTAGCACATACAGGTGGTATATATCCTAGCAGTTTAAGATATAGGCTTGTAACCAAAAGGGTTTAAGATCAAACATCGCAAAGGGTTTATCAATAAACTATGATGGTCTGCACCTTTTTTTTTTTTTTTTTAAACCTTAAGTTGCTTTCAAAGCGCTTCACACTGTGACTCATTCACCCATTCACACACGCACTCATACTCATACACCAATGATGTCAGAGCTGCCATACAAGGCGCTAGCCTGTCATTAGGAGCAACTTGGGGTTCAGTGTTTTGCCCAAGGACACTTTGGCATGTGGAGTCATGTGGGCCAGAAATCAAACCGCCAACCCTGCGATTAGCGGCCAACCCGCTCTACCACATGAGCCACAGTGTGTAAAAAAAAATATAATACATACATTAAAAAAAAAAAAAAAAGATTTTTCTTTCCTGTCTGAACAAGGACTTTTACTTCAGCTGAACTGTACTTGTAATACAAATTCCTGTAGAAATCTTTGAAAATAAGCATTAGCTACATTTCTTAAAATTTCATTCATCTGTGATGCATTTAATGTTATTACATACGGTACATTTCTGTAATTGCAAATAAGCCATATTAACTGTCTTTTTCTAGGTAGACTTTGGTTTTGCAAAAAAAGTTGGCTTGGGGAAAAAGACATGGACATTTTGTGGAACTCCAGAGTATGTGGCCCCCGAGATCATCCTGAATAAAGGCCATGACATCTCTGCAGACTTCTGGTCTCTTGGAATTCTCATCTTTGAGCTGCTGAGCGGAAGGTTGGTGCTTTGTTGCTCAAGGTGGTGATTTAGCAATGCCATTTACAAGCTTAAAGTTTCTTCAGTTCCCAGGAAGTGATTTCACACTCTTCCTCTTCGAATTATTAACAGTCGAAACCATTCTCCTCTTTCCCACCTAAGCCCACCTTTTTCAGGGTCAGATCCCATGAAGACGTATAACATTATTCTTCGAGGAATCGATATGGTGGAGTTTCCCAAGAAAATCACAAAGAGTGCTGCAAACTTGATCAAGAGGCTCTGCAGGTATACGGCTGGAGTGAACAGGTTTCAGGGTTCACACGGTCATGAAAAAACCTGGAAATATTAGGGGATTTTAGATTAGTATTTTCCAGGACTTAAAGTCATGGCAATAAAAATAAAAAAATCATAAAAGTCATGCAACAGTTATGGCCATATCTAAATTGAATGTACATTTTTGTAGTTATGCTCTGCTCTAAAATCTTTCATTGGTTATAAATTGCTTTTGTGTAGAGTAAAACTTTCTTGTAAGTCACAGTGATACTGAGAGTGAATTGATTGATTGTTTGAATGATTGATTTGATTGGTCAGAAAGTGTGGGAACCCTCAAGTTTATTTAAAAAAACAATATCTTATAATATCTTACACAATAAGTGTTTCAAAACCTAGTGGACCGTCTGCCTAGAGAGCAGTTTTGGCCTGTTTGATGCCCTGTATGCTAAGTAGGCAGCTCACTAGGTTTTGAAACAGTCATAATCTTTTACAATCTTAATGTTTGTGTGTGTGTGTGTGTGTGTGTGTGTATGTATGTGTGTAAATGTGTGTCTAAACTCACAGGGACAATCCGTCCGAGAGACTCGGCAACCAGAAGAATGGCGTGAAGGACATCCAGAAACACAAGTATGCGTATCCATGGCGATGGATTGCAGCAATAACATGCTAGGTGTACAAAAACAGAGCTTGGCTTTCATTTGAAAGATTTGCATTGAAACAGGAATAATACCTTTCATTTCTAAGTCTGACATATCCATTCATATTATTTTCATTTGTTTTCAACAAATAGTTAATCCAAAATTGACAATCATTTACAGGTACACACCCTGACATTGTTCCAGAGCAGATAGAATTAAGGAATACCTCCCCCAAAAATGAAAATGTGCATGCCCTCATATTGTTTCAAATTTGTGTGACTTTCTTCCTTCTATGAAACACCAAGGAAGATATTAGGTCAAGTAAGAGTGTTAGTCTTAGTCACCATTCACTTTCACTGTTTCTATAGTGACTGAGACTAACATTCTGCCTAAATCTCCTTTTGTGCTCCAAACAAGAAAGTAATGTGGATTTGGGCTTGGACATGAGTTTTAGTAAATGATGACAGAATTTTAATTTATTTAAAATTTTAAAAAATTTTGGGTAAACCATATCTTTAAATTTTGGTGTAAACATCTCCTTTATATGTTGGGTTTGTGATGTTTTGAACACTCTTGCAGATGGTTTGAGGGTTTTAACTTGGATGGTATTCGTGAAGGCACTCTTACTCCACCAATTCTACCAAATGTAAGTGATAGAGAGAACGATTTTTAATTCTTTCCACTCTAACGTGTTATTTTTGCTTCGATTTGAATGAATCTGAATTGAATCTATGCTGATTATTTGCTGCAGGTGAATGGGCCTTTGGACACAAGCAATTTCGACTGTTTCCCTGAGGATACAGAGGAGCCACCACCCGATGAGGAATCTGGTTGGGATATTGAGTTCTGATTAAATGGATCAAACATATTTAGAAACCCCATTTCACAATACAAAAGGGCTGCCCATCAGTGATTGAACAACTATTAGTAACAACTGAAAATCATTTGCATTTTTTTTTAATTAAAGAAGATCTCTTAATGTTACATTGTGTTGCTTAACTACTAAGTTATTTCCAGCTAAATTATTGTTACTGACACATTTGGCTCCTCCCTTGTGACAGAAAGAGTGGTGTTGTTGTAGCTGATTGTGGTTATTGACAGAATGCCACAGATGCTGTCCATAGACCTTAACTCGTTTTGAACCCGGAACATTCCTTAAAGCAGCACAATGTTGTAAAGTAAGTTATGTTAAACCATGCAAAATGTTAGTAAAGCAGAAACTGTGTTCTAAATAAAAAACAAATTCACTAAGCAAACCAAATCATTTTTGTCATTATATAATTCAGATATAAAGCATAATTTAGACATTTCCTTTGAATAGATTTGCCATTTTTGCTTTACAGAGTCACAGTTGATTGCGTGATATTATCTATTCAGTACCAACACTACATCATTACATTTCAAAAGACAATTAAAACAGGTGCAACAGTACCATCAGACAATATGCAGGAAGGGTTACCACAAGATCTGTCACCAACAGTTAATCTGAACACATAAAACTCAAGAAACTTAAACGCACGTTACTATATCTCCTCTGTAGTAAAATGGAATTCAAGGAAACTTGCTGCCTTTACTAAATGGGTAAATATGTAAACATTTCTTCACTCCTTTCAATGTCCAAACTATGTTGTAGTGAAAAATATAAGCTTGATAATCATATAGTGTGAAACGCACACACACACAAAATCCTCTGCCAGCAGAGTTTTGCCATGCTGTGAAGTCTAAGAAGACTTGGCACAATTATGTAGTAAATGGAATATAATATTTTCCAATATAATTTTTACTCTTGAGTCTAGTGATCATGCAGTGGTCATGCCTGTTATAATCAGGTACCTATGTACCTCTTTGCTTGACATCATAGGAAAATCAAAAGAAATCAGCCAAGACCTCAGATGTGAAAAAAAAGTGGACTTCCACAAGTCTGGTTCATCCTTGGGAGCAATTTTCAAATGCCTGAAGGTACCACGTTCATCTGTACAAACAATAGTACGCAAGTATAAACACCATGGGATCACACAGCCATTATACTGCTCAGGAAGGCGATACATTCTGTCTCCTAGAAATGAACGTAGTTTGGTGTGAAAAGTGCAAATCATTCCCAGAACAACAGCAAAGGACTTTGTGAAGATGCTGGAGAAAACAGGTAGACGAGTATCTATATCCACAGTAAAACGAGTCCTATATCGACATAAACCTGAAAGGCTGCTCGGCAAGAAAGAAGCCACCACTTCAAAACTGCCATAAAAAGCCAGACTACAGTTTGCAAGTGCACATTGGGACAAATTTCTTCCTTTTTGGAGAAATTTCCTCTGGTTCCTCTGGTCACATTCTTACAAAATGTCCACTCACAGTGTCTTCTGTGAAATGATATTTGTACTAAAATACTAAACACAAATATGTTGCAGAAACAAGTGCATCACAAACGCAAAGCTAAAACATAACATTCATAATACTGGTAATGATAACATATGTACTATTTCCTATCATCCCAATGAAAAATATATATATTCTTGTGGTAGCTGCTGGGCCTGGTTTTCATTCCCATGAGAACTGGTGCCTCTGCAAACTTCAATAATAATAATAATAATAAATGTGCCACAAAACAAGCATAAATCAACATTTTATGTTGCAACATTATATTATGGCGTATATTGATATGTGACCCACATGAATTGCTATCAGGTTGTTAACTGTGATAAAGTCAGAAACTTGTTTCTTGTTTCCAGTAGAAATATTTAAACATCCTTTGTAAAGCAACTTTGCTATAAAGTGTTAAGAATCACTGAAAGTATAACTTTATTTTATTTATTATTTCTTGTTTTCTGACAGCCAATTACAGTATCATTGAAACCTTAATTGTTAATACATAAATAAAACACCTCTTTGTGGAAAATGTTTACACAACCTATGAATTGTTGCAAAAAAATTACTTAATAATATACAGTAACACAATAAAGGATTGAGGTTCATCCTCCACCACCCCTATTGAGGCGAGTCATAACACCACCACGAGGACCTAGAGTGCATTGGGAATTAGGCATTCCAAATTGGGGAGAAAAGGGGAGGGGAAAAATTTAATGCACAAATTGAATGCATTTCATTTTCCTGTTATATGATGTATATTTTGTTTGCAGCAAGTAAACAATAGGAATTTAATTTGCTGACTTTTTCAGGTTTAGGTTTTTCAGAGAATGTATTTTTAACATGTGTATTTTGTCTTACTGGTAGAGTTTTTATAGTCAAAACAAATAAAAAAAATCTACCAGTGCTGAAGAAGTAACCCAAAGTATTTAGATTATTTTTCTGAATTTGAGTAATCTAACAGAATACATAACAAATGACATTTTACAGCATGTATTCTGTAATCTGTAGTCGAATACATTTCAAAAATAATCCTCCCAACCTTGGTTGTATATACAGTACATACTCAAACAAGTGCCCATATTATTAACACACATATAGATTTAGATTTTGAAATTTATCCATGTTTGTAAATCTGCTGTTGAATTCTGAGTTTGCAGATTCCAGACATTTACTGACATTGTGCTACAAACCTTTTTATGTAAGATGACAGAAAGTAATCATGTTCGCATAATCAGTGATGATGAGTGCGATTCTGAGGTTGCATTGTTCCCTTTAACATTACATCCACTGATAGTTAGGTTTAGGTTTGGGGATACAGTTTATAAAATATGCATTCATCTTCACTGAATGTGTGAAGATGAATGCATGTACTGCCTGTACAGCTGAAACCAACTCGCTTTTGGCACCCCACCTTGGACATTAAACAACAACACTTACCGCTTTGGCCACTGGGGGCAGTGTTTCAAATATCTGTAAGAACAGACAATTTTAGCTAAAGAAAATTCAACCTAGTGTTCACGATTTCACTGTGACATCAGTCAGGATCAACCCCCCCTTGAAAGTTGATCAAGACTCCAGGACAAAACATAAATGTTTTTACATAGTTTGACGAAGTTTCATTTTTAAATATTGCGATTAGTCAGAAGAGACCCCAACTGAATATTTTCTTTTATATTTATTATTAAGGCTAATCCTTATTACTGTGTTATTTAAGTAAAGACGTGGGAGTGAGCTTTCCCGGTTTACTTCGGTAGTAATTTACAGGTTTTGAGGGCATCTGTGTGAACAAAGGTAATAAAACCGAAATAGCTGTGTCTCCAGACCCTCTTCCACAAAACCAGTAATTGCTTTGATCACTATCAGTGTAATTAACTCTTTAGGGAGGAAACATGAACATTTCTTTAGGCTAATGAAATTCATCATGGAAAACACATCACTTTCACTAAACTGCCTTTCCTACATTTATGACCAGACACTGATAAAACTATTTATTAGCTCAGGTAACACAAATATATTACAAATGGTGGGAACGGATGTTTATTCAAGCATATTCAAGCAAAGTTTTTCTAAAGCATTGAATCACTTCTACTTTTTGAACAATTACCTGTGCAAGATGTCAAAAACTCTATGAACTTTTTTAGAACAACAGCCAAAAGCATCCAAGAAAGACAGACCGTATAGATGTACATAAAACTAGAACGGTGAAACATGAAATCAAAACCATACACAATGTATCATTATTTTATTCAAAAAAGCAATTTAGTGTAAGATGCAAGAGGGGAATATAATTTTCCCATCATATTGGTATTCTGTCTACCAGACAATCAGGACTAATCAACAACAGCCCTCCTTAGATTAGAATGTAAGGAGACGTCCAACATTACATCATCTTTTCATCGGTTTACAACGTCTTTTAGAATCATAACAAGAAACTGATTGGCTGTTTGTGTTTAACAATAGGATTTAACTAAATATTGTGCCAATGCGCAACTGCTGAAATAGATTGTTTGGAACAAATATTATTACATTTCAGGAAAAAAAAATTATTTGCTTAATATCTTTATTGTCTTGTTTACCAGTAAATCTATTCATAGATCTGTAAAACAAGACAACATTGAGAAGCATAACTGTGCCCAATTATAAGACTTGTTGTCAGAGAATATATCTTGAATTAATTAAATATTCTGGGTTCAATACAAGTTAAACTGGACAGCATATGTGGCATAACATTGATAACTACAAAAATGTATTTATACTTGTCCCTCCTTTTCTTTAAAACAAGCAAAAGTCTGGGGGCCAGGGTGTAGTGATTACTGACGCTGACTACCTCCCCTGGCGTCATGAGTTCTAATCCTGGGTGTGCTGAGTGACTCCAGCCAGGTCTCCTAATTGACCAAATTGGCCCGGTTGCTTGGGAGGGTAGAGTCACATGGGGTAACCTCCTCGTGGTCGCGATTAAGTGGTTATCGCTTTCAATGGGGCGAGTGGTAAGTTGTCCCATGATAAAATGAGCGGATTGACTGTTTCAATCTTGTTCTTGTTCAAGACTTGTCCTCCGCCACCCGGATTGAGGTGAGTAACCGCACCACCACAGGACCAAGTAAGTAGTGGGAATTGGGCATTCCAAAATTGGGGAGAAAGGGGATCAATTATAAAAAAAGAAAAGAAAAAAGAAAAAATCTGGGTTACAGTGAGGCACTTACAATGGAAGTGAACGGGGGCCAATATGTAATAATTGAAATATTCACTGTTTTTAAAGTATAGCCTCAAGACATAAACAATATGCATGTTAACATGATTTTAGAGTGATAAAATCACTAATTAACCATTTCTGTGTAAAGCTGTATGCAATTTTACAACTTTGTAATGACAATGTAATCCCATAACCATATTGTAAGTGCTTTTATAAAATTATAAGATTCACATTTCTGCCTTTAAACCCTCCAAAAATTGGCCCCATTCACTTCCATTGTAAGTGACTCGCTATAATCTTGATTTCAATTTGTTTACATTTTTTTTAAAGGAGATACAAGATTTTTAAGATTGTGCCACAAATGCCGTGGATTGAGTTTAACATGTAATAAACCCAGAATATTTTTTTCTTGTTTTTTCAGTATAACAAAACATTACTTTCTGAATTTTATGCTTAAAACAATTTGCCAATGAGGTACAAATTAAATGTTAGAACATTTTACAGGACAACAAGACATAAATACTGATGATTTTTTGCAGTGTTCTTTAAATTGTGTCAACATTCAAATTTAGTTTTTATAAAGTTTTAAAAATGTAAATCTCTGGAAGGCCAACCTGAGATAAAAATCAGGTGGGCCTGCATTAATCCTGGCTCATGAATATTTACAAAGAGATGGAAAGTTTAGGTTTCAGATCCTCCGTTCTGATAGGCGATGGTGGGGATTTATGTCCCGTCAAGCTCAGCTGAAGACATGTATAAATCTGAGGCCGACATCAACTTGCAACAAACTCAAAAAGGAGTTCCAGCTCAGACAAGAAGTGCAATCCGCAAAGGTTTCCTTTTTGGTGGATTGACAGCTAGAGGTGTAGACATGCTGCTGAAGAATGGGTTTCTTTTGCTCTTTGTTTTGGTTGCATCAGCATATGAAACGGATCAAGAACCTGCGCAACCAAGGAGAGCAAGATTCTCAGCCAACAGCCCTAGTAAGTAGTAATTCAGAAGTGTCGTGTTGCTTTAGTTTTTAGAGAATGCATGGACAAATGTTCAAAAAAGCATTTCAACATTGAGGGAAAAGCCAGCTTAACCTGGGGACTGTGTTTTGAACATGGCAGCTGGTTTGTTGCTGCTACAACATCGTCTACCAACTTGCACCAGTTAATGACCCTCTTAAGCTATACCATGTTCCAAACGCTGGCACATGGATTTTTCCAGCAGGGTATTGTCTTTCTTATTTGCACAGGGCAATTTTAGTTTTATTCTTCTCTGATGGTGTTATTGCTTTGTGGTTCAAGACCAGGGTTCAAAAGGTTAGGTTGGAGCCCAGAAGATGTGGCCATGAGCAAGATATTTTAAAGGAACATTCCAAGTTCAAGTACAGTTTGCTCCATGTGGACTGTCTTTATACTATAATTGTCCACTTGTAAGTGTTCCAAAATGTCACAAGTCTTCTTTTCCTCCAGCTTATGTTGCACGCTGCCTGAACGGTGCTCTGCAGGTGGGCTGTGCAACCTTCGCCTGTCTGGAGAATTCCACCTGTGACACTGACGGCATGCATGAAATCTGCAACGCCTTCTTCCACACAGCTGAAATTTTCAATACAAAGGTAAAAAAAAAAAAAAACTCCTTAAAGGGATAATTCACCCAAAAATGAAAATTCTGTCATCATTTACCCCGTATGACTTTCTTTCTTCTGTTGAATATTAAAGAAGTTGAGCAGTATGTTAGTCTCAATCACCATTTACTTTCATTGCATCTATTTTGTATACAATGAAATTGAATGGGACCGGAGACTGTCATTTTTTTTTTCTAAATTTGGAACAACATGAAGAAGAGTAAATGATGACTTCACTAGATGATTTGCTTAGTGTGTTAGAATTGCGGCTTTTTATTTCTTCATTTGTTATGTTTTTTTCTTAATGTAAGTAAACTTCTTTTACAGGGAAAGACCTTTGTGAAAGAAAGCATCAAATGCATTACCAACGGCATCAGCTCTAAGGTTTTCCAGACCATCAGACGCTGTTCTGCCTTTCAGAACATGATTGCTGAAGTGCAGGAGGAATGTTACAAAAAGCTTGATATCTGTGAAGTGGCCCAGACCAATCCAGAAGCCATTGGGGATGTCATCCAGGTGCCCAGCCACTTCCCAAACAGGTAATATCATACTGACTTTCTTTGAATGAGCGATTCACTGCACCCTTATGGCAGTGGAACACAAAAGGAATTTTTTTAAAGAATCTTCACAAATTTTCTTTTTTCATCCATCAGTTCATAGTGACCAGAAACTCCAAAAAGCATCATAAAATAAGTCTATATGTCTCTATTCCGAGTTGTTGAAGCCAAAGCTAAGTACTGTAGCTTTGTGTGAGGAAAGGACCACAATTTACACTGAAAAAAGTGGTAACATGCAACTGTTAGCTGAAGGAGCTATTTCTACTCTACCTATATCTACTTAACCCTTAAAAAAAATGTGTTGGCGTAAACTAATGTACTCAGGTTTATTTAGTGATGTTGAATAACATTATTGGTTTGAATCAAACCAGTTAAATTGATTCAAATCAATAACTGATGCAATCATGTTTTTGCGATTCAGGTACTACAGCACACTTCTGCAGAGCTTAATGGATTGCGACGATGACACTGTTGAGGTGGTGCGAGCTGGGCTAGTGTCCAGACTGGGGCCCGACATGGATACCCTCTTGCAGTTGCTTCAGAACAAACCCTGCCCGTCCAAACCAGCTGCAGTGGGGCCTGCTGGGATTGAGGGTCGCACCGGCTTCCGCTGGCCCCCCATGTTCAAGATCCAGCCCAACCTCCACAACAGGGATCCCACTCACCTCTTCGCCAGGAAACGCTCAACTGAAGGGAGCTCTTAGGGTGGCATGCTTTTATGCCCACTGCTGCATATTCAATAGCAGAATTGTTAAAAGCACAGTTTCCATTTGCACAGTCATGCATAATACTGATGCATATAACTGGAAGAGTAGTGATTGTAGTAGGAGTATATAATGCAACATAAAATGAATCTTCGCTTAGTTAATAGAAACCAACAATTATTTCATTGCATTGCATTAAATGTACATCCCAATGTCATTTCTTGCATGGTAATGTTTTAGACTTCTACTATTTAATTGTATTTTTAGATTATGACCTTGTTGTGGATTTGGAAAAAAATGCAAGAGAAGCAAAATCTGATGCACCACATTTTGAAAAAGGATACCTGACACATCTACAAACTTGTAGTGGCAGGTCAAAGCTATTTATTAATGTTGGTTTCATATAATTATAGGTATATATTTTTTCTTATCAACTATAATTTATTTAGCTTATGTTTGTTTATTTTATCTAGTAAACAAAGTCTGAAATGTTTGCACTAGTTCAGTTAAAAGATTATTTGTTCATTAAGAGAGAGAAACTCATTTTGTGTACAGAAACTGTATGTTTCTTATACTGGTCATAGAAAATATTATACATAAGATGGACATATTTTGTTGATGCTGGTGTTATTGTATAGCTTAATATGCTTGAATAGAAATAAAGTTTAAAAACTGCCTGTTACACTAAACAGATGTTTCATTCATTACAGTGTGAAATCTGAGAGTGGTGTGGCAATTAGCATCCATAAATGCACTTTGACAATAGAATTTAAATGAGCAATAGTGCGCAGAACAATGCAATATTTGCCTTATTCACAAGATGGTGCTGTTTTCTAACCAATTATGTTCCATTGCTCTCTGGATAAGCTAACTATTGTCTTGGCTCATTTCACATTTACACTATAGTATGTTACGACATATTGTCTAGCATCCTATGCAATCCAATTGTGGTTGTTTTTCAAAAGAAGTGTGTTGCGGATTATAATCTAAAATAGCAAAGCTGCCCTGCTTTTCAAAATTTAGTTAGTTGTTAAAGGGATAGTTCACCCAAAAATGAAGATTCTCTTGTCATTTCCTTACCCGTATGCCATTCCAGATTTGTTTTTTGAAACTTTGTAGGTCCATACAATGCAAGTGAATGGTGGACAGAAATTTGAAGGTCTGAAAATCATATAAAGTAGACATAAAAGTAATCCATATGACTCCAATGTTTAAATCTATGTATTCAGAAGTGATATAATAGGTGTGGTTGAGAAACAAATCAATAAAGTCTTTTTTTCCCCTTAAAAATCTCCACTTTCACATTCTTCGTTTGTTTTGTTTTTAGTCTTTTTTCGATTTGTATTTTGTTTGTGCTTATCGCCATCTACTGGTCAGGGAGGAGAATTTATTGTAAAGATTTACTTGAAAAACGATCATCCCGGTTTGAAAAAGCCCTCTGAGTGGAAAACACATATTTTTGTTCTGCAGAGAAAAAAGTTAGCCTATTAGCTTAGCACACCGCTAGCTTCTTCTCCTCTTCATTTTCATCATATTTCTCCTAATTGTCACCACCTAGTTCTTTGGCAGAAATTATTGAAATGAATAGAACTTTTAGGCATATATTTAGTAGGTAAGTTTAATAACTTTACAAACTTTTTTTTATCAATCTCTGTGGTTAGGGTTAGGATTGGGGAAGGGATGGGTGACGTCAATAGCAAAGAATAATCTGATGATTTCAAGTCTTTTTGATGAGGGTTACTTGCAGATTTAGTTGTTACCGGCATTTTGGTGTGCATGTAAATATGCTGATTTCAACCAGAAAGTGAATTTGAAAACTCAATTATATTTTACCTTGACCTTCAACCTTTGCGGTCAAGAATAATGTAACTGACAAGAGATGATTACAACCACACAATTTTCTAAAAGAACGCCAATTTCACAACTTCCTTGAACCGTTGCACAAGACATAAGTATAGGTATGGTGGCCTAACTAAGACTAAACAAAGAAACATCTAATCAAGTCTTTTTTGGCAATGTTTTTCTTCCTTTTTCCTCATTTTTGGTGGCCAAATGGGGGAGAAACTGGTGTAAACAGAAAGATGATTCTGTTATTAGGGTACAACAGGGCTAAAGGCTCCATGTATTTTATTTTCTCCAACAAAAAAATAGCAACTAAATAGCATCCAAATCTACTACAGCACTCGCCTAAACACCTGTCCAATAAGTTAAAGGATAATATTTAGTGTAAAAAGCCCCCCTGTTGCAGGGGCAAAAGACCCCTATAAAACACATTGTGGTGGGAATAGATTTGATCCGAAAAATGTTCAAAGTGAGTTCACATTGACTCATTCAATCATAATAGAGATTAGTTTGTTTATATAATACTTGAGATGTAATAAAATGCCAAATGTGTTTGAAATTAACAGGAAATTGTTGATGGTTTCTGAGTTAGTCAATGGGGCCTTTTGAATTTGAATCGAAACAACCTTCTGTTGTTATTTCTTTTCACACAAATGATGTTGTGCCATCAATATTCAATACAAATAAATAAATACATTTGACTTTGATAAATGTTTTGTGACAGAAAAAAAGCAAAATTTCCATAATGGGTGCCTTTGTCCCCATTGTACCCAATGCTTTATGCTCTATAGTTACATCACAGGGTTTCAAATTGAGTCTTTCTCATTAATGAGATGATGGGGAAAAGAGAAAACAAAAGAATCAAGTTACAGTTAAAAATATGTGTTTATAAGACTTTGTAAAATAATTATGTAAATTTATTGCTGTTCTTTAGCTATAAAATTCTAACACCCCCTCATTCTAAGGCCATCTAATTGGGCTTTAGAAAGGAACACTCAATAAAAAGTGACATTTTACAACATTTTATTCTGACTTGCCCAGAAAGCTCTTATTTTCTGTCAAGAATATAAATTTATTTATATTCTCTGCTTTACTGTATGTTCTAGTATTAGCCATTTATGCACCTGTGTGGCATGGTTTTTTTAAATACCTGTACTCTGCCTGGAATTATTTGCACTAATTAGTGGCTCCACAAGGTGGCACCACTCACAATTAAGTCATTGCTGTCACGAAATGTCTAGAAGAAAATGTAATGGCTGCTAAAACATCAGGAGACAAAGGTAGAAACAACAACAACAGTGGATGTGCATGTCAAGAACACATGTGTGAGGAGGTCAGGAGGTACCTGCATTTGTACTTGTAATACTCGAGTCTGAAGGAATATAAAGACCTCTTTATAGGTATAACCCCCTGAAGAGAAATAGTCCAGTATCTCAAAGCAGTCGTAGCGAGCATGCACCAACCACCTGTATATGCGCACAGTCAAACTAAGTATACTTTGATAGGTGAACGTTCGACTGTACACAGAAGCTCAGTGTTCACGTCAAAGCGGAGTATACTTTGGGCGTAAGTAAGACAATAGTCGGTTGATTCCGCCAAAAAGTGTAACACCATGCATCTGTAGCACTATCAAAACATTGCTCTGTTTGTTAGAGCATTGTGACCAGTCTGATGAAGCAACATTGGCGTTTAGGGCAGGAATATTTGTTTGACCACCCAACTGAAGATGAAGGAAGCGGTTGGGAAAAACCTGTTTGAAAGTTTGGCTTTATCTCCACATGCAGTAAGCCTATCTCTTATATTTTGGCTGAACAACATTTCTTCTCCACTCTCTGTGTGTCTGAATATCTGGGCCAATCAGTAAGCACACAAAAACTATTGTAAACACACACAGACATGCAAATGAGCAGGTGTCATAACCTGGTTGGTATCAAACCCATGAGAGCTTAGCAAGTGAGTGACAGTGTCATCACCTGCACCTGCGAGCAGCAATATACCTGACAGCTCTCAAAACAAACTCTGTGTGCCGAGAATGTATAAAAGCAACGTGCATTATCACTTAAAAAAAAGGAGACCTTCACACACAGTATTGTTGGTTTTGCATGGTTAAGAAGCAAAATCTGATACACATATGTGGACATGCATTAACCTAATGCCTAGAAACGCAACACCTTTATGGAGCGCAACTAATTACATTTGTTTCCTCGAATAGTTGTCTAGAGGCTGTTGTTTGTAAAAGCAGCACTGTCACAGTAAGAGCACTTGAGCCAGTCATTTGTCCAAGACGTTCCTGGGCCATCTGTCAAAGGTGATGATTGCCACTAGTTAACTGCACCTCATGGCCCATTAGCTGCGCATAAAGGCAGGTGTGTAGTCCATACATAGATTTTACTGGGGTGCAATGGCACCAACAGACCGGCAGATGTGACTCTTAACGGCTCCTGTTTCCAGGCATTAAAACAATTATGACCCTTTCCTGCCAAAAGCAACAAGATTACTGAGAGTGAAAAGACAAAGATGCTAGATGGCTTGTGTTTGTGCCCACATCAAGCAAATTAACACATTTTGATAATGTGCAAGACACTTTGTGCCTCTACCATTGGCTCAGAGATTCATGCAAAGAATAGTTGTGATATGCAAGAAAATCTCAATGATTACATTAATTTAGCAGGGTGGTTTAACTTTGTAGTACATTTCAAGGAATGGTTTACCAAAAAAAAAGAAAAAAGGCGAATTAGGTCATCGTTCACTCCTTCATGGCATTCATTCTTTTATGAAACACTATAGGAGTGGTGGTGGCATAGTGGGCTAAAGCACAGAACAGGCACTCTAAGTAAAAGGTTGACGGTTTGACTACCATTGTGTCCTTGAGCAAGGCACTTATCTCCAGGATGCTCCCAGGGGGAGCTTTGAAGACTGTTTAAATGGCTTTACCATTCAAAGAGAGCATACAGTGACCAGAGGTTTTCAAGCTCCAAAAAAGCAACATATAGTTCAAACGGCTAGACAAGTTTTCTGAACCCATACTATAGATTTGTGAGACACAACTTCAAATGCAGTTGTTACTCACTGGAAATTAGCATTTTGGGATAAACCTATCACCTGTGATTTGCTGTAAAACATTTGTTCAGATGATGGATAATCCTGAATGACTATTTGAGTTTGGAGTGTGAAATATATTCCTTAGCAAATAGCCAGTGTACTTCATTCTGTGATAAACCATTGAACATTCATAGAAGATCAGTGTAAGTGCTTTAGCTCTCATCTCATTTTACACTGTTAATCACATACTTTGCTCTCTTTAAAGCTTTCAACAAGAGTGGATGTTTCATACTGAAGTCAGCATCTTCTTCTGCACGTCTGCCCTTCCAGCAACCTCTAGAGCGGCCTACGAGTAGAGATGTTTGGTGTGCCTGATATTTATTTCTGGTGTGCAAATGCTGCATATACAAATGTGATCTATTTGGTGCACACACTGCCAAGAATTGTCTTCCTTATCAGTACGTTTGTGTTGTTTTCATGAAATTATTTTTTTTTTTAACATCCTTGAAACAAGATTAATTCACTCGAGGAGCAAAATTGTGTTAGATAAACCTACCCAAGTTACAATGTTTTTACATTCACTTAATTTTATGGTAATACTTAACCTATATGTATTTTTGATAACCATAAACTAATGTTTTCAGAACGTTCTGGGGACATAGTTTATGGTTTTCAAAATTACAACCTAAAAAGAAAGTTCCAAGATTGTTAGTAATTGGTTTAAACAAAAAAAGCACAAAAAGAAAAAAAAAGAAGCAAATTGGAACCATAAACTAACGTTTGTGGAATGTTATCTGTTTGCTGGATAATAGATTTGTTAGCAAATAGCGTATATGTTGAAATAAGTTTTAGTTTTTTTACCCCATTGGAAAATAGTTTTTAATTGTTTAAAAAATAAGCATCAGTAAATTTTTGTTAGATCTAATCTCCCAATGGAGTAAGAAATATTAAATTAATTCTAAATATATTCACTAAAACAAGTCTCATCTTTCACAATTTTGCTTTTCACATAGCTTTGTTTCTTACATTTTGTAAATTTTGTTTTAACAATGTTTGGATATTTAATGTGGTAAAAAAACAACAACAAAAAAAAAACTTTTCAAACATATCCAAATGGGAACCATAAACTAGCGTTAGGGGAATGTTGTGTGTTTTGCTCGTAAATATGATTTTATTTTAGAAGATATTTCTTAATTTAAGTTTTTTTTTTTACAACCCAATTGGCAAATTCTTTTACCTTGTTTTAAAAGTAATCATCAGTACATTTAGTTAGCTTTAGGCTTAAAACCCAATTTGCCAATGGGGAGAATAAAGTACATTTAAGATATTCTCTCTGAAAATAAGTCTTAATATTTTGCACATCTTTTATCTTGTTTTACAAGATGTTTGGATATTTTTATAAGAAAACAAGACAAAGGATTTTTTGTCACAATAGTACACAAATACACACTCAGTTTTACTAATCAACCCATACCTCGTATCATTTATATATATATATATATATATATATTTATACAATTTTTATTCCCACAGGAATGGCAATATCAGTCAGCTCATTGATAGCCGGAATATAAGTGCATGGCCACTGCCTCAAAATACATAACAATCCCACAAGCATTGAAAAATTCTACCAGAGAACTAATGTACATCCTCTCTCAGAACAAGTTCATAATAATAATTATTTTGTTACAAATTCCTCGTCATATAAACCCTGTGGTTTGAAAATCTAGCAGGACATGATAAACAGAGACGCTACAGACATACTGTGTTTTGAAACTGGCGTAAACGGTATGATACGGACTACAACTGGTGGAACAAGAGATTGTCAAATCTCCAGCTGAAATTTAATTTAAATTAAATTTAAATGTACCTAAACAGGTATCTGTATTCCAGCAATTTCATAATCCCCAGGCAACATAAACAATTAATAAACATTCATTCACACAACTGGAATATTGTGTTACAGGACAAAACCAGACAAATTGTATTTGTACCTTACAACTGTAACAGCAAGCGATGAGTAACACACTTAATTTGTAGAGTAACAGATTTCATTTGTAGCTTATCTGAACACTTAGCAACTATCCCATAAATCTGTGTAACAGATTATGTTTCTTAAAGCTGATGCGCGTCAATTTTTTTTGATCGAATATAAGACATTACATATTCGTAGGTTGATTCTCCAAGTGTAAACTGCGGCTCCGTGGCACTTTACAAACATTGCTCTGTTTGTTTGAGCATCCCGACCAACCTGACAGAGCAACATTGGCTCAACCAGTTTGGGACTCTGTTTTATCCCCCATATGACAGACAGGCGGAGTAATCGGGAACCCTGTTTGAAAACATTATTTTCACAACTCTATTTGATGATGCTAGAGGTGCAGAAATTGCACACTTCACCTTTAAACAGAGTAAGGAATGAACAAGCTCATACAAAATAATAATAATTACAATAGTAATATAAAACAATAGTGTTAATATAATTTCATAATTGTACATTTTATCCACCTTTACAAAGCAAGCATATTTTAATTAGTAACACTTGCAATTATTTCTTCACCACATTAAGTACATTGCTGAACAAAATGCTTTGATGATGCTTTTGGAACATCTTGTATGCGAACATCAAGGTCTCTGAAGAATATCAGGGACAAACAGAGACAAAAGTTCGTCAAAATGCCACCTGTCCCTTGGAGACCATCCCAAGACTCATGTGCAGTTCTAATCAGTCTTGATTTCGAGAGTCTACATGTGTGAAACACTGCTTCCTGTTTGCGTATCTGTGCTATAACTACCTAGGCTAATCTTCTCAGTCTCTGAGCATGTAGAGTTTATGAGTAAAAGGAAGCTGAAAGGAAGACATATATACTCTGTGACTGTGGTCCATGTGCGCTCTGCCTTCAGCATTTTTTGTAGGAACGGACTGTGTGTTGAGGGGGATCTGACGGGGGAATGCAGGGATCTTCGGGTTCAGATTCTCGTAAGAAGACAGAGTCCTGTTCGTAAGAGCAGGTGGAGTTACGTTCATTCAGGATGACCTGAGAGTAAATAGGGTCCAGGGGCACATACAGGTCCAGATACTCCTACAAGTAAAGCACAGAAAATTTTGAGATGGTACACTGTTTTTTTTTTTTTTTTAAAGGAATAGTTCACTCAAAAATGAAAATTCCTTAAGAGTTCTTGCCACCATTCACTTGCATTGTGAGGACCAACAGAGCTGAGATATACGTTTGTGTTCAGCAGTAGAAAAAAAAAGTCATACACATCTTGGATGTCATGAGTGTGAGTAACTGAGACAATTTTCATTTTTGGGTGGTGGGAGTGATGCCAGTAGCCATGAGGCTAGATTCCTAGCTCTAGTGAGCTGCCTACTTATGGGACTTTTCCACTGCACGGTACAACTCGACTCAACTCGACTCAGCTCGCTTTTTTGGGGTTTTCCACTGTGGATAATACCTGGTACCTGATAATTTTTTTTAGTACTACCTCGGTCAAGGTTCCACAAGGTTCCAAGCACACGGCTACCACCGGACCTACCAAAAGTGTAGGGAAAAGAAATAAAAACTTAAGTGACTACAGAACCTTCAAGGAAAAATGGAAGTGGTTTGACCACATGGACGCGATCTAAACAGGCGAGCAATGGGAGGGAGAGATCCCTGGACGGGTTTTGATCCAAGATGGAGGATGGCACATTTTGTTACGTTAACTCTACACTCTGCATGAAAGCTTCCCATTATTTAGTTGACCAGCTACTGGAAGCTTTCTTCTAAAGCAACCAGGCCAATTTAACTGTTACACTTTTGTAAAATCACCGTAGCACAATGAGCTAGTAGCTAACAGGGCAGTGGTGGCTCAGCGGTTAAGGCTCTGGATTACTGACCAGAAGGTTGTGGGTTCAAGCCCCAGCACCGCCAAGACACCACTGTGTGGCCCTTGAGCAAGGCCCTTGACCCTATCTGCTCCAGGGGCGCCGAATCATGGCTGACCCTGCACTCTGACCCCAGCATAGCTGGGATATGTGAAAAATAAATAATTTCACTGTATATATGCAGAAATGTATGTATAATGTGTGACAATTGGGCAATAAAATTAAATTAAAAATTAACAGCTAGCAGTTGTGTTATTGTTTTGGTCAGTTTGTGTCGTGTTTAAGATAACGATCAGCCTATAATACCACCCACGTTGAGATGGCACTAAACTGCAGTGGAAATGCAAGCTCAGAAAAGTAAAGTGAGTAGAGTTGAGGTGAGTTGAACCGTAACATGCAGTGGAAAAGTGCCTTTAGGTAACATTTTGGGCAGCAAATGCATAAAAACTTCAAGGCATTTCCAAATAGTAGGCAACAAAATTAGGTTGCCTTTTAAAACACTGTAGAATATTTTGGCCAAATTCTAAGGCAGCATTGGATATATCCTTTGTGCATAAGGCAATCATAAAGTGCACTGTGACAAATCCAAGATGTTGGAGTTGAGAGAAATATCTATTTTTAAAATGTTTTTTTAGTACTACGCACTATCAATAGGAAAAAGTTCCATATTATTAAAAATGTGCTATTTCGCATCATGTTTTCATATGCTATTTTTTGTGCTTATTAAATTATCGAGTATTTTTAGCTTAGCAACATGCTAACGTCATGGAATACATGGAGTCTTTTGGAATACTCTGTGAGCGCTAGTCAAATCGCTCAACGCGAGATACATGTTATTCATGTAAAGTGTTTGTGAAAGACTATAAACGGAGCTGCTGCACATGACGAGCATTTAAAATCTGTCACTTATAAGGATCTATTTCGATTAGGTAGCTAGCAACGTAGACAGCAAGGCAGCTCACTAGGTAATGGCACGAAGCCTAAATGAGCAGGTCCGCTAGGTTTACCTGATTGGATATAATTGACAGGGTGTGATCAAGGTCCTCTACCAGCTTTTTAAAAGTAGGCCTTTGCGTGGGAACCGCATGCCAGCAGTCTTTCATCATCATGTACCTGAAAAAAAAAATTTGCAAAACGGTGTCATTTATCCCAATCAATTATTAAAAGGCAGCAAGAAATCAAAATTGTCCCCCATTTACTTTCTTAATAATTGTCCATTGTCTTATTGCCTCTAAAACTATTCTTTGGTTTCTGTTGTTGTAACCAAGAGCAGGAGGAAAAATACCCATTAAACAGTAATAAAAGTATCCCATTTTCACAGTTCAATAAAATCCGGGTGGATAAAACAATTTATAAAACTAATTCCCTGAATAGTCTGATTCACTCCAAATTATGTCACATTATGGAGGTTAAATGCATTGACAATGCAGATTCATGATGTCTTTAAATAAAACCTGGATATATGTATATTTTGTTTTTCAAAAACAACTTTTCACTAATTAAAATATCTGAACAGGTCGTACAGCTCTTGAGTGCAGGCTGAGGGTCTGTCCATGCGGTGACCTTCTTTCAGTAGCTTGAAGAGCTCTTCCACGGGCACTCCAGGATAAGGTGAACCCCCAAGGGTGAAGATCTCCCACAGAAGAACGCCAAAAGACCACCTACAACATGAAAGCACCAAAATATAACCAAGAACTGTGGTTAAAAGTGAACTTTTCTGAAGTATGAGTGCTTATCTGAGGATATATTGGAATGGAAATAAAAAGGAATGTCTTACACATCACTTTGATGAGTGTAAATCCTGTCAAACAAAGCTTCAGGTGCCATCCATTTCACAGGCAGTCGACCCTGAAGAAACACAGATGTAAATTTTTCTTACTTAATCCAATTTTTACGATTCTATTCATAAATTGACTGTTTGGACTATAATATATGAGTGTTTGGAGAACTGACTGCTTACATTTGTGGTCTTCTTGTAGTAATCTATGTGATGAACGTCCCGAGCCAGACCAAAGTCTGCTATCTTCATTACATTGTCCTCTGTTACAAGTACATTGCGTGCTGCCAAGTCTCTGTGGATACACTGTTGATGATGAAGTACAAATATTGTAAGTATTGGTCTCAGGTCCTGTTAGTATGTATTTTGGATGAAATATCCCTTTATTTTTCAACCAAACCCCATTAAAGGGCTTGACGAACACTTGACGTACCTTTTTGGATGCCAAGTACTCCATGCCACGAGCCACCTGGTAGGCACAGGAGACCAAGTCTTTGATTGACATGCTCTCCACGGGCACCTGGTCTGGATTGTAACAGTATTCCATGCCATGGGGCCGACGGACACGCAGATATTCCCGCAGGTTTCCTTTAGATGCATATTCCACAATGACATAAAGAGAGCCTGGAGAGAGAAGAAACATCAGCAAGATAAAGGGAATAATCTGTCTCCTGAGAGAGGTCTCCTTTAAATTTAATGGTATGTGATTGGAAGCAATCTCATATGGACTCTTACCATCTTGAGTACATGCTCCGAGCAGGTTGATGATGTTCTTGTGTTTTCCAATCATCTTCATCATCTCCATCTCTGAGATGAGGTCAGACAGGTCCTTCTCGGTGGCATCAGCTAATGAAAACATGCAAAACAGGTATTATTGAACACAAGTAAACAGTCAATTGATAACATTATCTGTTCTGAAAATCTTCTCCTCTGCAAGAAAATGCAAGAACCAATGGTGTTTGTCATCACTGACATCGAACCCAGTGCAATGTGTCTAGAAGCGACAATTTTTAATAGGCGCAATTGAGTTAAATGCTATGGTAATATGGAAGATTATTAATCTTTGTCTTTTCCTCACGCCAAGCTATTGTATGGCTTAAGAAGACTTGGAATAAAGCGCACAAGTCATATGGACAAACTTTAGTGTATCTTCTTGTCCTTTTTGGAGATTGACAATGTTTTTGGTTGAATTTAAGGCTGGTAATCAGCTCCAAAAAAACCCCCTTACATTTCAGCATCTTAACGGCTACTTTCGTAACACGGTTGGGCTTGTCTCTGTCCAGTCCCATGGCTTCGCCCATCACCACCTGCCCAAAGCAGCCCTCTCCCAGAGGTTTCCCAAGCACTAATCTGTTACAAAAAGAAGCACAGAAATGGCAAAATTAGTTCAAAGTTGGCAGTGAACAAACTGCCGATAAAAATAAGAAAGAGAAGATAAAATATTGGATCTGTGGGTCAGTGGGCGTACCTCTCTCTGGGCACCTCCCAGCTTGGGTCGTGGGGCAGCTCATACTCTGAGACTCCTGACAGCATTGGGGTCCCACTGGAGGAGAGCCGTGAAGGTCTTACCAACATAACACCAGAGTTCAGAGAAGAACTGGATTCCACTGACACCTGTAGAGTAAAAATAATCCAGGTTTTTTTTAAAGGGTTTAGTAAAACACAAGGAAAACAGGGCATTTCTTTGGATAACAGAATATCAGTCTTTCTGGAAAAAAGTGTAAACCATCCTAAGATGATTTGCTGGTCTTAACTGGTCTCCCAGCCTGAACAGGCTGGCCGACTGGCTGGTTTTAGAAAGACTTGGACAGTTTTAAACTGAAGAACAGCTTGGCCATGCTTAGACAGGCTGGGAGACCAGCTTGACCAATCAAAGAGCAGCTCTGAGTCAAAGGCTGGTTTACCACCCAGACCATCTAAACAAGCTAAACTAGTTTAGGCTGGTTGATATTTTTTTTCCCTCCAGGGAAATCTAGACTATTATCTACATTCGGTTTACCTGTCTGCGTAGAGGAATGCTTTTAGCCAGCTTATGAACGGCCATCTGGCTGTTAAAGTCGCTCTTCTTGGAGGAGCTGCGGACTTTGACGAGGGTGGCAATTCCCACCATGAGGAAGATGAGGAAGAATCCAACACAGTATATCAGCACCTCCAGGTAGGACTGACTGGGCACAGCAGAGGGAGCCGTGGATGCTTATGAAATAGAACATGAAGGTCAGTCACTACAAATTACTACAAAACTTGTTCAAATCCCTAACCCAAAGTATAAGCAATAATTATAGTGATGTTGAATTCCACTTAAATCCACTTGTACACTGTCATCTGACCTCAATAACACCTCAATAACTGTGTCGACAGCGTTAAACAGTACCTTGGACTGACACACACTGGTAGATGCTGGTGACAGGCACACACGTATCCACACATATACACACTCACACCGAGCTCTGTTTAATTTCAACCAGTGCATTTGGCACTATTGGCACAAAGAAGAGAGCACAAGCTCCTTTTGTGGCCACATAATGGCTCCTTTGTGGCATAGGATTTCAACCCACATTCTCCATCAGTGTGAGGATGCAGCCATCCCCTGCATGAGTATGAAATGGAACCATCCCGGCCAATTTGCCCTGGGAGGCCAAAGAGACACACAGCAAGATACATAGGCATTGATAGAAAATTATTTGAGGAATGTTCTGGATTTAATACAAGCTAAGCTCAATCGACAGCATTTGTGGCATAATGTTAATTACCACAAAAATTTTTTATTAAAAAATGTGAAACTTGTGGTTAAATTAAAGCACTTACAATGGAAGTGAATGGGAATACTTGAATTGTATGGACTTACAGAGATAAAATATTCTTCTGAAATTAATTATTTGAAGAAAAAATTCATACACATCTGGGATGGTATGAGGGTGGGTAAATGATGAGAGAATTGTAATTTCTGGGTGACCTATCCCTTTAAAATACACATTGTATAGCCACGAGATGTAAACATTATACATGTTAATATGATGTTAATGTGATACAAAAATTGCTTACTAATCTTATCTGTGAAAATTATGTGTATTGTCGTCATGATGCAGTAATGCTGGCAAAATCAGTAATATGGTAAACACTTTATCAAACTAAAATCATGTTAACACGTATAATGTTGTGGCTATACTTTTGAAATGGTGTGCATTTTAATGTTTAATGGGTTGGCCCCATTCACTTCCATTGTGAGTGCTTTAATGTAAACACAGCTTTTGCTTGTTTTTAATTAGAGGGACGAGTCAAAACTTTTTGTAGTTATCAACATTATGCCAGAAATATTGTTGATTAAGCTTAACTTGTGTTTAACCCAGAATATTCTTTTAAACTGCAGCATCCTTCATAAGGAGTCGAGTTCTTCTGCAATAATCTGCAGTGGTTGAAATAAAACCAAGAGGTCAGAATATATACGGAAATGGCATCAGCTAAGTATATTAGTAAGAAATCTTTTAATGATGCAATGGCAATGCAGCATCATGCAAAAATGAGGTCATGTTATAGTCACAAAACTATAGTGTTTTATTTATGCAAAATCTTCAAGGAAATTGCACCCAAATCATTGTCTGACATCCCTTAAAATCAACATAAACTAATGAAATCTGAGTCAAGATGACTTGTGTGCAATAACCGCTCATTAAAAAACAAATAGCAGGACAGAGAGAGGAAACAAGTTTAGGGAAATGTAGAGGAGGTGAAACAGTGCTGTAACTGGTGTCATTCGCAAGGTCAACAGAAAATCAAGCACACTGAAGAAGACCCCTTAGTAAGCTGACACTCCAAAAAGGGGGAGATTTCCCTAGAATCCAAATGTTTGGTCTACTCAGCATTTGGTGCTGAATGCATGAATAATTTTGCACCAGCAGAGGAAGCAACAGACAGCCACACACACATATCTGTGAAGTGCCTTGTCTTTTGGGAAAGGTGCAAAACCTACACCAGCTAAGTGATATTCAAGTAAATGATCTTTGACCCAAACATGGTCCAGCTGAAACTCTGGCGAATGACACAAACAAACAGGCACTGTTCGGAGCGATGGACGGAAGGAAAGTGAAAACGGGAGAGGTCGAGAAAGGACAGGTAAAAGTCGCCGGATACCTTTGACAACGGTCAACCATGCTGACTGATGGGAGACCCCAATAGAATTGCCCGCCAAGCAAGTGTACTCCCCAGCATCCTCAAAGGACACATTTCTCAACTGGAACACCTCCATCTCCTTGTCAGTGGTGTTGAGGCCAGCGGTCTGGAAGAGAACAAGAAAAGCAGACCCAAGGCCCAAGAGGTGAGGGGAAAGAAGAGGAAACCAGGACCACATTGATCTCGAAGAGGATGAAGGTTCTTGTAGCCTCTATCTGGTTGGGGTTGAAACCAGTTAGAAGATCCCAAAGCTTAGAAACCCACCTAGAGCAGTTTTCCGCTCTTGGTCCTGGAGAACTCCCAAACCTGCACATTTTGGATGTTTCTAACACACTTGATCCAACTCATCAGCTTGTTAGTTGTGGCTCCATGACCTGAACTGGGTGTGTCAAATAAGGAAGACACCCATAATGTGCTGGTCTTGAGGGTACTTCAGGACCAAGATTGGGAACCACTAATCTAGAGCACTGACCATTCACCTGTAGAGAGATCAAACAATGCTGCCCAGCACTATCACCTTCAATTTACCTTCACCCACATCAGGCAGGCAACATGGAGCGCTCACCAGAAAGACCTAATCCATAGCGAGGAAATGATCGCCATGGGTTTGGTTCCAATCCCCAATAAGGGATCAACTGGGAGTTTCCATGGCATTATGGGAGAGGAGAACCCAAAGCATGAAAGAGAAACCCAAAGCAAAAACCTCTACCTCTAGCCAGTGGTAAAATTACCTTGTACGTCATGTCTAAGGACAGTTAACCAGGCTGACTGATTGGCTTCTCCTATATAATTGGACACTTTGCAAATATACTCGCCACCCTCTTCCTCTGTGATATTGTAGAGCGTCAGCACCTGGGTGTCCGAGCTATTGACCCCCGAGTGCTGGAGACAACAAAAGACCAAGTTTATGAAATTCGATACCAATCCACTAATCATATTAAGGTGTTATTTAGCATCCAAATATCTGTGGATCATTTATATGGAAAAGTTACAGCTATGGGCGCCTACACACTAGAGTTTACCATGCTTCAGAGAACATTGAAAATCCATCAATTTCAATGGGGATGATGTGTAAGGATGTAGGGGATTTGCGAAAGTAATGCTCATCATATGGCCAAAATGTAGCTGCATCCAATTTGACAGAGGCATCCACTAACCAATGAGAATGACACAGAGGAAGGTTAGCTGTATTCCAGCTCGAATCAAGCTGACATTGCTCTTTCCACACCCTCAAAACACACTTTACACATTCCAATCCTTCAAACGCTCTGTAAGAGCTTTGTCTAGTGTGTAGGTGCCCTGAGTCTGGCTTGAGCAACGTCATACATGCCCCATTAAAACATTAAGATATCGTTTTAGTAATATACACTGCTTGTCACTGCATTTCACTTTATAATTGTAAGTGAAAAAGTACATTTCAAATGAACACTCCTCTTGAGTGCTTTTTTTACCTTTAGGATGCGTACGTAAGGTAGACCATCAGGTCCAAGTTGGCTTCCATTCACCACCATGTGTTTGAGCCACTGGATGTGAGGCTGAGGGTCACTGAAAACCTTACATACAAATTCTACATCACTGCCGATGACAGCCGTACGGTTTGCAGGAAGACCAGCATATAGGATGGGTCGGTGTGGAGACCGTTCTGCATTATACACACAGAGGTTTGTTAGATAACAGATAAAGGTGACAACTTTATATATATATTATCGCAAAAATATCAATTGTTTCAAAATCAAAAATATCAGAACACTCGCTCTGTCCACCATAGGTCAAAATATTTTAATGTTGAAGAATAATGCACATCACTTAAAGGAATGTTATGGGGTCAACAGAAGTTAAGATTAATCGACAACATTTATAGCATAATATTTATGACCAAAAATCAGGATTACAATGAGGCAATTACAATGGAAGTGAATGGGATTTTTATGTTAAAATACTCACTTTTTCAAAAGTTTAGCCACAAGACGTAAATGCCTGTTAACATGATTTTAGTGTGATCAAATCACATCACATGATAAAAGTTACTAACCATTTCAGTCTAAAGTTATAGCCAACTTTACATCTTCGTTGCCATGACAATGCAATATCAACAAAGCCTAAGATCCTAAACCGAATCTACAAATGACAATTTAAAAATATTTACAGCTAAAATAATACACGAATTATGAAATTAAAGAATTGAAAGTGCATTTATACAATTATAAGCTTCACATTTCTGCTTTTAAACCCTCCAAAAATTGGCCCCATTCACTTCCATTGTAAGTGCCTCACACTTCGACGGATGAGTCGAAATTAATTTTGTTAATGTGGTAATCAACATTATGCAATAAATGCTGTTGATTGATCTTAACTTGTACTGAACCCGGAACATTCCTCTTAACCTAAAGTTTACATGACTGACCCACTACATCCAGCTGATAGGTGTGATTGATGCTTCCGTAGTCATTCACCACCAGACAGGTATAGTTGCCCTTGTCTGAGGGCACCACTGACTCCATGATTATAGTCCACATGTGTTCACGCAGCTGAGAGAGGAAGGAGAGAAGAAATATTGTGTTATCTTTATGTCTTATAGTTATATATAAATGCAAAAGCCAAATGTAGGACTTGCAAAAGCAACAAGGACAGCAAACCCAAATTTTTCTGCTTGTGGTCAATGTATGGTTATATAAAAATGATTAAGTGTGGGAAAGCTTCTCTGGTGAGCTATATACTCTAGTTTCACTATTGACAATATAGCAAAAAAATAACCGAAAAATATATCGGTTTTACCAACTAATCGGTACCAATAGTTGCTTTTTGGAACTATCGTTACCAGCAAAAATCTCTTTTCATAATTTCTTCATGTCAAAATGGCTTTTTTATACTTAAGTGTCACATTATGCACCAAATCTTATTTTTATGATTATTTTGGGGATTTTGGTTGAACAATAAACATCTGAGATTTTATTAATTTAGGACTCTTTGTCTGTGCTCATCATAGTAAGGACAGATTCTAAAAATCGATTTTAAAAACCATCGGCCGATAAATAAATTATCTGCCTTTCCCACCACCTTACTTATCGGTATTGGCAAAATCCACTATCGGTCGACCTCTATTCTCAATATTTTCAGCCTTTCACCAATATTTTATATTTATCTTGATCATAATGTATTTGCACAGAAAGGGCTTAAAATGTTGATTTTTAAAAAAAGGCCTGACTACAGTGGCAGGTTACCTTGTAGCCCCCGATGCGCTGGTCCCTTTTGAACTCTTTACCGTTCTTGAGCCAGCGAAGTTTAGGGGTTGGATTTCCCTCAGCCTGACATCGAAATTTTACTGTTTTGCTGGCTGGTACAGCATGAAGCTTTTTTTCCATCTTTTCAGGTTGGGCCCAGTGGGGTGCCATTGCTATAGAGGAAAAAATGTGTATACATTTTATAACAGTGACCAATTGTCAATTCATACTTTGATGAAAAATGGGGGCAATATTTACGTATGAGCTCCTGGCTGCTTGACGGCTTGTTTTCTTCAGATGATGACTCATCGTCATCTTCGTCCTCGGAAGATGCTACGGCGTGACCTGTGACACAATCGACAGGTTTATACACCCCCATATAAAGATCAAAATATCATTCTGTATATCAGAATATATATGTTAATGTGATTTTAGTAGATCAGAATGTTAACATGAGTTAACATGTCTTTATACCCAACTAGACAGGAAGCAAAAAGCGCTTAGTGATAGAGGTTTTATGGGCTTTACAAAGGGAATGATTTTTGCAATAATTTATTCAATATTTTGATAAGCCAGGATTCTTGTTTTAAATAAAATACCTCACTAGTGATCCAAGCACAAAATACATAGTTCCATCCATCACAGAGTGCTGGACAGTGAGAAAGCATGAGTCACTTTGGGCTCCACTCCAGCCCACAGAGAGTTGCCCTTTCAGAGCTTTGCCCACGCTTAAATCACATTCAGATGCACAAACACACTGGGGAGCTGTCTAACAAATTCACCACTCAACCCCTGATGCAATCCACAGCTTAAAGCCTACCAAACAGAGAGAAAAGACCATTCAAAAGAGACAAATCAAGTCACAACATGTTTGTTGCTCATCCCTGATACAACAATAAAATAGAAGAAAATTAGGTGCTTTTCCATGCAAAACTCGCCTCCATGATGCTAGCAGATTGCTAAGCTGTTTTTAACGTTTTAAGCGAGTTTCTATGTGTTTTAACTCTCCAACTGGCCCATGTCACAAGAGCCCCCCCCCCCAAAGTCTCAGTAGCTATGTTTACATTCAAGTTCCATCCCATGTGTTCAAGAGAACAAAATTGTAATTTCTAGGGAAACTGGCACAAAGTAGTAATAAAAATGGAAGTTAAAGCCACTGTAGCCCTTTTATTAAATGTAATAAATTACTTGTGGCTTAGAGGACACTGACAAAATGCTCTGACGAACTTGGTGTTTGCAACAGCAACAGATGCTTTATGTCTGGGAGCCAAAGCTTGTCAGACAATTCTTAAGTAGAGGTGATGATCAGAGGTAATCATTTTGATGTAAGGCTTTTCAGAATGACAACATTAACAAGAGCCTTGATTCTATATAAATTCTGTTTGTTAAATTTATTTGGTAAATTCCATTCCATCATAGTTTTTGTTTATAGTAGGACTACAATAATGACCTGTCTCACTTATACCTATCATATCACTTCTGAAGACATGGATTTAACCTCTGGATTCTTATAGATTATTTTTATGCTGCCTTGTATGATTTTTGGAGCTTTAAAATTTTGGCACCCATTCACTTTCATTGTATGAACCAAAAGTGCAGAGAAATTCTTCTAAAAATCTTCATTTGAGTAGATGAAAGAAAGTCATACACATCTGGGATGGCTTGAGGGTGAGTAAACAATGAGAGAATTTTCATTTTTTGGTGAACTATTACTTTAAATGAACAAAGTGCCTTCTGGACAGAACTGCCACATTAACAACAAAATCAAATTTGGTATATGAAAACAAACTGAGTCATGGGACGACACTTGTGACGCACCACCACAAAACTAAAAGAAGACTGAAGAGCCACTACTAACAAAAGGAGGATGAGTTTGCATAGCACCATGGATAAAGAAATTAAGAAAGGAATACCACAAAACCACTAAAAATAAATGTATAAAACTATATAAATAAAATAAGACCATCACCAACTAAAGAATGACTAAAGAAAACTGTGTTGCCACAAAGAATATGATGAATATGAAAAATATTTTGTTATGCACATTTAACTCATAAGAGGATGAATCTCATCAAACCTGTCCAGAACATGTCCAGGTCATATTTCAGCCCCAAATCAAAGAAAAAACATTAAAATATATTTCACATATAGGAAATTAAGCCTATTTTTAGGATAATTTTAAGCCTTGTGACATTATTTTCATGGTAATTAAACATATTTCCCTCCAAATACTTCCGCTTATTAACGTATATGAGTAATATTACCGCAAAGCATATATTTTAATGCGTAATTCTTATTACCGTATGTGCATAATATTACCGTAATGTGTCCAAACATTTTGCAGTTTTACATTTTTTGTAATTCCAATGATGATTCTCATTTCTGTAACTCATTCTATTGAAAAACAAAACAAAATATTATATTATTTATTTTTTTTATTTTTTTTTATTTTATTTTTTTACTAAAATCAGCATAAATTTCAGGCAGTAGAACAAATACTATCAAGCATAAATATTTAGCAATTTAATATATCATACTTCATCAGTATATCATAATATAATTTTTTTCACATTACAGTAATTATAATTAGATTTTTTTTGTATTACGGTAATGAGTATTGGGGAAATGTGCTTAATCATGAAAACAATGTCACAATGCCCAATAACTTAATGGTTCTAAAAATGCTTTATTTATGCTAAATATAATTTCTTATTTTTTGATTTTGGGTAAAAATGTGACCCGTGAGATTTACCCAGTGAGTTTAACCTCTCATGGCCCATAACAGCTAATCAGGCTGAGTTTCAATACATACAAACAAAAGCCAAAAAACAGAAAAACAAAAATGACCAGCAACCTAAAGTCACCTTAATTGTCAAACAAACTAATCTGTCCCTTTTGTGCTCTGCAATGTTTCCTAACTTTTACCCTTGCTACAGTCTATAGATCACCCGGGCCGTACTCAAAACTCCTTGGTGAATTTGCCAAGTTTTCTATCAGATCTAGTAGTTAATGTAGATAGAGATTTAATTGTTGGTGACTTCAACATTCACATAAATAATGAAAATGACATTGGCATTTATCGATATTCTCAATTCTCTTGGAGTCAGACAAAATGAGACCCTGTCTCAGACCAACTCATCACAAAAATCAACCGCAAGATTTAATTCTGTCATATGGAGTTGATGTTGATACTATAGAAATTCTTCCACAGAGCAATGACATCTCGGATCATTACTTCATCTCTTGTTTGCTGCAATGTAGAACTATTCATTCGACCACTAAAGATAGCTTCACTAATAAACCATGCACTGCACAACTAATATTGGCATTATTTTCATGCTGGTTAGACAGAGGGGAACTGGCCCCCACAGTGAGCCTGGTTTCTCAGAGTTTTGTGTCCCTTGCCACAGTCGCCTTCAGCTTGCTCAATGGGGTCCTAAATACAATTCTTATTTAATTAGTTATTTTTAATACACAATTTACAATCATATTTAATCAAACTACACAATGACTAAGACTTTATAGTGTTTAGAGTTTCATTTTTTGTTAATGCATGATTTTTTGTAAAGCTGCTTTCAAACAATGTGTGTTGTGAAAAGCGCTATACAAATAAAAATTACGACTTGACTTGAGCGGATCCGTAAGAGACGGAGGGGGAAAGAGAGTGTGTTTGGAGAGACAGAGAAGAGCCTTTAACAGCAGGTTCCTTGACGTGTTGTCATGGAGATCTCACTTGAGCCAAGTGGAGGTATTTCCTGGATCACAGGCCCCTTAATCCCAGCAGGGAAATGGGAAGGGGGCGGGCTGGGGTGGGATCAACTTTCAAGCACAATTTTTTTTTTTAAATAAGCAAGCCGAGCAAGAAAGGTAGAGGCTGGAATTTAAATGAGGACTGGTGTCTCATCTAATATACATAAAGATTTAATTCACTTTATTTCCAAGCGAGCCTCAATCATTCTAGTCTCTTATTAGATGAGAAAATTACATGAACCACTGAACACCACACATACAGGAAAAACAGCACTTATAACTGGAGTTAATAGGGCTGACGCCTGTACTTTGATGCATTTCTAAAAAATAAAGGCCAGGCTGTTTTATGAAACTATTGTTTCAATAAAACCACCAAAGAACCTTTAGTGGAGTCTACTGAGTCTTTGCCAGATTGTGAACGAGATTCACTGATTGTATGTCAAAACTAAGGTTACAACTAATGCAAAGAATATTGAACAAATGAGTGTAGAAAGGATGGAAAGCTTTAAGGGTCTTTTCATAAGTAAAACAAAGCAGAAAGCTGTAGACTTGGGAAATACATAAAAATTCAAACTATTCCTTCTGTTAAATTGGAAGCATCCAACACACCACCTAACAACAGGATTCACAGTGAGATTCTAAAAGGGTGAAATTATAAGCACATTTTGTTTATGGAAAAATTCTGTGGTCAACAAAGCTCACTTTTGTCATTGGGGACTTCCTGAAAGCTCAAACTTAATCGAAAATGATGTTTTCTGGAAATTAATCTTCATAGTTTCTACGTCATTTGGAGCAGATTGACCAATCCAGACATTTTGTTTAAACGCCCGAAATTGACTCTGTGAGCTGTGCCAACGCACATCTGTGTGCTTGGATTTAAAGTACTCCGGACTGGCTTCCTGTAGAATCGAAGAGAATGTGTTTTCTCAGAGTTAGGAGGCCTGTTCCATTTGTCTTGGTCACTCAGTCCAAGCTGAAGTGGACAACATCTGTCACCACCTCCTTATTCATTTCCATGCCGTTCTTAAAGGAATAGTTCACTAAAAAATGCTGTCACTATTTACTCGTCATCCTGTTGTTCCAAACCATATGTTTTAGGGGTGTAAAGGTTTACTCATCTCACGATTCCGTATTCAGTTATACTGCACTCACGGTTCAATTCAGTTCATGATTCTTTAAGCCTGAATCGAGAAAAGTTTAGATTGAATGTTACTATTTACTGTTACTCTTCCTTTACAGAGAGCTGTTAACTTGGGATCCACTGCGATTGGATAATTTAGACACCGAGTTGAATTCGAGAACCGGATTGGTGGTTGTTCTTTTGAGCAGGCTCTTTTCACCGAACCGGTTGATCCAGTTCATAAATCGGACCGATGATCAGAAAATAGATGATCAGAAAAAATGGACACATACTTCCGTATGTTCTTCACAAAAAGCTCTCATATCCCTCAGACACCCATCATATCAGAATTGCCACTTTTGTTTACAGTATTTAAAAAAATACCTATTTTTTTATTTAAAATGTTTAAAAAACCTATATTTAACAGTCGCTGACACTCTGAAGTGTATGGCAACAACAATTGTGGTGGGAAATAAAATGCATATTCAATATCATAGCTGCAGAAGTCATACAATAGGCATCTCAAAGCATAATGTGCATAATAAAAATCATCAATCTCTATACTTGGGTCTCTGAGGAATTTTGGCTTTAGAAGACTAACCTTATCGCACAAGTCAATATGGACTACTTTATGGTGCTTTTTGGTGTTTTTTGGAGCTTGAAAGCTGGTGGTATCTTTAAAGATTGTATTGTATTGCAGATAAGTGCTGCAATGCACAATGTATATGACCTGTCGACGCCTTAAGCAGCTGTAAACGGACACTATGTTGTCTTGTGTGCAAACATGCATTGTGAATGAGGTTGTAGACAATCAAGACTGCAGAGTAAGTGTGTTGGTGTCAGGCAGTGCCGAGTATCAGTGATCAAGTGTAAACATCACATTAACAATTCTGACCCATCCCATGATTCATCCTGTTCATCGGCTCCAAGCCCCAATCATTGCCAGAAACATGATCTCCATCTCACTCGTTCTTTTTGTTTCTGCTTTTTCCAGTCTGGATGACTACTTAACAGATTCGCCATCAGACAACTCTTCTCAAAACTGTCTCCATGTACACATTTCTTCAAAGCTAATGGGCAAGACATCTTTTACCAGCTGGTGGTTACATACAGGCCCAAGTCTCTATGATATTCTCGAGTCTCCTTCAATGTAAATTTATGGTATTTTTGGTACCTGAATTATTGTCCGCCAGATGAAAAATGCAGTTGCATAGCAAAGTAGTAGCACGTCTCCAAGTCTGAGCAATTACAATAGTGGTTCTTTCCTTAGCAAATACCACTAATAATAATAATCATTCAAGAAAATATGAAATACCATCTTCTTCAGAGTCATTCCAATGATTACAATAGAGGTCTGTGTGGTGTTTGGAGAACTTTTAGCAAGCCAACATGTCTTTGTACTGCTCTACATTCCACTGAGATCCATCTGAACCTTTAAAGTTTCAAAAAATATTGAAAAACCCCAAAGCTCTTTTCAGGCATAAAGGAGAAGCATCTGGAGTCTTACCGCAATACAGACCCTAATGAATTCCAGCTCTGTTAGTAATCTCAACATCAAAAATGGAGCCATGACCAGAATTCTAGCTGCTACACAAGGTAGAGTCAAGTATTAACTTCAAATAAATGTTCCCCAATATCTTTTTTATACCAAAAGCGGAGCCTGCTGCAACAACAACAACAACAACAAAGCTTAAATCTACCTAAACTGGTCTGCTGGTTGGTTTAAAAGAGATTTTGGGGGCTTTTCAGCTGGTCACACTGGTGGCCAGCCAGTTTGACCAGGCTGTGAGACCAGTATAAACCAACTAAAACCAGCCTGGAACACCAGCTAGGCCAGATTAATCCAGCTAAGACTAGCAAATCAGTTTAAGATGTTTTTTTTTTTCTTGCAGGGAATTCAACAAATTAAACCTTAAATTGCTAATGACCAATAGTTTTTTTTTTTTAATGTAAAGCCAATACACATGTTAATACTCTTTTAATCAATATGTTCCTTATGTGTTGCCATTCAGGCTTCCATACAGTACATTTACCCCCAATTATGCCCAAAGGTGCACACACACAGGAAAAGAACAACTTACCTTGGTCAGTCACAGGGGGACGTGAGTAGGCCGAGGGGATCTGAGCAAGAATAACCCACAGGAGAAGTAAATGCCATGCCATCAACATCCTGAGAGAAGCCATGCCACTGCAGCTGGGTGAGGAGGGTCGACTGAGACGGCTCATTCACACAGCTGTGGGCAGCACTGGGCCATCAACACCAGCAGCCTAGAGCTACCTGCCAAAAAAACAAGAGAGAGGGGGCGGGCATGAATTAGCCTAACACGGTACGCATGGATGTGTAAAAATGGAAAAATAAACTTTTAATTGGAATGGAAGTTTTTTGGAATAGATCAATTTGATAATGCTTTCATCTATTATTAGAATGTAGTACTACTTTTTTCATTAATAAGAAATCCATTCAGACTCCTTCCCCTAAATCAAAATAGCCTACACATTCTGTGTGGGCCTGGGAATAAATTTCCACTGATAACTGTATCAAAGTGCTCCCAAAGATGAGCCAAACTACAATTGCGCTCTGCTTCCAAAGACCAGATCACTAGCTGAAATATTACTGTCAACCTGTTATAAACCCCATCTGGTACGTACAAATTTGGCTTCAAAGGCCACAGTCTCTCCTTCAGTGCTCTTTAAATATTAATTAAGTTTGATGAGAACTGACAACTGTTTATAAGGCATTAGTCCCCTATCCAATCTGAAACAGAATGTTTGATCATATAACAACATTTTCTCCTGATTTTTAAGTGGAGTACACCAACGTATAGTTTATCGTAAGTAGCATTAAATATTAAATACAAACCATTACTGCCATTCAGTAGCATACAAACTAGTAATGCATGGCCCTGCCAAGATCATGGGTTTGATTCCCAGGGAACACACAACTCATAAACATTTAAACGCATGCCTTGAAGGCATTGTAAGTTTCTAAAAAATGTACCCATGCAAATGTTAATAAGAAGTAGCTAACCTCAAGCTGTGCAGGCATCCAATGACAAAACCAAAATGTAGCTGGTACCAGAACGCAGTAACTAAGAGCTGCAAGAACTTAGCTAAGCAAAATGCTAATTAAACATGGGTTTCCCTCCACGATGAAGAATATCGCCAACCCCTGACCCCTCACCCTCCAGCAGCTGCCCCCCTGAGTAGGTGTTGAGAGGCCATCCTGGTGGTGTGAAACACATCTGTTAATGCTATGCTCACCCCAAGACTAGTACTTGACACTTGTCTTTCCTCTGGACCCCCAGTCACACCCCCATCCCTTGCCAAAGTTACCTAACAAAAGCCCTGTAATCTGCTGGTTGTTTTTGTACCCCCCTCCTCCAACAATTGCACTAGACCATTTGCTCTCGCACCACCGACTCCTCCTAGAATTCCTGTTTGGAGCAGCACAATTTGGTGCCATGTGTTTTGCTGTCATTACTTAGAGTGGAGGGAAATAGTGAACACAAACAAAGAAAATGTTGTTTTAACTGACACCTTTGCCTTGTCGCTTGGCTCAGTTTTACATTCTGGCAACTTGAGTAAACTACAGTTTAAAGCCTATTTACTTTCTTAATGCATGTTCATGGTCTTATAGTAAACTATTCGATAGTGCATGTTATTAAAAATACATTTTTAGTCTTTGTGAACTCAAAAAGTATTAACTTACCCTTCCTCTGAAACAACTTTATTTTTCATGCTTATCAAATCAAATCACTTTATTGTCACACTACTGTGTACACGAGTGCAACAGCAGGTGAAATTCTTGTGTGCAGTTCCGAGCAACATTGCAGTAATGACAGTGACGAGACATAAACCACTTTACAATAAACAACATGTCACAAAGGCCACGCAGGATATTGGGTAAAATTAACTAATAGCAAAAAAGCTATTTAGGCATTGAGCATATTAACATGCACACCAATACACCGATAAATCCCAAACTTCAGCTTATGTAAAAAATACAACAAAGCATGCCATTTGAAATAATCAAGTTATTCTCTGACGTCAAACAGTGAAGAGGCACGCACACAATACATATGCACATTGGCGAAGCCGGTAAGAATGCTGGTGAAGGTGTTTACATGCGATGCAGAATTGGAGAAATGGGCAAATATTTACCTATGTCGATCGGTTTATTCTTAAAGGAATATTCCGTTTTCAATACAACTTAATCTCAATTGACAGCATTGGGGGCATAATGTTAATTACCGCAAACAATAATTGACTTGTCGCTCCACTTCTTTTAAACTTTCTTACAATAGAAGTGAATGGGGTCAATTTTTGGAGGTTTTCAAGCTTATAATAAAGTACATTAATTCTTCTGATAAAACTTCTGCATTATTTGAGCTGTATAGTTGTTTGATTCATCAATTTACAGTTGTTTTAGGGTTCATTGTGTTACATCATCAAGTTGTAAAATTATTTATAACTAGGAGTGGGTTGGCATAGTGGGCTAAAGCACATAACTGTTAATCAGAAGGTTGCTGGTTCGATCCCCACAGCCACCACCATTGTGTCCTTGAGCAAGGCACTTAACTCCAGGTTGCTCCAGGGGGATTGTCCCTGTAATAAGTGCACTGTAAGTCCCTTTGGATAAAAGCGTCTGCCTAATGCATAAATGTACACAGAAAAGGATAATAAGTGATTTTATTACACTAAATAATGTTAACATGCATATTGTTTATGTCTTGAGGCTATAATTCTGAAACAGTGAGCATTTTAACGTTTACGGATTGGTCCCATTCATTCCATTGTAAGAGTCTCACAGATTTTTGCTTTTGTTTAAGAAAAGGAGGGATGATGAGTCAAAATCAAATTTACATTACATAAACATTATACGCCACAAATTCTGTTGATTGAGCTCAATTTGCAAAATTCCTTTAAGCCGTTTCTGACCTTACACTGATAAAGGAAAGACGTTTAATCTGTTCTCATGACCATAATAGATGTAAAAATATGCATGTAAATGCGCTCATTGTTTTCCTAAACTCGCATTCAGATCTGGTTCCATTCTGGTACGGAACAACCACTTTTCAGATTCATTCAATTCGCAATGAATAAAATCATCATGTCCCACCCTACTTTTTTCTTGTTGAATATCCTGTTTCACACTGAAATACGTCACATTATGGAAGTAAAATGGAATGAGAAAGGAGTTTCATGTTGACTTGAAAATACCCACATGTTCAAATGCAATCCATTTTCATAGCAGTTGTTAAAAGAACAGCAACATCCCTATTCTGTTAATTGTGATCACCTCGTTAGAATGATAAATGAGGGATGCCTGTCCATTACTGAGAGCTGTCGGGCAGTTTTTATGACAGTGTAATTCAACTGAAGTACTGTTCTCTTGGCTTCCAAGTGGGTGGCAACCCTGCATGAAAAATCCTAAGTGCCAGTGTGCAGAGGGTTTATGATAAGGCTATAAATGCAGTTAATTTACCTCACAGGCGCAGTCCATAACTGTCCAAGTAGTAAAATTTAAGAATCTCTAAGTTATGAGAATGCTCAGCTATTCTCTGTACTTTTGTCAAGTGAAACTGTGGCGCATGCGGGTGAGATTTAAAGAACTGTTATTGGGTAAGCTGTAAAAGTGTTTTTCAACAACAGTCACGAAACCATATAAAAATGTGTGAAGTGCTAGGAGGATAATCGCTAGCATGTTACTACCAGCGGATTTGACAATAAAACAAGGTTTGATAGGTCTCAGACTTCATGGCTTGCACTTTTCTGTTCTTCACATGCAGAAAACAGCATTTCCTATGTTTCCCACTGGGAAAAAAAAAATCTAAAAGCAATTAGACCACTTTTGCACACTGCTCCTTATCTCTAATCAAACTAAAGAATTTACAAGAAAAATTATAGGCTATAAAATCTTAAATTATACAGGGTCTTTGGAGGACAAAATATGAATAAAAGAATAATGGAAGACAAAATATAAAAAGAAATAGGCAAATAAATGTTTAAATGTGAACGATAAATAAATAAGTGTATACTGCAAAAATAATAATAATGTTATATTTAGATTAAATTATAATATTTTATTTAGTTAAGTTATATATTATATTTAGTTAATTTAATACGATAATGCATTTAATAAATTTTTTTGTTCCATATTTGGTCTATTGGTGTATTATTCTCATTTATAAATCACTTTGGATGAAAACAACTGCTAAATGATTAAATGCAAATCGATATTCATGCACTTGCTTCAACCATCACATCTACATATTGGAAAACAGCATTGAAATCAGTTCTATTATGGTTCTCCAGTAATGCAAGAGAGGAGCATTTCAAAAGCCCATTGTGATAATTAAAGTTTGGAGTTCGCCATGTTCCATGCCCCCCTAAGAGTCCAGCCCGGACCCTTAATTACTGTGCTGCTGCATCCTTGCATGACATTCACCCACTTAGCATTTGTTTCGGGAGATAGTCATGCAATCCACCCCAAGACCACCCCCACCCCTTCCGTTGCCCTAATCTTTACACCTGTAGTTGCATAGATTAGTCAAGGAAATCCCAGTAAATTACTCCCCTTTCCCATCCTATTCACATCTCCATTGGCTTCATATTGCACACTAATATTCCAAAGATCTGCCATTACCTCTAATGTACCATGAAGCACAGTTTCTAAAAATATTGCATCACAGTTAAAGAAATAGTTCACCCAGAAATGACAAATTGTCATTATTTAATCACCTTCATGTCGTTTCAAATGCTCATACTGCAAGGCTTTTGTGCAACACAAGAGGATAAATATTGAAGCATCCAAAAAGAACAAAAAACAGCACCATTTATATACATAAAAGTAGTCCAAGTGACTTATACACAATAGTCCAAGCCTTTGGAAGCAAAACAATAGCTTTGTGTGAAAAACAGACCGCAATTTCAATTGTTATTCACTGATAATCTTTACAGACAAGCTCTGAAATGAACTACACTACATAAATGGATGATGCCATTAACTGCGAACGTTAGAAAATTTTTTATAACATTTGGAATGTATTTCAAAAGTAGTCCGAGTAATTTAGACTACTTTTATGATGCCTTTGTCCTTTTTGGAGCTTGTCAGACATGGTCACTCTAAAGTGTTGTTGTATGAAAAAAAGCGGCATAAAGATTCTTCAAAAGCACACCTTTAGAAAAAATAACAGCATATGGGTTTAGAACAACATGCTGGCAAGTAATAATAGATGTTCCTTAAAATGCTTCTAAATATGTGAGAAACATAAGATATTTACGTTTATAACATACGATTTTTCAAATATTGGCAGGAACAGTCACAGTGGGTAATTCACGGGCACTCTGACCAGGTGCATCATCTTTCAGTGCATCCAATATTACAAGTTCAATTAGGATGGACTCCAGATGACACAGTTGAGATTTTGGCTGTAACTCACCGCCTGGGACAATCACAATGAGACAATGGGCCCCTTGATGAGAGGTGGGATGTGTTTTTGAAATATATCAGTTTAATTTCTCCAATTCATGCTTCAGACTTCTGTGATCCATGAGGGCTCCTAAGAGAACCTGTCACATGATATGAGGACGAACTAATTTCTGATGATTCACACTTGATATATATATATATAATCTGAGTGTGTTCTTGACAACTAGGCCTATATAAAATGCACAAAGAAGCATATAACATTTTCTTTCCCAATTATCTAAAATAAACTTTACTATCTACTCTCCAGCGGTCAAAACAACCCTAGATTTTTCATTAAAATAGACACAAAATCTACCAGAATGGTTGACACAATACAGCCATAATAATCACTAGACAGACAATACCACCTAGAGTTTTACAGCTCAAAATAGGTCACTTTTCATATTCATTGATATGCAAATGATGCGAACACAATGTAGCATTCTTATTCTACTCCTGCTGAGCACCTATTCAAAGGATTGTATCTTCATGAATGTGGAAAGACAATGGAAATGACATTTTACTGGACTGATTTGCAACAACTACAGTAGAACAAATGCAATATATATATATATATATATATATATATATATATATATATATATATATATATATATATATATGCCAAATACACCTCAACTATTAACCTCTCTAAATAATACTAGCAAATAACGTGCAAACATCAAACCCAGTTAATATTCTGTTTCTCTGAAATACGTTAGTAGATAAATCTAATTGAAAATAAATTAATCAAAAGCATCATACAGAGTCCAGCTATGATAATAAAAATATGCAAGAAACTTTGTGCATGTGTGTGAATAGAATAAGACATGCATACATGTTATCTTTGTATACACTTAACTATACAAATAAAAATCGTGGAAAAACAGCAGATGTTGACTTATATACGACACACACACACACACACACATATACATTTAAAAAAAAATCTTAAAATTGATTTAAAAAAAAGTTGGGGGTGGGCACTCACCTTTGAGATTATCTGGATATTGTTGTACTGAGCACCGAGTTGTGTTGATGTGTACTTTTCTTGTGGGACTTATTTAGGTTTGTAAAATATTCCTACAAAACAAGCTGGGAATAAAACGTCCGTGCACGCGGAATGCGAATGAATGTAAACAGATTTTCCCACGGTGAAACGAACCACAACTCGCAAATCCAAATATCTCGTCTGTTTTCGTAAAAGGCAGTGAGTAAAAATAGAGAGTTACGTTTAAATCAGATGAACCAA